>JARQOC010000005.1:37427102-37897875 GCA_033576535.1 Allobates femoralis
CCAAGAGTCTGGAGGAGGAGAGGAGAGGCCACAATCCAAGAGTCTGGAGGAAGAGCGGAGAGGCCATAATCCAAGAGTCTGGAGGAAGAGTGGAAAGGCCATAATCCAAGAGTCTGGAGGAAGAGTGGAGAGACCACAATCCAAGAGTCTGGAGGAAGAGCGGAGAGGCCATAATCCAAGAGTCTGGAGGAAGAGTGGAGAGGGCACAATCCAAGAGTCTGGAGGAAGAGTGGAGAGGCCACAATCCAAGAGTCTGGAGGAAGAGAGGAGAGGCCACAATTCAAGAGTCTGGAGGAAGAGTAGAGAGGCCACAATCCAAGAGTCTGGAGGAAGAGTGGAGAGGCCACAATCCAAGAGTCTGGAGGAAGAGTGGAGAGGCCACAATCCAAGAGTCTGGAGGAAGAGTGGAGAGGCCACAATCCAAGAGTCTGGAGGAAGAGTGAAGAGGCCACAATCCAAGAGTCTGGAGGAAGAGTGGAGAGGCCACAATCCAAGAGTTTGAAGGAAGAGTGGAGAGGCCTCAATCCAAGAGTCTGGAGGAAGAGTGAAAAAGTCACAATCCAAGAGTCTGGAGGAAGAGTGAAAAAGTCACAATCCAAGCTCCATGAAGTCTAGTATGAAGTCTCCACAATCAGTGATGGTTTGGGGAGCTATGTCATCTGCTGGTGTAGGTTCACTGTGTTTTATCAAGTCCATAGTCAGTGCTGCCGTCTACCAGGACATTTTACAGCACTTCATACTTCCCTCTGACGAGAAGCTTTTTGGAGATGGAGATTTTATTTTCCAGCAGGACTTGGCGCCTGGCCACACTGCCAAAAGTACCAATACATGGTTTACTAACCACAATATCACTGGGCTTAATTGGCAGCAAACTCGCCTGACCTAAACCCCATAGAGAATGTATGAGAGACACCAGACCCAACAATGCAGACAAGCTGAAGGATGCTATCAAAGCAACCTGGGCTTCCATAACACCTCAGCAGCCACTGGCTGATCTCCTCCATGCACAGGGGCCCTTTTCTGTTGTTGTCCACCAGTTTCAAGGCATGACTCCACATGACACAGTCAGCTCTGCTATATCTGACCCAGTGGGCGATGTTCTTTTTCTCATGTGATTGAATGAATCCAGTGATAGTGATTTGTTACTGTGACACATTGTGTTCCTCTATCTGTGATTCGGACACTTGATGGACTTTTGATGGCTTTTTCTGGAACTTGTCACTTGTGTCTGATGGTTTATTACTTCGCTTTTCCATTATGAGGATCTATCATTTGTGTCTGGGGGTGTTTGCTTTGTGCAGTTCTATTGAAGCCAAACATTTCATTTAGGACCTAAATATATAATTCTGTTGTCCAACTGTCTAATGATATATGTTCAGATGTAGCAGAGCTGACTTGGTTATAAACCTCCTAAGGACACCGTCACTAAAGATAATGCAGTCGTGGAAAGTCACAAATAACAATGTGATATGACGGCACATTGTACCAAATGACAATCTCAGCTCTGCTACATGGAATAAACACAGTGTAAAATGCATTAGGGCATCCCCTTCCCATGGGAGTTACTGTGCTCAGTGACAGATCAGAGGAGTCTTATTGCTCCCGATCTCTCATATCGCACAATTACGGTGTTTGCACTGGTTGGGCTCCTGTAAACATTCTTGACTTACCTGGGGCCAATGCAGAATGGACAGAATTCTATATTTAGGATACTTTATCAGTCCTGATCTTGGAGGATTGAAGGAGAGGTTAATAATATCCCCGGCCCCATCAGGTCCTCTGATCTGCGGCTCTGGGTGACACAGGTTTATTGCTCCACCTGAATAAAGAGATGAGTGTTTCCTTAAGAATTTCACTGAAAAAAGGTGTTTTGGCCTCAAGCTACAAATGTGAGAATCGTCTGTCAGAATCTGCGGCTGATGAATGTGTGGAACCGCCCTGCACTCATCTCCTGGGCGCCCGACACATGGGGTGTAGGTGTCAGTACAGGGATTACAGGGACCCAAGGCTCAGGACAAAGTCTCCACAATCAGGGACCGCATGTAATCAACATGCTGATGTGTACAGAAAAGATCTATCTATCTATCTATCTATCTATCTATCTATCTATCTATCTATCTATCTATCTATCTATCTTTCTTTCTATCTATCTATCTATCTATCTATCTATCTATCTATCTATCTAGAAAAAGTTCTCTGTAGCACTCAGCTACTACCAATGACGTACAATTGCTAACAAGCTGTATGTATATGAGAAAAAAGTTTAAAAACTTACGTTTTTTTCAAAAAACTCAAAAATCTTACTTTTTTATTTCTGAAGTTCTTGGTACATACATTGGCCAATGTCTGTTTGCTCATCGACTGCGACAAAGTGACTTCAGGTCCGATGAGTCCTACGCTGATATCCCTATCCTCCTTGTCCACCCCCCACTTCTCAGTGGGCAGACACCATCTCAACCCTAGATCACCTGTAGTTAATGAGGGTGCACATTGCAGCATGGAGCCAGCAACTCCATAGTGAGTGCTGCAGAGAACTTTTTCTAGTTATTTGACCCAGCGTCCCTGCTGGCACCAGTTCACATTAGTCTGTGAGTGCTGTGCAGTTTTTTTTTTTCTTTTTTCTTTTTTTCTATCTATCTATCTATCTATCTATCTATCTATCTATCTATCTATCTATCTTGAATATATCTATTCATCTATCTATCTATAGATCTATCTATGAACATCTATTAATCTATCTATAGATCTATCTATGAATATATCTATTCATCTATCTATCTATCTATCTATCTAGAAACAAATAGAGCAGCACTGCCCAGTGGGTGCAAATCAGCTCAGCTGTCTTCCCAGCACTTGTATATACTTGAAAAAAGCTGCAGCACTCCATCATTAGATGTATCTTATGCCTTTATTACGGCCACAGGTACCATAGGACCCCATATCAGACGATGTCAATCATCCAATCTGCTGCATCGTTCTGTGTGACACTGCCATAACCGATCTCCTGACCGATTTCTCCTATTCACATCATTGACAAGCATCAATCGCTGGTTGTGTGAGCGATCCCTGCACGTAACATCGCTGCTGCGTCCTGAACGTTATCTATACATGTGACACCTCACTAACGATGTGTCCACGAGCCGCACCACTGACATCGTTATCTATACATGTGACACCTCACTAACGATGTGTCCACGAGCCGCACCCCTGACATCGTTATCTATACATGTGACACCTCACTAACGATGTGTCCACGAGCCGCACCCCTGACATCGTTATCTATACATGTGACACCGCACTAACGATGTGTCCACGAGCCGCACCCCTGACATCGTTATCTATACATGTGACACCTCACTAACGATGTGTCCACGAGCCGCACCCCTGACATCGTTATCTATACATGTGACACCTCACTAACCATGTGTCCACGAGCCGCACCCCTGACATCGTTATCTATACATGTGACACCTCACTAACCATGTGTCCACGAGCCGCACCCCTGACATCGTTATCTATACATGTGACACCTCACTAACGATGTGTCCACGAGCCGCACCCCTGACATCGTTATCTATACATGTGACACCTCACTAACGATGTGTCCACGAGCCGCACCCCTGACATCGTTATCTATACATGTGACACCTCACTAACCATGTGTCCACGAGCCGCACCCCTGACATCGTTATCTATACATGTGACACCGCACTAACCATGTGTCCACGAGCCGCACCCCTGACATCGTTATCTATACATGTGACACCTCACTAACGATGTGTCCACGAGCCGCACCCCTGACATCGTTATCTATACATGTGACACCTCACTAACGATGTGTCCACGAGCCGCACCCCTGACATCGTTATCTATACATGTGACACCTCACTAACGATGTGTCCACGAGCCGCACCACTGACATCGTTATCTATACATGTGACACCTCACTAATGATGTGTCCACGAGCCGCACCCCTGACATCGTTATCTATACATGTGACACCGCACTAACGATGTGTCCACGAGCCGCACCCCTGACATCGTTATCTATACATGTGACACCTCACTAATGATGTGTCCACGAGCCGCACCACTGACATCGTTATTGAGCTCCCTCACAAAATCGTAGTGTGTGACGCCCGCCTTATCCCTCTATCTAGAAAGATGGCCACACACCAGACCTCGTGTTCCCCCGCCTCTGTTCTCTATTTAACCTCTCTTAACTCACCTCACCCCGTCACATTCTCTCTCCTATTCTTTGCCAGTGCACAATCCGCCCTCCACAAACTTAAATTCCCTCACAGCAATCTCAAACACCTTGATTTGCACTTACTCTCTGGTACCCTTCTTCCTCTCACAGACAAAGCTTCTTTACATGCTGCCACTTTATATAATATGACAATTGCTACCGCTGTGGAATCTGTTGCCCCCCTCACACATACCAAAACTCACACAATCAACAGGCAACCCTGGCACACCAGCCTGACTAAATAATAATAATAATAATAATAATAATAATAATAAAAAAAGAACTGAGACAGGCCTCTGGGGTTGCTGAGTGGAGATGGAAGAGATCCCATTCCACCGAGCACGTTATTACATATAAGCAGTCCAATTTCAAGTCCTCACTCACTGCTGCAAAACAAATCTACTTCTCATCTCTCATATCCTCCCTGTCTCACAACCCTAAGCAGCTATTCAACACTTTCAATTCTCTCCTCTGTCTCCCAGCACCTCTTTCCTTTCATCTTAGCTGAAGACTTTGCCTCTTTCTTCAAGCAGAAGATTTATAACATCAGATAAAGCTTTGACCCACCATCCCCACAGCCCTTCCTCATACATACTTAGCCCTCTTCGTACAAATCCAGCTTCTCCACCATGATAGAAGATCAGCTCTCCTCTCTACTCTCCAGATCACATCTTACCTCATGTACACTCGACCCGTTCCCATTCCACCTCATCCCCAGCCTCACCACAGTCTTCAACCTAACACATCTCTTCAGCTGATCACTAACAACTAGTGTCTATCTCTCATGCTTTAAACATGCCTCAATCACATCAATTCTTCAAAATCCCTCCCTCGACCCATCCTCTGTGTCCAGCTATCACCCCATATCACTTCTCCTTTATGCCTCTAAGCTGCTGGAGCAGCATGTCCATCTTGAACTGTCCCCACCTCTCCTCCTGCTCCCTCTTTGACCGGTTACAATCTGGCTTCCGACTGCATCACTTTACTGAAACTGCCCTAACTAAGGTCACCAATGACCTACTAACCGCCAAGAGAAAGTGGCACTACTCTGTCCTCCTCCTCCTCGACCGGTCTTCCACCTTTTACACTATAGACCATTCCCTCCTGTTACTGATCCTCTCATGTCTTGGCATCACAGACTTGTCCTTGTCCTGGATCTCGTTGTAGCTAACACACCGGACATTCAACGTCTCCCTCTCTCACCTCCTCACCTCACTCCCCGTCTGTCGGTGTTCCCCAAAGATCAGTCCTAGGTCCCCTGCTCTTCTTCATCTACACCTTCGGCCTGGGTCAGCTCATAGAGTCCCTCAATTTGCAGTATCATCTCTACACTGATGACACAGATCTACCTCTCTGGACCTGACATCACCTCCTTGCTGACCAAAATCCCACAATGTCTGTCCACTATTTCATCTTTCTTTTCTGCTCACTTCCAAACACTGAACATGGACAAAACAGAATTCCTCATCTTTCCCCCATCTCCCTCTACCCCTTCACAGACATGTCCATCAAAGTCAATGGCTGCTCACTTTCCCCATTCCCCCACGCTCAGTGCCTCGGGGTGATCCTCGACTTTGCCCTCTCCTTCAAGCTGCATATCCAAGCCCCTGCCACCTCCTGCCGACTCCAGCTCAAAAATATTGCTCAGATCATTCCTTAACCAAGAAACTACAAAAACACTCGCACATGCCCTCATCATCTCCCGCCTCGACTATTGCAACCTCCTAGTCTCTGGATCCCAAATGCCCAGAGACTCCAGTTCAATGCCCTAACTATGAAATACAAACCATACACAATCTGTCTCCTCCATACATCTGTGACCTAGTCTCCAGGTGCTTACCTGCACGGAACCTTGTATGATGTAGCAGTGCTGAGCTTCTGTGGATGTAGTAAAGCTGAGCTTGTGTGATGTAGTAGAGCTGAGCTTGTGGGATGTAGCAGAGCTGAGCTTGTGTGATGTAGCAAAGCTGAGCTTGTGTGATGTAGTAGAGCTGAGCTTTTGTGATGTAGTAAGTAGAGCTGAGTTTGTGTGATGTTGCAGAGCTGAGCTTGTGTGATGTAGTAGAGCTGAGCTTCTGAGATATAGTAGAGCTGAGCTTGTGTGGATGTAGTAGAGCTGAGCTTGTGTGATGTAGTAGAGCTGAGCTTGTGGGATGTAGCAGAGCTGAGCTTGTGGAATGTAGGAGAGCTGAGCTTGTGAAATGTAGCAGAGTTCAGCTTGTGGGATGTAGTAGAGCTGAGCTTCTGAGATACAGTTAGGGCCAGAAATATTTGGACAGTGACACAAGTTTTGTTATTTTAGCTGTTTACAAAAACATGTTCAGAAATACAATTATATATATAATATGGGCTGAAAGTGCACACTCCCAGCTGCAATATGAGAGTTTTCACATCCAAATCGGAGAAAGGGTTTAGGAATCATAGCTCTGTAATGCATAGCCTCCTCTTTTTCAAGGGACCAAAAGTAATTGGACAATGGACTCTAAGGGCTGCAATTAACTCTGAAGGCGTCTCCCTCGTTAACCTGTAATCAATGAAGTAGTTAAAAGGTCAGGGGTGGATTCCAGGTGTGTGGTTTTGCATTTGGAAGCTGTTGCTGTGACCAGACAACATGCGGTCAAAGGAACTCTCAATTGAGGTGAAGCAGAACATCCTGAGGCTGAAAAAAAAGAAAAAATCCATCAGAGAGATAGCAGACATGCTTGGAGTAGCAAAATCAACAGTTGGGTACATTCTGAGAAAAAAGGAATTGACTGGTGAGCTTGGGAACTGTAAAAGGCCTGGGCGTCCACAGATGACAACAGTGGTGGATGATCGCCGCATACTTTATTTGGTGAAGAAGAACCCGTTCACAACATCAACTGAAGTCCAGAACACTCTCAGTGAAGTAGGTGTATCTGTCTCTAAGTCAACAGTAAAGAGAAGACTCCATGACAGTAAATACAAAGGGTTCACATCTAGATGCAAACCATTCATCAATTCCAAAAATAGACAGGCCAGAGTTAAATTTGCTGAAAAACACCTCAAGAAGCCAGCTCAGTTCTGGAAAAGTATTCTATGGACAGATGAGACAAAGATCAACCTGTACCAGAATGATGGGAAGAAAAAAGTTTGGAGAAGAAAGGGAACGGCACATGATCCAAGGCACACCACATCCTCTGTAAAACATGGTGGAGGCAACGTGATGGCATGGGCATGCATGGCTTTCAATGGCACTGGGTCACTTGTGTTTATTGATGACATAACAGCAGACAAGAGTAGCCGGATGAATTCTGAAGTGTACCGGGATATACTTTCAGCCCAGATTCAGCCAAATGCTGCAAAGTTGATTGGACGGCGCTTCATAGTACAGATGGACAATGACCCCAAGCATACAGCCAAAGCTACCCAGGAGTTCATGAGTGCAAAAAAGTGGAACATTCTGCAATGGCCAAGTCAATCGCCAGATCTTAACCCAATTGAGCATGCATTTCACTTGCTCAAATCCAGACTTAAGACGGAAAGACCCACAAACAAGCAAGACCTGAAGGCTGCGGCTGTAAAGGCCTGGCAAAGCATTAAGAAGGAGGAAACCCAGCGTTTGGTGATGTCCATGGGTTCCAGACTTAAGGCAGTGATTGCCTCCAAAGGATTCGCAACAAAATATTGAAAATAAAAATAATTTGTTTGGGTTATGTTTATTTGTCCAATTACTTTTGACCTCCTAAAATGTGGAGTGTTTGTAAAGAAATGTGTACAATTCCTACATTTTCTATCAGATATTTTTGTTCAACCCTTCAAATTAAACGTTACAATCTGCACTTGAATTCTGTTGTAGACGTTTCATTTCAAATCCAATGTGGTGGCATGCAGAGCCCAACTCGCCAAAATTGTGTCACTGTCCAAATATTTCTGGCCCTAACTGTATAGTAGAGCTGAGCTTGTGTGGATGTAGGAGAGCTGAGCTTGTGAAATGTAGCAGAGTTCAGCTTGTGGGATGTAGTAGAGCTGAGCTTGTGGATGTAGTAGAGCTGATCTTGTGGGATGTAGCAGAGCTGAGTATGTGGCATGTAGTAGAGCTGAGCTTGTGGATGTAGTAGAGCTGATCTTGTGGGATGTAGCAGAGCTGAGCTTGTGGATATAGCAGAGCTGAGTATGTGGATTGTAGCAGAGCTGAGCTTGTGTGATGTTGCAGAGCTGAGCTTGTAGAATGTAGGAGAGCTGAGCTTGTGAAATTAAGCAGAGCTGAGCTTGTGGGATGTAGTAGAGCTGAGCTTGTGAGATGTAGTAGAGCTGAGCTTGTGGGATGTAGCAGAGCTGAGCTTGTGGGATGTAGTAGAGCTGAGCTTGTGGGATGTAGTAGAGCTGAGCTTGTGAGATGTAGTAGAGCTGAGCTTGTGGGATGTAGCAGAGCTGAGCTTGTGGGATGTAGTAGAGCTGAGCTTGTAAAATGTTGCACAGCTGAGCTTGTGGGATATAATAGAACTGAGTATGTGGGATATATAGAGCTGAACTTGTGGGATGTAGTAGAGCTGAGCTTATCAGAGCTGAGCTTGTGAAATGTTGCAGAGCTGAGCTTGTGGGATGTAGAAGAGCTGAGCTTGTGGGATGTAGCAGAGCTGAGCTTGTGAAATATTGCAGAGCTGAGCTTGTGAAATGTTGCAGAGCTGAGCTTGTGGGATGTAGTAGAGCTGAGCTTGTGGGATGTAGTAGAGCTGAGCTTGTGGGATGAATCAGTGGTGAGTTTATAGGATGTAGCAGAGCTGAGCTTGTGGGATATAATGGAGATGATCTTGTGCGATGTAGCAGAGCTGATCTTGTAGGATGTAGTTGAGCTGAGCTTGTGGGATGTAGCAAAGCGGAGTTTATAGTACGTAGTGGTGATGAGCTTGTGTGATGAAGCAGAGCTCAGTTTGCCGTTGCAATGTCTTAATGTGCTTTTAACTTCTGATGTGCATATTGTTACTTCAGATGTCACAGATTAGGCAGCCTCAAACATTTCACCTCTGCAATATATAATATATATATATATACTCTGTATGTCTGGTTAGAAATAAAATACTTTTCGTAATGTTTATTAGAAAAAAGTGGGCAAATTACCCAAGGGCTACAGAACAATGTGAGGGCACAGAATACCACCGACAGGGGCGTAACTACAACAAGTGCAGGGGTTGGAATCGCACCCGGGCTCTGGAGCCTAGGGGGCCCCAAAAGTCCCTTTGGCCTATAGAAAAAGACTAATGCAATTAAAGATTTGCAGTAATTGGGGGCCCCATGAGCTTCTGGTTACACCTCTGACCACCGATCACACCATGGCAAATCCCACTCCGGTGCCACGGTAGGTTTCTGTAGGGCATAGATTATAGAAGATGGGAGTTATAGGTAATTGGATACAAGGGAATGTCAGGGGCGTCAGTCAGATGTTCCTCCAGGTAAGACTGTATGGGAGACGTGACAGCCACCTGGACGCACACAGTCATGTCACAGAGTCACAGTCATCCATAGGTCAGGGAGAATGCTCAAAACACCCAATCCCAGCACTGGTTAAAGGGGTCTCCAGGAATTTAAAGGGAAGCCTCCAGCATGTTATTTTTGTTCATATGCATGTAGTAGTGTGGCTGTGCAGACGCTTATCCTCCAAGAGAAATGAGACCTTTCTTGTAGAGATCTGGTGTGACAGTCGTGAGACATCTAGTGAAATCAGGCTGGAAGTGCACAGGGGGCGTGGCTGCTCCTTCTGAGTGCTCTGACACGCCCCCAGTGCACTTCCAACCTGATTTGCATATGGCTTCTGCACTTGATGTTTCATAACTGTCACATCAGATCTCTACACACAATGGTATCAGCTTTATCTGTGGACAGACTGACACACCGCCCGCTCTATACCGGCCATGTGCTGACAAAGGGGAAGTCACAAAAGAAAAATAATCCGCTATCCGCAGGCTTTACAGGAATGACAGATGTAGCCCAGTGTATTACTCGGCTATCACTCATGATCATAGGGGGTCTCTACAGTCAGCCCCCCCCCCAAATTATGACCTATATGTCCTATATGTCTCTATTTGCCATAGACACAGTGTTCGGGGTACTGCCTCCTCCCCGGTGCAAAGTATGAGATTTGATTTGGCTATGAGAGGCTTCTGACTGGGGTCTAAGGGGGGACGTTTCTTCATTGGCGGTGTCCATTAGGAGGTTAATATATAACATTAGATATGTGCTTGGACTCTCCGTAATTCTCACACGTGGCAGTGCTGTGATTGCTATTCACCTAAGGCAACGTTCTCCAGCCGGTGACTCTTCAGCTGTAGTAAAATTGCAACTCCCATCATCAGTGACGTAACCTGAAGCCCCGATGGAAAATTTCCAACAATGTTCCATGATTCTTTAAAAGTGTTAGTCTTCTCTTCTCATATGGGCCAAATGGACCTTTTGGATCCTCTTGGGCTTTAGGCCTAGGGTACAATTGCAACAATGCACCCACTATAGTAATGTCTGGTTATAACCTACAGGTCTACTGTCATAAGGTATTAGGTTTATAATAAAGTTCTGTGTTCTGGTTTACATGTTAGGTAGACTTAAAGGGGTTTTCCATTAATAAACTTCATTTGAATCAATTGATCTTGAAATAATAATCATTTTCACAATTGGATGTGATTAAAAAAATGTTCTTGTGCTGAGATAATCTTATATATGTGTCCCTGTTATGTACTGTGTAATGGATGTGTCTGACCGTACAGGGACATGGTCTGATCATACCACATCTCCTGTGCTGAGATAATCTTATATATGTGTCCCTGCTATGTACTGTGTAATGGATGTGTCTGACCATACAGGGACATGGTCTGATCATACCACATCTCTGCTGAGATAATCTTATATGTGTCCCTGCTATGTACTGTGTAATGGATGTGTCTGACCATACAGGGACATGGTCTGATCATACCACATCTCTGCTGAGATAATCTTATATATGTGTCCCTGTTATGTACTGTGTAATGGATGTGTCTGACCATACAGGGACATGGTCTGATCATACCACATCTCCTGTGCTGAGATAATCTTATATATGTGTCCCTGCTATGTACTGTGTAATGGATGTGTCTGACCGTACAGGGACATGGTCTGATCATACCATATCTTCTGTGCTGAGATAATCTTATATATGTGTCCCTGCTATGTACTGTGTAATGGATGTGTCGGACCGTACAGGGACATGGTCTGATCATATCACATCTCCTGTGCTGAGATAATCTTATATATGTGTCCATGCTATGTACTGTGTAATGTGAGTCAGTCGACAGGGTAGGGGGTACTCGGACACTGGGACAGGGGTTTACTTCAGTGAGGATCACGGCTGGTCGGTTCCCGTTTCCGTGCCCTGGACCCTCAGTCTCGGGGTCGGGGTGATGATGATGGGGAATTGTAATGTGACGCCACCTGTGGTGCCTGGTAATAGGGTTACCAGCGCTGCGGCCGGCCGCTGAGGTGATGGGAATGCAGCTTGGGTGTTACAGCTCCCCACAGGTGGAGCTTTACCTCAGCGCAGCCGGGTGGATGAGGGGAGCAGTAGTAGCAATTCTACTGTCAACGTTGCAGGCGGCGGTGGTGAAGCAGGCACACACACACAATAGTCTCTGTTTCGATACCTTTTTACTGATGTCCGGTTCAGGTACGGTCCAGGAGGGTAACCAGGTGTCAGTGCTGCTTGGGACGTTCACCTTGGAGAGTTGTGAGGCCTCCTCTGTTAGTGTGTGCGGTAATTGGGGTAAGTTCTGCCTGGAGCTGAACCTGCCGCTCCTTCTCCCTCTCAGGGTGCTGCTCCACAACCGACAATGAGGGACATGGTCTGATCATACCACATCCCCTGTGCTGAGATAATCTTATATATGTGTCCCTGCTATGTACTGTGTAATGGATGTGTCTGAATGTACAGGGACATGGTCTGATCACACCACATCTCCTGTGCTGAGATCTTATATATGTGTCCCTGCTATATACTGTGTAATGGATGTGTCTGAATGTACAGGGACATGGTCTGATCATACCACATCTTCTGTGCTGAGATAATCTTATATATGTGTCCCTGCTATGTACTGTGTAATGGATGTGTCTGACCGTACAGGGACATGTTCTGATCATACCACATCTGCTGTGCTGAGATAATCTTATATATGTGTGTCTGCTATGTACCATGTAATGCAGGGGTCTCAAACTCGGCTGGGTTAGTGGGCCGCATGTAGAAAACAATTGATATCGGGGAGCCGCATTGCTTGTAGGACTAAGTGACATTTTAGCAATACCAGAATTTTTTGCTCAACCTAGTAAAGTACAAATCCTGATTTTCTTCTTGTAGGAATGTCCCCACCCTAATCTCCTTTATGTAGTAATGTCCCCATCCTGATCCCCCTTCTTCTAGTAATGTCCCCATACTGGTCCCCATTGTATATTAATGTCCCCCATACTGCGACCCGTCTGGCACTAATGTCCCCTTCCTGGTCCCCTTCTTGAAGTAATGTTCCACCCTGATCCGTACGTGTAGTAATGCCCCATCCTGGTCCCCATCCTATAATAATGACTCCCATCCTGGTCCTCCTCTTGTAGTAATGTCCCCATCCTGGTCCTCCTCTTGTAGTAATTCCCCATCCTGGTCCCCATCCTATTATAATGACTCCCATCCTGGTCCTCATGTTGTAATGTCCCCATCCTGGTCCTCCTCTTGTAGTAATGTCCCTGTCCTGGTCCTCCTCTTGTAGTAATGTCCCCATCCTGGTCCTCATCTTGTAGTAATTCCCCATCCTGGTCCCCATCCTATTATAATGACTCCCATCCTGGTCCTCATGTTGTAATGTCCCCATCCTGATCCTCTTCTTGTAGTAATGTCCCCATCCTGGTCCTCATCTTGTAGTAATGTCCCCATCCTGGTCCTCCTCTTGTAGTAATGTCCCCATCGTGGTCCTCATCTTGTAGTAATTCCCCATCCTGGTCCCCATCCTATTATAATGACTCCCATCCTGGTCCTCATCTTGTAGTAATGTCCCCATCCTGGTCCTCATCTTGTAATGTCCCCATCCTGGTCCTCCTCTTGTAGTAATGTCCCCATCCTGGTCCTCATCTTGTAGTAATGCCCCCGCCCTGGTCCACCTCTTGTAGTAATGTCCCCATCCTGGTCCTCCTCTTGTAGTAATGTCCCCATCCTGGTCCTCCTCTTGTAGTAATGTCCCCATCCTAGTCCTCTTCTTGTAGTAATGTCCCATCTGGTCCTCTTTGTAGTAATGCCCCCACCTGTCACTCTTCTAGTAATGTCCCCATCCTGGTCCTCCTCTTGTAGTAATGCCCCCGCCCTGGTCCACCTCTTGTAGTAATGTCCCCATCCTGTCCTCTTCTTGTAGTAATGTCCCCATCCTGGTCCTCATCTTGTAATGTCCCCATCCTAGTCCTCCCTTGTAGTAATGTCCCCATCCTGGTCCTCTCTTGTAGTAATGTCCCCATCCTGATCCTCTTCTTGTAGTAATGTCCCCATCCTGGTCCTCATCTTGTATGTCCCATCTGGTCTCCTCTTGTAGTAATGTCCCCATCCTGGTCCTCATCTTGTAGTAATGCCCCGACCTGGTCCTCCTCTTGTAGTAATGTCCCCATCCTGTCCTCATTCTTGTAGTAATGCCCCATCCTGGTCCTCTCTTGTAATGTCCCCATCCTGGTCTCCTCTTGTAGTAATGTCCCCATCCTGGTCCTCTCTTGTAGTAATGCCCGCCCTGGTCCACTCTTGTAGTAATGTCCCATCTGGTCTCCTCTTGTAGTAATGTCCCCATCCTGGTCCATCCTCTTGTAGTAATGCCCCCGCCTGGTCCACCTCTTGTAGTAATGTCCCCATCCTGGTCCACCTCTTGTAGTATGTCCCATCCTGATCCTCTTCTTGTAGTAATGTCCCCATCGTGGTCCTCATCTTGTAGTAATTCCCCATCCTGGTCCCCATCCTATTATAATGACTCCCATCCTGGTCCTCATCTTGTAATATCCCCATCCTGGTCCTCATCTTGTAGTAATGTCCCCATCCTGGTCCTCATCTTGTAGTAATGTCCCCATCCTGGTCCCCATCCTGTATTAATGTCCCCCATCCTGGTCCTCATCTTGTAGTAATGTCCCCGCCCTGGTCCACCTCTTGTAGTAATGTCCCCATCCTGGTCCTCCTCTTGTAGTAATGTCCCCATCCTGGTCCTCATCTTGTAGTAATGTCCCCATCCTGGTCCTCCTCTTGTAGTAATGCCCCCGCCTGGTCCACCTCTTGTAGTAATGTCCCCATCCTGGTCCTCCTCTTGTAGCAATGTCCCCGCCCTGGTCTCCATCTTGTAGTAATATCCCCATCCTGGTCCTCCTCTTGTAGTAATGTCCCCATCCTGGTCCCCATCCTGTATTAATGTCCCCCATCCTGGTCCTCATCTTGTAGTAATGCCCCCGCCCTGGTCCACCTCTTGTAGTAATGTCCCCATCCTGGTCCTCCTCTTGTAGTAATGTCCCCATCCTGGTCCTCATCTTGTAGTAATGCCCCCGCCCTGGTCCACATCTTGTAGTAATGTCCCCATCCTGGTCCTCCTCTTGTAGCAATGTCCCCGCCCTGGTCTCCATCTTGTAGTAATATCCCCATCCTGGTCCTCATCTTGTAGTAATGTCCCCATCCTGGTCCTCATCTTGTAGTAATGTCCCCATCCTGGTCTCCTTGTAGTAATGTCCCCATCCTGGTCCTCATCTTGTAGTAATGTCCCCGCCCTGGTCCCCTTCTTGAAGTAATGTTCCTCCCTGGTCCATACGTGTAGTAATGCCCCATCCTGGTCTCCATCCTGTATTAATGTCCCCCATCCTGGTCCTCATCTTGTAGTAATGTCCCACAACCTGGTCGCTGTTCTTTTTGTTCTCTCGCTCACTCACACATATATACACAAATATGCACACTCACATATATACACATGCACACACACACACTCACATACACACTCACACATATACATATGCACACACACACATATACACACACACACATTCACACACTCACACACACACACACTCACACACACATATACACACATTCACACACATATACACACACTCACTTATACACTCACACATATATACACACTCACACATACATCCTCAGACATATTCACACAAACACATACACACTCACACATTCACACACTTACACATAGGGCCATATTTGGAGTTCCTGCCACCCTAGGCACTTTCAGCGGTCGTGCGCCCCCCCCCAGGCTGCTATCTTCGGCTGTAATAGCACCTTATCTGACTCCACGCTTCCGATCCCGGCAGCTTCTTCCTCTGTGGCTCCTGGTCTCCTGCTTGCCAGCACCAGCCAGCAGACGGCACCAGCCAGCAGACGGCAGCAGCCAGCAGACGGCAGCAGCCAGCAGACGGCACCAGCCACCACGCGGCACCATTCGGCACGCAGCACCAGGCGTCATCCGTCAGCACCAGGTGGCAGCTGCCAGCATCCGGCGGCAGACGCCAACACCCAGGAGGCGGCACCAGGCAGCCGCCAGCACCCAGCGGCAGCTGCCAGCACCCGGCATTAGGCGGCACCAGGTGGCCGCCAGCACTTGGCACAAGTAGCTAGCGATGTGCCACCCAGGCGGTGCGGGAATACACTCACACATATACACACACGCACACATACTCATTCAAACATGCATACTCACACATATACACACTCACATACATACACACACACACACAGATATATACATATTCACACATATACACACACACATATACACACTCACTCAGAAATATTCACACACATACACTCACACATATACACATACACACTCACTCACATATACACACAAATACACTCACACATACACACACTCTCTCTCTAACTCTCACTCATACACACCTTAATGATGCCCCGGGCCATTGTACATGGAGCCGCCGCTGTACACGCTTTATTGTGACTTCCAGGTACCGCTCAAACAAGCGCCTTCGCTCCTGTACATTCATGCAAGCAGGCGGCCGCTGGACCAATCAGATGCCTGCAGCTGATGTACAATGGCCCGGGGCATGCTTATCTGTTCATGGTGCCCCGGGCTGCAGTGGGAAGCTTTGTGGGCCGGGCTGCGTGTTTGAGACCCCTGGTGTAATGGATGTGTCTGACCATACAGGGACATGCAATGTTTCTCTGGGAAATTAAATATGCAGATTGCCTTTTCAGAGATGAAAAGGACTTGAACTGTACACTGTGTGCAGAATTATTAGGCAAGTTGTATTTAGTGGATTATTTTTATTATTGATCAACAACTCTGTTCTCAATAAACCCAAAAGACTCATAAATATCAAAGCTTAATATTTTTGGAAGTTGGAGTGTTTTTTTTTTTAGATTTGGCTATTTTAGGCCTTGTTCACACATAACAATGCGTTTTTTTTTAGCCCTTAGAAAAAACTGATCCGTTTTTCTAAGGGCTAACTAATAGAACTGCACAAAACTAATAGAACTGCACAAAATTTAGAAATAAACATTTCTGTCATGCAAAAACAAAACCCCAAAAAATGAGTGACCAATCTACCCACCTTTCTTTATGAGGACACTCAACAGCCTTCCATCCATAGATTCTGTCAGTTACTTGATCTGTTTACGATCAACATTGTGTGCAGCAGCCACCACATCCTCCCAGACACTGTTCCCAGAGGTGTACTGTTTTCCCTCCCAGACACTGTTCCCAGAGGTGTACTGTTTTCCCTCCCTGTAGATCTCACATTTTAGAAGGGACCACAGGTTCTCTATGGGGTTCAGATCAGGTGAACAAGGGGGCCATGTCATTATTTTTTCTTCTTTTAGACCTTTACTGGCCAGCCACGCTGTGGAGTAGTTGGATGCATGTGATGGAGCATTGTCCTGCATGAAAATCATGTTTTTCTTGAATGATACTGACTTCTTCCTGTACCACTGCTTGAAGAAGTTGTCTTCCAGAAACTGGCAGTAGGTCCGGGAGTTGAGCTTCACTCCATCCTCAACCCGAAAAGGTCCCACAAGTTCATCTTTGATGATACCAGCCCATAGCAGTACCCCACCTCCACCTTGCTGGCGTCTGAGTCGGAGTGGAGCTCTCTGCCCTTTACTGATCCAGCCTCTGACCCATCCATCTGGCCCATCAAGAGTCACTCTCATTTCATCAGTCCATAAAACCTTTGACAAATCAGTCTTCAGATATTTCTTGGCCCAGTCTTGACGTTTTATCTTATGGTTTCTTGTTCAGAGGTGGCCGTTTTTCAGCCTTCCTTACCTTGGCCATGTCCCTGAGTATAGCACACCTTGTGCTTTTTGATACTCCAGTAACGTTGCAGCTCTGAAATATGGCAAAACTGGGGGTATCACAGGGGTTATCATGGCGGTCTTGGTCCGGACCGTGTCCCGAGCCCACAAGTAAAAGGGGTTATTTACATGGATTGTCGTGACGCCACCACGGGTTGTGGTCAGTGGGGACCACCGCTGCTGCTTGCTTCTGCCAGGGGTATGGATGGGGCTGCAGCCGGATGGATGAGCCTGCCGTGGATCGGGCTGCTCCTGGCAGGGTATATAACAGTCTAGCATGCAAGGACACAAACACTGGAGACTCTGGCAGGGTTCACCGGGTTTTAGTTAAGTTCTTCCACAGTACAGCTCACAATTCAGCTGGGGCACAAAGCTGTTCGACACAATTAACTCCACACAGTCAATTAACCCTTCTGCAGCCAGGTTCCTGCCTTAGACCCTTCTCCTGCTTGATTCCTTTCAGGCTCTTCTACACTTCTCTTCCCCAGTGTGCTCTATGGTAGGTGACTCGGGTCCTTGTCGGCTTCTCCCTATGTGTGGGTAGCAAGCTCTGAGCCCTATATGCCACTGTACCTCCTGCACATGTGTTAGGAGATTATGTTTCAGGGGATCACCAGGCTCTTTCCTACTCGTGTGACTACGGCGTACATAGGGGAATCTCCTCCTTCTGGTCGTCCTCTGGGACCGCTGCCGTCTTCCTCGCTGGCCCAGCTGTACTGGCCTGTCCTGTTCTTTACTGCTCGACACCCTCTGGCCTACTCGGTCTTTTCTGTTCAGCACCCATTGGCCTACTCCATCTTTACTGTTCAGCACCCATTGGCCTACTGCTGTTACTTCCTGTTTTTTCCCTTATGTACCCGGTCCGTCACCTTGCCTACGTCCCACCCACTTGTGACTGGCCCTACCACCCCTGGTTGCAGTTCTTACTGTCTCCACCTCCCTGGTTGCAGTTCTTACCTGTGGCCACCCTGGTCGCAGGGGAGCCACACAACCACCTTGCTTACCTGGCTGCACTTCCCTCTTGTGGCCACCTGGTCGTAGGGGCGCCATACAGGCTGTCAATAAGTGTGCAAGGGAATGTTTACAACCGCACTCACAATGTAATGAGCCGTGACTGTAATCGCTCCCTTCACCATCCAAATGTCTATAGGCGAGTGGCTATACGGAGAATAAAACATCATTTTCACTCTGTAGCCTCTGCTCCTGAAAAGTATATGGATATGAAAGGGAATCTGTCAGCAGGTTTTAGCTATGTAAGCTGAGTACAGCATACAGTAAGGGTAAAAAAAAAATCAACTGTGTGTCTCTTATCTGTGTATGAGCTATTGTTAATATAAACTAATGGATTTATTTGCATTACAGGACTAGCAGATCACAGATAGGGCAGTCCGACATGCCCCTGCTGTGATTGGACAATCTCTATAGAGCCTGGTGTGGATGTGGGTAGCTCTCCTAGCTCTGTTACATGCCTAGAACTCATTGCTTTGATTGTGTGAGAACGGCTGCAGCTAGTAATCTATGTCAGGGGTCCCCAACCACCGGTCCGAGGACAGGGACCAGGCCGTGGGGGTCCCTGAGGTGGTCCGTGCCGATGCAGACCAGCACTACAAAATGTGTGCTCTGCGGCAGCTCAAAGTGGTGTCCCCGCCCACCGCGACCCACACCTGCAGCTACACCGCTCTGAGCTGATACCTGACTCAGCTGCATGTGCAGATGTACGAGCGGAGCTGTCAGCCAATCACAGTGCAGCAGTCAGGCCCTGATTGGCGAGTGGCTGCTGCGCTGTTATTAGCCAACGGTTCCTCCCGTACATCTTTGCAGCTGAAGCAGAGAGCAGAGCAGCGCCAACTACAGCAGTGAGCAAAGTATATGTGTGTGTCTGTGTGTGTGTGGCTGTGTGCGTGTGACTGTGTGTCTGTGGCTGTGTGTGTGTGTGGCTGTGTGTGTGACTGTGTGTTTCTGTGTGTGTGTGTGGCTGTGTGTGTGACTGTATGTGTGTGTCACACAGGGGAGGCAGGGGTACCCAGAAGTAGGACGGAGCTGCGCGTAGGGAGTCAGGGGAGCCTGCTCCGGCCCTGATACTGGGGTCCCTGACTCGCCCTGTACTCGGAGGTACCTCTGAAGGTGAGGAGGTCTAAGCTGCCAGCTTAAGACCCTAAAACTCCTGAGAAGCTCTAGGCATAAGCCCCTATCTCCACCCACAGACCACGGATCCCAGCAGCTTCCAATGGAGAAAGAAACAGCTTCAGATCAGCGTCTGCTCACAACAGGTCACAATCCAGAAGTGAACTGAATCAGCAACATCAAGTGGATGTGAGCTGACCCATTTATGGCCGAGGGGTGGGGTGCAACCAGGCTCACCTAAGCAGGAGTCATATTCATCACATACACCTGCACTCTCAGCTCCCGCTCATTAGCTTTCTCTCTCCACACTGAGGGCAGTGGGAAAAAAAGGCTTCATTTAAACCACAGCAGCAGCACTTCCATACTGCAAGGCAGTCAATACATAACAGTGTGGCTGTGTGTGTGTGTGGCTGTGTGTGTGACGGTGTGTGTGTTTGTCTGTGTGTGTGGCTATGTGTGTGGCTGTGTGTGTGACTGTGTGTGTGTTACTGTGTGTTTGGCTGTGTGTGTCTTTGTGTGTGTTTGTCTGTGTGTGTGGCTGTGGGTGACAGGAGAAGGCGTCCGGGCAGTGCTTCCAGGAACCCATCCCAGAGTCCATAGTGGCGGCCAAGCAGCGGAGCTTCGTGTTTGTGGTGGGTGAGAAGGGCGCAGGGGGATGGAGAGTGACAGCAGCTACAGCCAGTGAGGAGTGTGGGACCCCTGGAGACCAGCCACCTGCCCCATCACTGGGGATCCCTGGAGACTGGCGCTGCTGATCAATGGGGGCTGAAGCGTTCTCCCATCCTGCTGGTGTGAGACATCAACTCCCAGCATGCCTCTGTCCACCTTCCATTCACATACTCACTGACTATAACTGGGGATGACAAAAAGAAAAATAAACTTGTGCTCTACTTCCCCTCGCCAGGTCCGGCACTGAGCCTCCATCACTGCTCCTGGGTCACACTGACAGCGCTGCAGCCAATCACCGAGCTCAGCTGCTTGTGCTGTCTACTCGAGCACTGCTGCAGAGCTCAGTGATTGGCTGCAGCGACGTCAGCGTGACCTGGGAGCAATGGTGAACACAGGATAGGGGAGGAAAGCTCACAAACTGCGCTGAGGATCAAGGGTTCAGTAAAACTGGATGATCTCTGGTTGTAACCTTTGACCAGTAAAGCCTCATTCATACAGAGCGTTTGTACTTCGTCTTTTGTTGATTGTTTTTTGGTGCAGTTTCCTCTTTTTGCAAAAAAGCATCACAAATGCATCATCCATTTGTGTTGCTTTTTTGCTCCACAGACACACAGACACTTTCTTACCCTACCCAGCGATCCCACGGTGACCCCAGTGATGTCTTCCTTCATCAGGCTGAGTCACACGGGCAGGTCCAGTCACTAGTGTACCCGCAGATCCTGCCAATGCCCGGAAGGAAGACATCACCAGGGCTCACTGTAGGATCGCCGGGGACGGGGAGGGTAAATAATGGAGTGTTAGTGATATGGAAAGAGCACCAGAAAATCGGAGCAATAATTGACGCTCATTATTTTCTGCACACACTCTGTAAGTGACTTTGTGTGTCTATGTGTCTGTGTGTGTGTCTGTGTGTGTGTGTGGCTGTGTGTATGTGTGTGAATACGTGTGTGTGGCTGTGTGTGTCTGTGGCTGTGTGTATGTATGTGTGTGTCTGTGTGTGTCTGTGGCTGTGTGTGTCTGTGGCTGTGTGTATGTGTAGCTGTGTGTCTGTGTTTGCCTGTGTGTGTCTGTGTGTGTGGCTGTGTGTGTTTGTGGCTGTGTGTATGTGTAGCTGTGTGTGTGCCTGTGTGTGGCTGTGTGTTTGTGTGTGTGGCTGTGTGTGTGTGGCTGTGTGTATGTCGATAGGGGCTGCAAGGGACGATAGGGATAATATGGGCTTTTGCAAAGGTATGAAAGGGATATTGTGAGATGCATGGACATGATGGGGATATTGTGGGCTGCAAGGGAATGATAAGGACTACAAGGGGATGATAAGGACTACAAGGGGATATTGTGGGATGCAAGGAGATGAGGGGGCTTGTTAAAATATGTTTAGTGCAACAACTCAATTCCTGTATATATAAGTGTTCTATTGCTAGATTTGTGCATTGTGCAAGTTAGATTAAAAAAAAAGCACTCCCAGAGGCTCACACACAGGAAAGACCATGTGACTGTAACCAGTTTCCTTTGTCTGTGCATGAGAGGAGAAGCAGCCTGCTGATGCTGCAAAGAGAAGATTTGTATATTCCTGATTCCACAATATCTGTACCTGTTTATAGCTAATTAAAGCTCTGTTCTATTGTCAACACACTTTGAGAGTATCCTGAATGATCCGCTGCCAACAGGGATATTATGGGCTGCAAGGGGATGATGGGGATATTGTGGGCTCCAAGATGATGATGGGGATATTGTGGGCTTCTAGGGGATGATGGGGATATTATGGGCTGCAAGGGGATGACGGGGATACCATATTGGGGGCTGCAAGGGGATGACGGGGATACCATATTGGGGGCTGCAAGGGGATGGAAAAATAAAACATCCCCTGAAAATAAGATATAGCGCATCTTTTGGGGAGACAGGGTACTAAACCCCACCCCTTCTCCATAGCCCTGCCCCATATGATCAAAGCCCCACCCCTCTACCACCCCGCCCTGCCGGGCCCCAGAAAAATGGTCTTGCATGAAGTCGGTCCCCGGTGCGAAAAAACATTGGGGACCGTTGATCTATGTGATACATTGCTGGATTCAGGCTTTCTTTGCTTGTCAGATGAGGCAGCAAAAACCAGCTGACAGATTCCCTTTAACCTGTTTATAGCATTTTTGGAGATGATAAATTCCCTTTAATATCAGAACGTCACTTGGGCACCCAAAAGAAGCAGTCACCTCTAACGTATATATATTTCTTTGCAGACTTGCTGACTGGGTTCCCGTGGATAAAATGAGGACGCAGCACAACGCACACACCATGGTGTTTGTGACGCTCCTTGCGGTGACATTTTTCTTATCCAATCTTGGACAGAGTCAAGGTAATAATTATAGATGTTTATTACAAACTTATTCTCTATCATATATCTCTCTGGTTATCTGGTGTGCAGAGGTCATACATAACATAACATAAGTTTATCTATAGCTGAATATATTTGTTATATATGTGTACCATATATATATGTAAGTGCTAATATCCAACATATTCCTGTACAATAACCATTATTCTATTACAGGGCGCCTAAAATGCTCTTTATCTTTAATAACAATTTTGTTGCTATTGTTTCATATATTCACTAGTTTATGAATGATACTGATTTATACAGAACATTTATGTTGCCTTTTTACCTATCATTACTTAAAGGGAATCTGTCAGCAGTATTCTGCTCTGTGATCTGAAGGCATCGTGCTGTAAGGGTTAACACACAAAATCCAGCATATGTCTCCTATGTGCTGTTGCTTACCTGCAATATTTGTTTTAGCACCAGTAGCTTATCACTGATCGAACACAGCAGCAGCAAGCCCATTTTTAGCACACCACCCTGCTTTGATTAGCAGCTCACTATCTAGAGACTTTGTATACAGAGTCAGTTGTGAGTTATGCTTCATACTAAATCTAAAACAGCTGCACCCAGTCATCTAAGTCATTGGAATCATTGGATTCAGGGTTTCTTTGCCTACATCATGTTGCTCTCAGATGACAGAGCAAAAACATGCTGACAGATTCCCTTTAATACACTCAATTTTGGTTGATTGACTCCGTATTTTTTGCAGGACTGATGTTGACTTTTCCGTTTTGGGATACGCTGTATATGCCATATTCAAGTTTATGTATTTGGATGGAATTGGGCTTTTCTGGTTGTGTCCTATAGAATAGTGTACGGCATGAGATTATAGGCTATGATGTGTATGCTGTAGCCATGTTCTCCTAGTTAAGGTTCTGTATTACCTCTGTTTTCTGCCAGGAGATCACGGCACATACATGTGAGGTGTGAAAAGTGTCTTATTTGGACAAACATTGACGATATACAAATAATGTGATATAGTTGTCTGGACCACTGAAGAACTTTACTATCAGGATATACTGTATAATTGACTATGAGACCTCTAATATCTAAATATGCATTGTAAGATAAAAACCCCGACAATCACTATCTTAACCCTATAGTACAGGACTGTCTTCTTAGCTCACAATACAATTAAATGGTCACTTTAGTTAAAAAGAAAAATTTATAAATCAATAATACAGGTGAATCTAAGAAACTTTGTAATATAACTTATTTGAGAAATAAGGCTCTTTCTCCACTTATGAACCACTTCTTTCCCTCCTTCTGTTTCCTGAACTGTTTATTCACACTAAAAAATATCCAAGACACACAGCCAGCTCACTAAAGTGTCAGGTTACAGAGTTTATTATACACTAAGGATATCTTACCAAAGAAGTAAGCTTCTTTCTCCACTTATGAACCACTTCTTTACTTCTCTTTACCTCCTGAACTGTTGATCCACACTGAAAAACATCCAAGACACGCAGCCAGCTCACTAAAGTGTCAGGTTACAGAGTTTATTATACACTAAGGATATCTTACCAAAGAAGTAAGCTTCTTTCTCCACTTATGAACCACTTCTTTACTTCTCTTTACCTCCTGAACTGTTGATCCACACTGAAAAACATCCAAGACACGCAGCCAGCTCACTAAAGTGTCAGGTTACAGAGTTTATTAAACACTAAGGATTTATTATCAAAGAAGTAAGCTTCTTTCTCCACTTATGAACCACTTCTTTCCCTCCCTCTGTCTCCTGAACTGTTTATCCACACTGAAAAACATCCAAGACACACAGCCAGCTCACTAAAGTGTCAGGTTACAGAGTTTATTAAATAAGGATATCTTATCAAAGAAATAAGCTTCTTTCTCCACTTATGAACCACTTCTTTCTCTCCGTCTCCTGAACTGTTTATCCACACTGAAAAACATCCAAGATACACAGCCAGCTCACTAAAGTGTCAGGTTACAGAGTTTATTAAATAAGGATATCTTATCAAAGAAGTAAGCTTCTTTCTCCACTTATGTGCCACTTCTTACCTCCCCCCTCTTCCTTGAACTCAACATCTATTGTGAAAAAATTCCAGCTCAAATCCTTTTTGGTCAAAGAAAGACTGACAGCCAACTCACTGATTGTCAAGTTACAGAATCTATTAAAGTCTATGGATACCTTATCAGAAAAATAAGCTACTTTCCACATTTATGAGCCACTTCTCCCTCTCTGCCGAAATCCTAAACTTTTCCACTCTGAAAAATATCCAGCTCCAATCCTTCCTAGTCAGAGCATGACGGACAGCCAGCTCACTGAATTGTTGGGTTACAGAGTTTATTAAACTCTAAGGATACCTTACCAAAGAATTAAGCTTCTTTCTCTACTTATGAGCCACTTCTTCCTTTCTGCCGCCTCCTGAACGTAACATCTACTGTGAAAAAATTCCAGCTTAAATAATTTTTGGTCAAAGAAAGACTAACTGCCAACACACTGATTGTCAATTTACAGAGTCTGATAAACTCTATGCATACTTTATCAGAAAAATATGCTTCTTTCTCCACTTATGAGCCACTTCCTTTTCTTCCGCCTCCGGAACTTATCATCCACTCTGAAAAATATCCAGCTCCAACCCTTCTTGGTCAGAGCAAGATGGACAGCCAGAGTCACATGATTTATTAAACTCTATGGATACCTTATCAAAGAAATAAGCTTCTTTCTCTTGTTATGAGGCACTTTTCCCCTTCTCTCACCTCCTGAGCTTAACATCTATTCATCCATCTATACAAAGGAAGACTGATAACCAGCTCATCACTGATTCAAAAGTTACAGAATTTATTAAACTCTATGGATACCTTATTAGAAAATAAGGTACTTTCCACACTTATGAGCCACTTCTTCCTCTCTGCCAAATTCCTAAACTTATCCACTCTGAAAAACATCCAGTTCCAATGCTTCCTAGTCAGAGCACGACAGACAGACAGCTCATTGAATTGTTGGTTACAGTGTTTATTAAACTCTAAGGATACCTTATCAAAGAATTAAGCTTATTTCTCCACTTATGAGTCACTTCTTCCCTTCTGCTGCGTCCTGAACTTAACATCTACTGTGAAAAAATTCCAGCTCAAATCCTTTTTTAGTTAGAGAAAGACTCACAGCCAACTCACTGATTGTCAACTTACAGAGTCTGATAAACTCTATCCATACTTAATAAGAAACATAAGCTTCTTTCTACACTTATGAGCCACATCTTTCCCTCCCTCCACCTCTGGAGCTTATCTTTCACTCTGAAAAATATCCAGCTCCAATCCTTCATTGTCAGAGCAAGATGGACAGCCAGTTTTTATTAAACTCTATGTATACCGTATTAAAGAAATACTCTTTCTTTTCTCCACTTCTGAGCCACTTCTTGCCCTTCCCCAGTCTCCTGAACTTAATATCTACTGTGAAAATAATCCAACTCAAATCCGTCTTGATCAAATGAAGACTGACAGCCAACTTACTGAATGCCAGGTTACAGAGTTTATTAAACCTGTGGATACCTTATCAGAAAAATATGCTTCATTCTCCACTTAAGAGCCACGTCTTCCTCTCCATTCGCCTCCTGAATTTATCAGCCATAACAAAAAATCAACTGATGTGTCAGGTTACAAAGTCTATTAAACTGTAAGGAGAGAGAAGGGGGGAAAAAGAAGTGAGGAGCACTCAGCACCATGACAGACATAGGCGCATACAATCAGATTGTGTTGCAACTTCCATCAAATGCATTTCACTTTAGTGCTGGATTCACAGCCACATAGCTCAGTACCGCTGTATAATGTCTTCCATGCTGCTGCCTCTGTCTGTGTTGTATAGAGAAAGTGCTATAGAATTAATAGCGCTATATAAATAAATAAAGAAAAAGAGCAATCCCTCAAGCCTCTGTGTGTGCTGTGTATGAGAGACATGACAGCTGCTAGCATCCATCCACTAGCTCAGAGATAACTGAAAATTACATTTTGTGACATTTTGGGGGGGTGTTGTAATGTCAGGGGAACTGCTCCCTTCAGTGTTTAGAGAGAGAGAAAGGCTTCATTGCTGCAGCAAAGGTCAAATACTGTCGAGCTTAAGGCTTGTTGAATAGGAGCTGAGCTACATTTCTTATCATCATTTACTACATAGTGTACAGAGACATTCAGCACCGTTATCTGTGTATATCTGGCCAGCACTCGAGTTGATCAGTCAGGGATGTGGAACCCACCTATCTGATATTGTTGACCCTTTCAAGCCTAGAAATCCTTCTTTTGAGTGGCAAGAATGCAACTTTGTTTTCTCACCCCCTTTCAGGGTGTACACTATTGTGTCCAAGCATTGGAGAGTATCCTTTCAGATAAATGGGGAGAGTATCACGAATGTCACACTATATTGTAGTCATGTGTCTTAAGATCTGCCTGTCACGGGGTGGTATAATAGTAAAAAGAGTCAGGTAGCAGGATAGTAATTTGGGGAAAAGGCAAACAGTGGAACTAGTCTAACTCTTAGACTGTGGTTCCCTGGCTCTCCCTGTTCCCGGTATTATCTCTGAAGGTGAGGATGCCCGGGACACCACCTTTGCCCTTTGCTTCTGATCAGCCCTTGGCTAAGTCCCCCTAACCTCCACCCATAGACCGGGACGCAAAGCAACTCCCAAAGAATAAGGAAAACTCCAGGCCGGAAGGCATCAGCACACACTGCATTACATCCTTACAGCACACGGTCTTGACAGAGACTAAAACTCTATCAGCGACATCAGCTGGTGGAAGACGAAACTATTTAAAGGACAGGGGCATGACCACCTAACACATTGACAGCATTCCACCCGCAGAGCTGCCTCAGACACCACAGCAGCTTCTGACATTAACTCTGAATGTGCCAAATGAAATTTACTCCCATTTAACTACAACAGAGCAGGTAGGGGCCGCTGCTGCGGTCCGGGACCTCTGGGGATGATGGAGTTGTAGCTCTGATAGTTTTGCTCCCCACGAGAGGAGCAGATCCCCAGGACATCCGGAGCCAATGTGATTTGGAGTGATGGAAGGCCAGTGGGGCAGAACTGGTTGCTGGCAGGGTCGGGGCAAGTCCCCTGCAGGACCCTGCGGTCTGTGCGGTCTAGCAGTCTACCGCTCCCCAGGTGCAGGCAGGAAATAAGAGTCTCACACACAGTCTGAGCTCTAACCCGGTCTACTTGGCTTGTCTCGCCAGGCACTTCAGGTTACAGCACAAGTATAGTGGCCGCCCGGGTAGTCCTTGGCAACCAGGATTGCTTGTCCAGTACACCCCTTTGCAGTGGCATAACAAGTGTCCCGCGGGCCCCGGTGCAAGAATCAGCCAGGGGCCCCTTGGTGAGAAGCAGGGGGGGGCTGGTGGTCCCGGCCGGTGAGAAGCGGGTGGGGGGGGGTGTTGCTAGTAGTCCCGGGTGAGAAGCGGGGGGGGGGGGTGCTAGTGGCGCCGGCCGGGTGAGGAGCGCACGTGTACCTGCTCTGCCTCTCCCGGCTCTTTTGGAGGGGCGGGCACTGCTGCACGGCTGCAGGAAGTGATCACTGTCACTTCCAGTCCTCCCTCAGCTCCTCTTCCGGCGCTATCGCGGTCGCGGCGGGCGGCTGGGGGCACAGGCAGCAGGGCCCCCCGAGGAGCTGCGACCGCGGTAGTTACGCCACTGCCCCTTTGTGTTCCTTTCCTCTTTGGCTTCCTCTCTCAGCGCTGCCTGTCCTCCTCCTTCCTGCACGTGCCTTCGCATACAGAACCCCGTTTGTGTTTTGCTGCTCGCTGGGCATCCATACGCCATGGCGTGGCAGAGATACGATATAATTACAAGGCAGGATAGAGCAGGTCCTCGAGAGAGAGACAAACACCCTTTGGAGCACCTCTCATCCATAACCAAATAATGAGGCTACTAATCTGGTGACCTCCTTTGATTAAATCAGAATTTGCTAACTGGATTATAGGTTTTCTATGCAATAGAATCCCTTTAACTTTAATCTTTCATAACTGTTATATCACATTGTCTTTATGTAAATCTGCTGGACTTTACTTCGACTTGTTGATCCCCCAGTGTACTGTACACTTGATCTCCCAGACGGTGAATGTTGGCCGGAATTAGTTTTTTGTTGTTGTTCAAAATACATTTCAATCTTCCCACAATTCTGCATTGGTCCGAGAAAAATGTCATTATGCTACAAATATTCTGATGTCCAACAATGGGTCACGATAGGTCAAACCTGAAGGAGTTCCCCGCTGGTGAAGTGTGTAGAGAGTTTCCACACTGGTCTCTGTTTTTTTTATAATTCTTTATTTTATAAAACTTTTGAATTTTCGTAACAGGAAAGAAAACACAAATTACTTCTGAGTCAGCATATCCATATAAATATCACAGATTTTTCGGCCAATATAGTCAGACCCACACTCATCTAATATTATATAAATTTTTATGCGTCTACAATGTAGACATTGCCGTAAAGAGTAAGAATCTACCGCATAATGTTCCATTTGAAACCTAACATCTATATTCTTCACAGTAGAAGTCATTGCTGCGATATCCCATATTGGCAGTTGACCAAGTAAAAGGAGAAAAACCAAAGAAAGAGGAAAAAGAACAGTTAGAGAGTAGACATGAGGGGAAGGTGGAAGGAGGAGGGAGGGGGATGGGAAGGGAAGGGGAAAGGGACGGTATCAAATTATGTGGAAGAGCGTAGCCTCTACCAAGTTGAGAAGGAGCAACTCCTCTAGACCAGCCAACTTAATTGGCGTGTCCACCGAGGAAGGGCTTTCTAAGGGTATGTGCACACGGTGGGCGGGTTTGTGTCGGCGGCGGCTGGGCGGACCCGACAGGAAGCTCGGCAGCCGTCCAACGGCTTCCTGTCTGGTCCGTGCTGCGGGAGACGGGCGGGTGTGCGGCGGGTGCACAGAGGGTTAGCGCCGGCGGTTCTTCAGCGGCGGGAAGCAGCACATGATTCTGCTTGCAGCCACTGCAGAACCGGCCGGATTATAGAACATGCTCATTCTTTGCTAACCCGCTGGGAACCCAGCGGGTTAGCAACGGATGAGCATGTGGAAACCGCCGGTGTGTGCACACCGGGGGTCGGTTTCCATAGGTTTATATGTTAACCCAAAAGCCGCTTTTGGATTAACATAAATTTACATAAACCTCATGGAAACCGACCGGCGGTTTCTGCGGCTAAACCTGCAGTAAACCTCCAAGTGTGCACATAGCCTTACAGTCTCTATAAGTCTTATATAAATCAGATTGTTGAAACATCATCCAGGAAAACCATGTATTACGGAAAGCTACATACATGTCATGGATTGAGGAGGTCAAGTCCTCTAGGTGCATGAGATCGTTTACCTTCTCCACCCACATTGACACGGAGGGGCATTTCTCCGTCTTCCAGAGCATTGGAACACACGATCTAGCCGCCATGACTAGAAATCTCAACAAGGAACGCTTATATTTACGAAGCGGCATCTGATAGTGATGTAACAAGAAAAGGGCCGGGCCCAGGTCAGCTGTAGACTCTGTGACAATCCTAACGATCTTTGTCACTTCAGACCAAAACGGCCTAAGCTTCCTACACTCCCAAAATATGTGGAGTAGGGTACCGTCTGCCTCGCCACACCTCCAACAACCCGGATCAGTAGAAGGAAAAACCTGTGTAATTGGGCAGGGACTCTATACCATCTTGTCAATATTTTATAGTTAGCTTCCTGCAGTCTCCAGCATATTGAGGTGGAGTGAGCTAAAGTAAATATATCAGATCTCTGGTCCATTGACAGCTCCAGACCAACATCAGCTTCCCACTTCAACATAAATTGGGGAACCGGCATGTCCGGGGGGGATACCAGACACGCGTATATCCTCGACACCGCATGTCTACAGTCATCCGCATCTAGACATATATGTTCAAATAACGTCTTCCGCCCTATAAAGGACGACTTTGGAGGAAACCTCCGGAGGTAATGCGTGAGCTGTAGGCATCTCCAGAATCCCAAAGCCCTCGGGTCCGTAATTGAGTTAAGTTGTTCAAGTGTGGGCCAAGAGTCACCAATGCCCCAACTCTCAACTCTGTCTAAACCCGCCGCAATCCAGCATTGGAAAACGGGGTCATCTCTGCTGGGTTTAAAATCAGGATGACTCAGTATCGGACATAAGGTCGAGGTGTGTGGAATCATCAAGGATCTGACTAGGCTATGGTCGCAAACCTTGAGGGTAGCCCCAATCGTCGGGTGGTCGCAAACCATCTCACTTCGTCTAATTGATGTCCAAGGCAACGTCTGTAGTCTTAGGGAAGTAGAGTCCTGTTCAATTTGTACCCAGATTTTGTTCTTTCCATGTCTACACCAGTCTACCACCACTGGTCGCTGTTTTAATCTCATTATGGCAATAATGCTAGATGGTTATTTTTTATGCTGTTTTTTTTTTAGGTTTTTTTTGATGGTCTTGGTTAATTTTTCTATAGCCACCGTACACATTGGATGAAACTGTACTTGTTGATTTTGGCCGAACCGGCCGACCATCTAATGTATATTCAGCCTCCCATCTCTCCGTGATGAGAGAAGGGTCAGGCAGTGGTAATTTTGTTGCCTAATGATTTTGGTTTCAGGGAAAATAAGCCTCTACCAGACATATACGAGCCAAGAGCGCTCATGTGTAGCGGGAAGTTAGAATAGCTATATAATGCGTATGAGGAAATAAGAACAGTTAGATCATACGTTTGGCTTAAGCTCAAGGGGTTTTCTCAATTCTTAAAGTGCGTTAATTAGTTAGAAAGTAAAAATAAGCAAGTTTGCAATTGACTTGCTTTTCCTATTTGCTATTAAATTTTATAGAGTACAGCTAGTTTCCATGACTCTTCGCGTTTAGATTACAGGGGCAGTTTTTACACGCCAGGAGAGGAGTTAACCCTTTTCATTCCTGTCAGCTCTCTCCAGACCTTGATTTCTTTGCAGTATTATCTGTTCACCTGTCACAGGGCCTACCATGTGTCACATTCCCAGTTTGCTCCTGCAACATCTGTGCCTGCCACCAGGCGCATTCTAAAGATGGGGCTGGTGATGTAGTAGTCTGACTTGTGGATGTGTTTGTTTGGCTGCCCAGCTGCAGTCATTAACTCTGACTTCAGCCAATTAGGAAACACTGCAGTCTATTTGAATCCTCTGCGTGATGCTGCTGGTTGCAAGATATATTTGCATTTATCCCGTCCGGTATTCCCCTTTTTACCTGTAACTAAGACAGACGTTCATCACAACAGAGAATGGCCTCTCCAATGTAGGCGTCAGGACGTCACAGTGTGACGCCTGCGCTTGTTGGAGCTAGTTTGCTTTCCTACTATTCATACAGTTCTCCCTTGTAGTAAAGTAAGCACACTCACTACTGCATTTGGTTCAACACTTCATTTAAAGTCTGGGGTGCCAGTTAACCCATCGGCCATGGGACAGTAGCAATCCATAAGAGAAAAGGAAGACTTTTCACTCCAAGGTTAATCTATTTTCAGTTTCTTCATTACAAAGATCCCACAGTCAAGTGAACATGTTGATGCGTTTTGACTTGAAAACGTTGCGATTAAGACTTTTTGTAGTCGAAACAAATCAACACGTGCACTTGACTTTGGTATCCTTTTCATGAAGATTCAATAAACTGAAGCAATTTTGATCTTGGCGTGACCATTCTTCTTTTTCTCTTGTAAATTTCGCTTGTGCTGGTCCTCAAAGGGTTAAAGCTGTTTTCTTTTTGTCCCCAAAGGCTTTTGGTTCTGGCCTATCTCAGCTGTTCTGTTTTATCCACTCCCTACTGGTATAAGTTAGCTTGGGCAATTGCCGGTGACAACTTGCTATACCTTGGTATCGGTGTGGAGGTGTGAGCTGTGGAAAGAAAAGTTGCTTTGGGCTTGTTTCTGAAGATAGCTGCCTGGAAGTTTATTTTACCCTTGTCTATCTTATTTCCTTTGTGTTGTTATTGTAGAGCAGGACTTGTGTTCCTGCTGCCCTGTGCACCAGTCAGGGACAAGCAAGGGTAAAACAGGGGTAGGAACATAATCACAACAGGGACCCGTCTAAGGACATTAGGGAGCTCAGGTTTGCCACTTGGTAGGAACCTAATTGCCGCAGAGGGTGAAAGAACACATCTAAGGGAGCTCAGGGTTGCCTAGGCTGAGTGTCAGGGGTTGCCCTTCCTGTATATCCCTTATGGCAGTATTCCCCTTCACTTCTGTCTCACCATGCACCATTTGGCTCCTTTGTGGAGCGTGGCATCAACGCAATCCATCTCCTTGTCAACTTCTGAACAGATGCTGCTATGAGTCTTGCAAAATTACCAGCCAGCAGCTTTCAGTGCAGGTCTCTCTGCTCTCACTGCTGTACAGAGCTCTGTGCTTGTTCATATGCCCAATTGTATCTGGGTATAAATACAATGATAACAATGCACATACTCTAGAACAAAACACTGTTAGCTAAATGTGTTACAGCAGAACTTGTGCTGAGCTTTATAGTTCTACTAATACTACAGCTCTTCTACTCACCAGAGCTGTCACTCAAGGAGCAGAGCCCGCTCCCCAGAAACAAGGAAGTAAGGAGAATTAACCCCCGTCACACATAGCGAGATCGCTTTTGCGTCACTGGTTTTGTGACGTAACAGCCACCTCGCCAGCGATCACACTTTGTTTGACCTGCAGCAGCGACCAGGCTCCCGCTGTGACATCGCCAATCGTGTCGGAATGGCCTGGACCAATTTTTGGTCGTCGGGTTCCCGCTGGACAGCATGCATCGGTGTGTTTAACGCCTTCAACAACCTCGTTGGCGACTCAGAACTCAGCCACGTAGGTCTGAGTCGTCAGACTAGCTGCTGTGTGACAGGGTCCCAACGACCTGCCGCTGTCGCCGGGCTGCAAATTGGCGCGAAATTCCAAATTTGAATTTGCACGCCTATTTGCATAGTCTGCGCCAATGAGCGGCCTCTGTCTGGCGCGCGATTTCCGTGACAGACAGACTGACAATATTAGACGATTATATAGTAGATACTTACCGTGGTTCACTATTCTATTACTCAGCCCTGGCTCAACTTGTTTGATTCCTGTTACTGACCTCACCATTCTCCCAACCACATCCCTATTTTTTTTGCTTTTTTTTACCTGATGTTGACCTCCTAGGTACAACTTGGTTTGATGACGGTTCTTCTGTCTGCTTACTTCAACGGCCAGCAACCACTCCATAGATGTAACCCAGTGAGGTCCGTGTAAGTGCAGATCTCTGCACAGAAGTTATATGGTGAAGACCATGGTTCCCCTGGGCCCTCCGAAATGGAGAGGCTTGTCTGTGCAAACGCTACTGAAAACTGGGGGCCTTCCTCAGAAACACATTTGATATCTTTTCTCCCAGGAAATGTCAGCAAGGTTGGCAACAAAAACTGATAAAGCCACTTAAAAGCTAGGACCTACCGGCAGGGCTGTGGAATCGGTACGCCAAACCACCGACTCCTCAATTTACCTGAATCCGACTCCATGACTCCGACGCCTTCATATATGGATCAAATTATTGTAGTACAGTGGTAACGTCAGGCTTTTCATCATCATCATCATCATCATCATTGTTACGACACAATAATCAAGATATGTAGATTGTCATGGAAATTATCTGACATAATGAACTGGACAATTTTTAATGTTTGAATATTGGGGACATCACATAGCACCACTGTATAAAGCCAATCAGTGTGTAATAAACAACTTTGTAAACCAATCAATATAAAGATTGAAATTTAACCGATAACTTTGAAGTTGTATTTGCCTGGGTATTAACAGTTGCCTATAAATAAAACCTCTTGGATCACATAATAATAATTGATAATAATAACAATATTCAGCACATTCTGCATTGAACTACTGTACCCAGTTTATTATATGTTTTAGGACTTGGAGTCAGTCCATTTTATTTCAATTCGAACTCTGACTCCACCAAAATGGGCACTGACTCCAACTCCACGGCCCGGCCCACCAGAATAATGCTAATCTGCAAGAGAAATTAAAGAGAGTATGGGCTTTTTAATTTTATTGCGGGTAAAAATGGGGAAAGAGAAGGGGTTGTCCAAGTAGTAGACAACCCCTTTAAAACAAACTGAATTTGGAAGAAGGGGTCTTTTTACACTGGATAACAGGGCTGTGGAGTCAGAGCCCATATTGGGTGGAGTAGGAGTCAGATTCAGGGAAATTGAGGAGTCGGATGTTTGGCTTACTGACTTCACAGCTATGGTTGATGAGTCGGAGTCGTGGATTCGGAGTCCATTTTGGTGGAGCTGGAGTCATGGAGTCGGAGTCCATGTCCATTTTGGTGGAGTCGGGTTCAGGGAAATTGAAGAGTCGAAGTCAGATCTTTGGCTTACCGATTCCACAGCCAGGGCTGGAAAACCCCACTAAGTTGACCATATATATATGAGTCCACAAAGGCTACTGGCACCAATTATTCCTAGAAATCCACAAAGAGAAGATATACAGTTCTTAACGCAGATGTTGTCCATGGTTGGCTTTATACCAAGACTGCTGAGCTGCAGGGCTGTATTTAGGGTTCATGCTGCCCTAGGCACTTTTAGGTGTGCTGCTGATAATTCAGACTAAGAGTATGTCCACTCAACATCTTTTTCAGGCAGATCTGCTACTTTATCCACCTTAAAAAGACCTAAATAAACTCTAAAAAGACTGGATATATAACCTGCAGTGTAGAAGGACTTGTTGATTATATGTTCAGTCTTTCCAGTCTTTCCACCCCTTTTTCCCATGCAGATCCCAACACCCCCCCATCTCCCATGCAGACCCCAACACCACCCCCATCTCCCATACAGATCCCAGCACCCCCATCTCCCATGCAGATCACAGCACCCCCCCCGTCTCCCATGCAGATCCCAGCACCCTCCGTCCCCCATGCAGATCCCAGCACCCCCATCTCACATGCAGATCCCAGCACCCCCGTCTCCCATGCACATCCAGTGCCCCCGCCTGCCATGCACCACCCCTGTCTCCCATGAACATCCCAGCCCCCTGTCTCTTGTGCACATCTCAGCCCCCCCCCTGCTATGCACATCCCAGCCCCCCCCGGTATTCACATCCCAGCAACCACCATGCTATGCACCGCACAGCACCCCATGCTGTGCACATCCCAGCACCACCCCTGCTATGCACATCCCAGCACCCCCCCTGCTATGCACATCCCAGCACCCCCCACTGCTATGGACATCCCAGCACCCCCCATGCTATGCACATCTCAGCACCCCCCCTGCTATGCACATCCCAGCACCCCCCTTACTATGCACATCCTAGCATCCCCCCTCCCCGCTATTCACATCCCAGCACCACCCCTGCTATGCACATCCCAGCACCCCCCTGCTATGCACAACCCAGCACCCCCCTGTTATGCACATCCCAGCACCCCCACTGCTATGGACATCCCAGCACCCCCCATGCTATGCACATCCGAGCACCCTCCCTGCTAATCACATCCCAGCATCCCCTTGCTATGCATATCCCAGCACCCCCCCGCTATGCACATCCCAGCACCCCCCTTGCTATGCACATCCCAGTTACCCCCCTCCCCGCTATGCACATCCCAGCACCCCTCCTGTCCGCTATGCACATGTCAGCACCCCCCCTCCGCTATGCACATGTCAGCACCCCCCTACTATGCACATCCCCGCACCTCCCTGCTATGCACATCCCAGCCCTGCCCTCCCCATTACGCACATCCCAGCACCCCTCCCTGTCCCTCACTATCTTTAGCTCTGTAGCATCTACCGCTCCTGACCACGGCGGCTTCTTTCCTCCTCTGCGACAGCTTACTGCACACTGCACTGACGCCGACATCGAAGGGGTAAACTTACCCTGCTGCCGTGACGTCAGGAGCGTGTGCACGTAGCCACACGCCGGGTTAGAGAGATGCCTGCCCGGAGCTCCCCGAACCCGAAAGTACAGGGGGCACAGAGTATCATTTCATCAGCATTTTATAGATGCTGATGAAATAATATAGAGGGTCACTGCAGAGCTGCCTCCACTGCTGCTGACACCTCCCTCCCCCGCAAAGACTCCGGTTTTCCTATAGAATCTGGGGAGGGGAGGGAGCAGTATAAACCAGTATAAAATCAAGTCTTTTAAATCTCTTCCTGGTGCTGCCCCCTGCAATACGGTTCCCTAGGCACGTGCCCTCCGATGCCTAGTGAGAAATACGGCCCTGCTGAACTGCAAAGCAATCTTGAACCACTCTGCGACCCCAAAAATTGCCTTTTACCCTTTGACAGTTGACTTCTAGTCTAAATATCCAAAGAATAGTTAATCAGAGAGCATCAGGAAAGCATGGACTCCCCAAAAAATGCAAGGATGGAGGAGAACCTGAAGTCTGTGTTGTCCACTTCACCCACTGAAATACCAAAGATGCTCTCGTGAGCCCAGGTTCTGTTCCAATAATGTACCTTAAAAGCAGAGACGTGGAGTCAAAGTTGATGTCCATTTTGGTGGAGTTGGAGTCATGTTCAGGGAAATGGAGGAGCCGGAGTCGGACTTACTGGCTTACTGGCTTCACAGCCCTGATAAAAGTCCAGCAAAAGACAACCCTATTTGTAGCTGACTTTGGAGTCACTTGCAGTAAGGATCATTTATTTTACTATATTGCTCTTTTTGCTGTGATTTATTTTTAAGGTTTTTTTTAATTTTCCTCCATTAAATACCTACTCAGATCCTATCTCCAGGCCTCCCGTTCCTACTCTTCCACTTCTTTCCTACTGTCCAATGAAAATCTGCAACTGAAACAGTTTTCTAGTGCTCACACATTTTCTTTATTATGACTCCTTTACGGCCCAAAGTTTTGTGGATTATCAACTTTTTTTTAAAAAGTTTTTGGAACTAGTCTAAATAGTTCTTAATGGTTATATTCATTTCCAAGCCTGACTGTTACTGGGGTTATTAGCTGCTTATGACACGTACAGATTTTATAATGGAGGGACGTCCCGGCCAAGATTCGATTGCTACAGGGCCTATGAGTAGGTGACAGATGATTTCATTTCATTTGGGGCTAAGCTGGAATAAATGCCAAAAAACACTCGCCTTGGGATTCTGATGATTTACGGAGCTCATAATCATAGATTGCCCCTCGTTCTACCAATAATGTCAATTGACTACATTTCCTTCAGCAGGATTATAATAATTGGAAACAGTAAATATGCAGATTAGGACCCAGTATGCCGCTGCTGCCGGGTGGAAATCTGACAGGTCGCCACTTGCCTCAATCCCGAACCCAATCCAAGAATGTTCAAACGGACCAGTTTATTGCCTTGTTAAAAACCAAGGAGCTCCACACTAGGTAATGTCATATTTTTCTTGGGTGAGGTCTCATTTTGTCTTAGCCAGGGGTGAAAGATATAGCATATATAGAACTCGGTTGGAGTTTTCTAGCTTCCGAAGATGATATGTTAATATATATACTTTATTTTGTAGGATGTAACCCTTTCTGGTAGCTGTTTGGGTTCGCAACGACACTGGGTTCTGGTATAAAACAGTCTTAGGTTTAGTTGTTCATCATAAACCTTAGCAGGGTTCACATGAAAGGAAAATTGCCTTTCCTTGGCGCAAATAAGTAACGGTCCCTTTTCTGGGTGGGCAAAAGATGAAAACCGGTTTCAACCCATGAACTAATGCAAAGAATCCGGTGCTCACACAAGGATATGTTGTGTAGGTTGAGACTTTTATTTCAGCGCTCCAACATCAATTTTGTGATGTTTCGATCCCTTTATCAAACTTCCACAAGTGACGCTGTTGGATCTCTGCTTAGAGCTGCCATGCTCCCTTAGTACCGCTGACCACCACTGCTTGAGAGTGACATATTTTTCTTTGTCTACTGTTGCCTCTGTCACGTTGGCCACCAATACTGACCACCCTGCAGTTCCTCTACATTGGATACAATTGAGCCAGTTCAGCTCCCTGCAAAACCCAGGCTGGTGGTATGGGAGCGACCTTTCCCACCCAGTCTCTTTTGGTCACTCCTAAATCCTGGACACAAAATCTAGTCCCCATGAAAGGTTTCTCTGCAACCTATCATTGCTGAAACCTTCAATTCCAGGAGTTAAATTACCAAGACCAGCCATCTTGGTGACACATACCTGTGATCCGCCCACCGGGGCCGTGGGGTATTCAGAACTGGGCCCTGTCGTCGTCTGGGGCTGCAGGATGTCAGGGTGTTGTGACCTGGGTCCGTTGTCCTGGGCAGTTAATAAAAGGGGAAATAAACAGTTTTTGGGGATTTTACGTGACGCCACCCATGGTGCGCTGCTATGGGAAGTCACTGCTGCAATCGGGACCTCTGGGGATGATGGGGGGTGGCTGAAGGGATGTTGAGCTCTCCACGGGTAGAGCTGGTCCCCAGGGCAGCCATGAAGTCTGTGGTTTGGTGGGGTGCAGCGTTCACCGTAACAGGCAGCCACCTGCTGCCGGATCACAGCATCAGTCTGTCTCCTTTCAGGTGAAAGAAAAACACAATCTCAAACAGTATCAAGCTTTAAATGGGTTTTACTTTCCTTTCTCAACAGATGGTACCGCTTACTAATGTTCAGCAGCGGCTCTGGTGTTGTTTCAGCAGCCAGGGTGGTTTATCTGTGACTCTCCCTTTCGTGTCTGTTTCGGCCTTTTCGGTCTGTTCCACATGCTACCCACAGTCCAGCGATCACTGACTTTTCGGGTCCCTTAGCCCTAATACAACAGCCTTCCCTTCACTGTACTGGAAGTTGGGTCTCGGGGCATAAAGACCCCGCCGGTATTCGTGGTTGGGGCATATTGCTTCTCCGGCACTTCAGCAGAGCCGGTACTCTGGTTCCAGCCCAGTTCTTCGGAGTCCCCACTGACCTGGGCACACCTTACACTCCTTCTGTCCTTTACCACGGTTTAAAGCCTTGGACCTGGGCAAGCCCAATAGTGGCACAGGTGTTGTCTCTCTCTGTACTAGTCTCTCTGAACTTCAGTCTGTACTTGAGTGTTATGTTCATCCGTCTGTGTCCTTTTTATAACCTCCCCTAACCGTGTCCTTCTCTAACTTTCCACCCTCCACCTGGCTCCTCCCGCTATCCCGTTGCTGGACATAGAGCACCTAGACTTAGGATCGGGAGTGTGTTGGGTGTTTGTGTGGGGAGACCAACTTACCAATCCCGGCTGCTGTGCCGTCTAGTGGTGACCGGTCCGCAGGGGCGCCACAGTTGTCATCCAGGACTTTACAATATATGTAAAGAGAAAAAATACCATTTTTGATAAAAAGCCATGGTAGAGCAGACAGCTGAGGGATGCAGCCTGAATCTACCTGCGCTGGTTATCAAAAATAGACAGTTGCCCACACAGTTTTTCTTTTTAAACAAACTTTATTAACTTATGAACAATACCAGAACAATGAATTCAGAAAGAGCATTTTTTTTAGGCTAGGGTCACACTTTAAACCTTAATTGTGTTCACCGCATCCAGATCCGGATGCGGTGAACGCAATTGTCTTCATACCTTCAGCAATCCGGGAGCCGGATTGCTGAAGCTGCAATCTGGTAACCGGATTGCTCAGGATGTGTAATCCTGAGCAATCCGGTTACCGGATAGTTTGCTCATCCCTGCTGCTGCCGGGATAAGCAAAGTGTTCTATGTATATTAAAACTATTTAGTTAATAAAGAAATGTTTGATTAATGTCCCTAGGGGTTGCCCAGTCCCCTAGAGACCTTACACCCACTCAGGTGGGTTTATCCTGCTATAATCTGTAATGTCCAAAAGCGCCGGGCTCCTCAGAGCGGCACGCATGACCCCACACACTGCCCCCCCCGTATCTATATACCTGTCCCTGCACCCCCTCTTATCCTTTATAGCCATCCCTTTTGCAGATCCTAACAATTGTGTAAAGTATAGAGTAGAGGTTATAATCACCTCGTCCTATGTGAGTTCTCTGTTTGTGTAAAAATGTCCAAAGGCGGGCCTGTCTGCTGCTCCCTCCGCCCCTTAGTAATTATGCACGCTCCCTCTGGGCTTGCTGCAGTGCTTAGAGCCTGGCCGCGTCATGAAAAGGGCAGGGCTACCGATATGACATGATTTTAGCCCCGCCCCTTTCATGACGCGGCCAGGCTCTCAGCACTGAAGCAAGCCGAGAGGGGGTGTGCATAATTAATAAGTGGGCGGAGGGAGTAGCAGACAGGCCTGCCTTTGGACACTTGGACAGAAACAGAGAACTCACACAGGACGAGGTGAATATAACCTATGTTCTCTACTTTACACAATCGTTTCGATCTGCAAAAGGGATGGCTATAAATCATAAGAGGGGGTGCAGGGACAGGTATATAGATACGGGGGAGGGGCAGTTTGTGGGGTCATGCGCTCCGCTCTGAGGAGCCCGGCGCTTTTGGACATGACAGATTATAGCTGGATATGCCCACCTGAGTGGGTGTAAGGTCTCTAGGGGACTTGGCCCCCCCTAGAGACATTAAACAAACATTTATTTAATAATTTTTAACTTTTAAAGAACACAGAGCACTTTGCTTATCCCGGTGGCAGCCAGCGATCTGAACGATTTCTCCTTCGCCTCATTGGGGGACACAGACCATGGGTGTTATGCTGCTGTCCACTAGGAGGCGACACTAGGCAGAATCTGCAAAAGAGTTAAGAGACTCCTCCTTTGTAGCATATACACCCTGGAGCAGGAAGTGCTTCTCCAGTTTTTGCTTAGTGTCTGAAGGAGGCACATGTTCTTACTCTTTACCATTATTTTTACTTTTTGAAGCTGCATTTTTATTTTTTGAAGGGACATGTCGACCACAGATATCTCCCCAGACCCCACAGTTGGAACTCTGGGTCGAGCTATTTTGTCTGCTAAGGGCTATTCCTTTCTCGGCCCTCCACTGTTGGAGGTGCAGGGTTAAAGTGATTTCCAGACTTGCCAGTTCTGAGGCCCGCATTCCTCCCCAGTCCCCACAGTTGGGGCTCTGGGTCGCAGCAATGCTCCATGTCCCCACCGCAAGCAGCAAGACAGATGGAATAGAAAACTGGCATAGACGACCTTCTCCTCAGCTCCCCATGGTTGGGGTGCTGGGTTACAGCAGACAAGTGTCCTCTGAAGATGGACGCAGCATCCCTCCCTAACTTCCCCTTCGGGGCTCTTAGGTCGAGACGCCGCAAGGTATGGCGCGCAGCGGCACATAGCTGCACTGCAAATCGCTGCAGCACACCGCAAGGGGTCCCCCAAAACCAGCTCTGCTGTGTGAAGACAAAAAAGAGCTGCAGCATGCTTCCCAAGAAATGCTGCAGCACATCTCAATGCTGCAGCACATCTCAATGCTGCAGCACATCTCAATGCTGCAGCACATCTCAATGCTGCAGCACACCCAGAAAACCAGCTCAAATGGTGCTTCCCCAAATGCCGCAGCACATCTCAATGCTGCCTGCGGCACACTTCATGAGCACAACTCTGCTGCATGCTCCTGATGGAACACATGTTGCGCAGCAGGCACAGGTTGGACGGCAGGCACAGCCTACAAGTCCAACGCTGTTGCAGACACTGGGGATGAGATACTCAGCACCAGACCCTCAGCAGCCTGCCCTTACAAAGGGGCCCTCACCTTGCTGTTGTGGGTGCAGCCTCCGGTGGAGCAATCGCTGTGTCTGGCGGGGTTTCCGCAGTTCCCGGGCCCGCGATTTACGCGAGGCCCCGGCTTTGGCCTAGCCGCACGTCATAGGGCTTTTTCCCCGCCTCCCCGCCCGCCTCCGCCTGACGTCAGACAACGGCGTCAGCACAGGAGGCGGGACGGGGCTACAGAAAGCGCGCCTTTCACATTACTTGGCGCGCTCTTTTGCGGCTCCGCCCCTTTTCTCCTCGCACGCCGCCATTATCTCAGCGCTGACGCCGCTGTATATCAGCGGCAGACAGCGCTTCCACGTGTGGAGGCACAGGCTGCCCAATAGGTTGCCCAGCCTAAAAGGAAGCTAATACGGGGGGCACACTGCCAGGCGCAGTGGTGTGTGCCAGGCATACACAATGTGCAGGGCCTGCAGACACCTGCTTGTCCGCAAGGCTTGCACTTCAGGGGGCACACTGCCAAGCGAATGGTCTGCTGCAGCACACACTAGAGTGTCAGCAGCCCGCAGTCACCGCAGCACATGCATATGTGGGGGCACTGTGACAGGGCTTGCACTTCAGGGAGCACAATGCCAGGTGGAAGGTCTGCTAGAGCGCTCACTAGGGTGCCAGCAGCCTGCAGTCACCTTGCCACTGCAGAGCGTGGCATGTGGGGGAGCAATGACGGGTGAAATGCCTGCCGGCGCGCACACTGGGGTGGCAGAGCCAATGAACTAATTTCTTGCCACTGCTGCGTTATCCTTTTGCCCCTATCCTCCCTGAAGGAGGTTATGGGGATTAGGCATCATTCCCCAAGGGCAATAACTCCGCAGCCATTATAGTCACTTCAATTTACCAGCATCTGAAGTGCAGGACACACAGGGACTCCCGTTTTAAAGAAACAAAAAAAAAAAAAAAAAAAAAAAAACACAAATCAGTACAGTTTCTCTGTGCAGCAGTCTCCAATGGCAAATGAAGAATACCCGGCAGGGATGTACCCTGCGGCAGTTCACCCTCCTCCCTCTGCACACCGTCATACTATGCAGGGCAGTGCAACACGCCATTTGGTTCAGCACTGGTTTTTTCCTGCAGTAATAATAAATAAATAAATGAATGAACGTCTCTGGTTCCCGATGCCATACTCATCCCTGATCCCTGCAGTGGTACGGGCAACGTCTCTACCGAACGGTTTGTTTCTCCCCACCGTGCCAGATGCAGGTACCTGTTGGTACTCCGGCCACCTTATGGTTTTACCCCAGGAGGAGCTAATAAAGGAGACACTGACATGTCTTTTACCTCCACCCTCCCAACGTTAGCGGAGCTCAGTTGTTATCGAACGTCTCAAAAGGGTTGTCCGACTCCCCCCTTCCAGGGCCTCCACACAGTTGGCACTCCCAGATTGTGGTGGGAACCCCACGGTTGAAGAGCACAGTCGAAGGTGATGTACCCTGCAATTGCCTGTCAACTGTAAGGCGTCCCAGTCTGTTCGCCTATCTCCTCCAGACCCCACAGCTGGGGTTCTGATGACCGTGATGACAGCCATGTCTTACAAGACACAGGCTGACACACGGCGATCCGCAAGTGCATGGGTAAGTCATAGCATACCCCCCTTTCAGCCCTTCACTGTCAGGGGCACTGGACTGTAGCAGAGATGCTATATGCCATACTCCTCCTCGACTCCCCACTCTTGGGGGACCCGGGTTGAGGTTGCGACTGCACAAGGCCTAACCGGCCTCCCTCCCCAGACTACAAAAACGAAATTCTGGGTCGCAGAACGCGAAGCACGGGCTCAGCTGCCAATCTCCTCACTGCACCTATAGTAGGTTCTTAGGTTAAGATAACATGTGCAACCACTCTGCACAGCCTGCTTCGATGCTGGACCTCGCAAACCCCGATTGTATGAACCCAAAGGATGGTCCCTCCAATTACCTGCTTGGCTGTGGCCCGCACCCTCTTCCACACAGTCCCTTATCGACTCAACAGTCTAAGGAGAATACAAGTTTTTCCCAGCCTGAGGTGGGCCAAATCTATGCTACACTCCAGCAGCCCCCCATCTCGGACGACTTATTCCTCAATGCATGTTTTTTTCAGAGACTGCGAACACAGTGTCACTTTCACTGGACTCGGTCACGAGACTCAATTTGCGGATTACCCGGCACATGTCTACTACAATTACAAGGCACACGCTGCAGCACAGCACACACACTTCAGGAGTCCCAGCTCCGCTACGTACTCCTGATAGCCACAGGCTACACCATCACTTATAGAATCTCAGCTATAGGATAGTGGCAACAGTTCCATTGGCTTACCCCTATCTCTGGCCTTTTTCAATTCTCCGCACTCAGGGTTGACACGAGAACAGGCTGTGATCCATCACAGTACACATGGCTGCAGTTTCGCCTACATCCCAAGATGCCCCTCAATCTACAAAGATTCGGGCAGTAGTTATAGCTCTGAAATTATTCAGCCTCCGTCTGACAGTCGGAAAAGCCAGGACGCAACCAGACAATGCCAAAGCCGCGGCATGTGTCAACCACCACGTATATCGCAATTTCCAAGCGATGTCAGACGTTCCGCCACATCCTTCACCGGGTGGAACTTTTGAACACTGTACTGTCAGCTGTTCTCATACCACAGGACACATTGGGGAAGTGTTTTTTTCCCTATCCCGCCAAAATATGGATTCATGGAATCTGTCCCTTCTTCCACATGTCCTCCGTCAGGCTACCAGCGCCAGGAAACTACAGACTGGGACCTGACGGCGTTTCGCATTCAAGCCAATGTTCCATATTCCTGACCAGGTCCTAGGACCCACAGTCAATAGGACAGATGCACTAGTACAAGAATGGACCTGTAGCCGTCGCCTCGATACTCCTTCCCCACTACCAGGATAGTGCGGAATGTCAACCTATAATGTCGCCATAGCATCCTTGTGGTTTCGGACTGGCCAAACGTGCTTGGATGCACTTTCATCCAACTCATAACAGCAGTTCCAGGACCATTGACAGACAGTCCAGACCTGCTCACTCAAAGCCAGTTCTCCCTTAGAACTCCTCAACTTTGAAATTAATAGCGTAGTCCTTCAGACCTGGAATTTAACCCAAAGGTCTTTCTTTCCAGGATGTTGTAGCGACCATGGTCACAGCAAGAAACCCAGTCTTATCGACTATATACCATCACACAAGTGTAATGGTTTTTCCTTTTCTTCTTCCTTGGGATACCTCTAGTGGTCATTTTCCCTGGCTCTACTTTATACCAAGGACTTCCTTTTCTTACTCTCAGATCTAGACTCAGGTCTGTCTTTAGGGTCTCTCACACACCAGTTTTCAGCAGTTTCACCTGCTTCCAAAGGTGTCTTGCCACCAAACGTCTCCGAAAATCCTTCCTTCAAAGGATCTGCCATTAAAGTCTCCAGACAGCAGGACTTCTTCCGTGAAACATAAACATCGTCCTCATGGCCCTGCAAGACTCACCTTTTGAGCCTCTTCAGGATATTATCCTTAGCATTCTCATCCACACAGCGGTAGTTTTCGATGGCAATTATTTTTCTTTGCAAAGCTATCAGTAATTACAGCGCTCTCATGTAAACCATCTTTTCTGTTTTTTCCACCTGGACATGATTACCCTGAGGCTGGTCCCATCCTTTTTCTAAGACGGTATACTTCTAAGACATTTCTCTGTCATCCCTGCGTACAAATCGATCCGGTCGTGAAGGTCCTACATATGTGGGACCTTGCTAGGGCCCTACGCACGTAGGTATCTAATACGGTTCCTTTCAAAGAGGCTGGATTCTCCTCTTCCTTTTTCCAAAGGGCAGGAATAAAGCCACGTCAATCTCTGAAGCTCCTTTAACCAGGGGGATTCGTCTAACCATCCAAGACGCTTATCCGTCAAAACACTCATCTCTTCCGGGAGTGTCCCGGAACATCCTGCTACGCCTCCTGGGCCGTTCAGCGCCAGGTGCCAGCGCAACCAGAGTGTAGGCAGCCAAACGGACAGCCTGCGCACATGCTTAAGCACAGCAGTAATCTCACTCAGTAATCGGCAATCGCAGGTCTGAGTGGACACATCCTCCAGGTGGCAGTGACTCGTCTGTCAGTGCATAGTTTTCACTGACCATGCGCAGTGTTACTAGTTCCATTGTTTTTTTCCCACCCAGGGACTGCTTTAGGACGTCCCATGGTCTGTGTCCCCCAATGAGGCGAAGGAGAAAAGGGGATTTTTGTGTACTCACCGTAAAATCCTTTTCTCTTAGCCTCTAATTGGGGGACACAGCACCCACCCTATTGCCCTTGTGGGACTTTTCTACAGTTCTTACATAGCTTCTCAGCTGTTGCATGGTTAACATGTTTACAAATGTTTGACTATCATCACTCTGTTTAATGTTAAATGTTCAATCTTGTCTGTTTAGTCACAGGCTTTGTAGTACCGTCAGCCTGTTTGTTGACAGGCCTTGTTATACAATTATTGCTCCGTTCACTCTTCACGGTTTACGAATATGCCTGTTTAGTTACAGGCCTTGTTGTACTAATATTACTTTGCTAACTCTTACCAACTACCAACTCTTACCGGTTTACACACATGCCTGGTCAGTCTCAGGCCTCGATACATTATTGTTATCTTGTTAGTTATATCTGTTTACACGGTTTGCCTGCGTGGTTGCAGGCCCTGTTTTTACTGTCATTATCTGTTGAATTCTGTTAACTCTCCTACTGCTTTAGCACAAAACTGGAGAAGCACTTCCTGCTCCAGGGTGTATATGCTACAAAGGAGGAGTCTCTTAACTCTTTTGCAGATTCTGCCTAGTGTCGCCTCCTAGTGGACAGCAGCATAACACCCATGGTCTGTGTCCCCCAATTAGAGGCTAAGAGAAAAGGATTTTACGGTGAGTACACAAAAATCCCCTTTTTGTTAGCGATCGCGCGTGCATGTGATCGCTAACAAAATCGTTAATCAGATTGATGCGTGTGACGGCACCTTTAGACATATGCCCATATTTTACCTTTCAGAAAATGTTGTTAAAGATGACAATTTCTCATTGTACAAGTTCCAATACTATATTGGGATGTTCTATCAAAATACTGCACTTCACTACTACTGGCTGGCTACATATAGGCACATATAGCATAAACATCTTCCAAGAGAATATGGAAGAATTATTGGCTCTTTTTTCACAACTGTTTCCTTCTACATTACTTTATTTTACTGTTCAGCGTAGTTGCTCACTCCTGAATTTGTTGGGGCATTTGACCCAATGTTACATGATCTCTCGTGCAAGCCTTCTGGCCTTTTTATTTAGACCTAATTTTTGCCAAAATCCCATTTTTATAGGGGGTGTTCTGAGGTGACTGAACATCACCCGCCGTCCTCATGACATATTATTACAGGTGATAAATCATGCGGATCTTGGCACTGACTGGTATTTCCCGCACAGACAGGTCTCATCCACAGGATTAAGGACAGATAAAGGTATATTAAGTTATTACTTTCTCCGGGGGAAGAAGAAGCAGGTTATAATAAAGGAGTTGAGGTTTTATTCTGTGACATAATTTATTATTGTGCCACACAGGAGGCCGATCAGTAATAGCAGCACAAAATGTTTTATTACCATATTTTACCCCATGATTTTTAAGGAAAATTATACTGGGTACCTTTACACGCCGCAGCTTTTGATCGGAGGCGATCTAACGTGCGCGTGCACGTTTTTCATGGTCGCCTCAGATCGCCAATGTCGGTTTTACACGCCGCAATTACGCCCTCAACCTAAGGCGATGTGTCGCCCCGGAAATCGCCCACCCCACAGCGGAACCAATCCCATAGTGTTCCCTCGCCTCTTCACACGCCGCAATCCCCAAAGGAATGTGGGCGTACATGGTTAGCGCCATGAGAACATAGGCGTGGCAGACGGGTGTATACCGCGCCCCAAACACGCTGATTAGACAACGCAATAGCGTTATGATTGGGCAGCCTGCGCAGGAAGGCTGGCTAATACATGACGCCATTGCCATTGTGTAGTGTGAATGGTCAGCTCTTCAAATATGGCGCGGTGTCAAGTGACAGCCAATGGAAACACAGTAGCCACCACCAATCATCGCTGACGGGGCGCGGACTCCAGCACGCTGTGGCACGCCTATGGGAAATCAATAGGCGACGCAGATTCCATCACTATCGCCCGTTCACACGCCAAAAGCGGGAATGATTGCCTCTGGTTTTGGAGCAGTGCTGTGAAATCGGAACCAGGCGACAAATTTTTTATCGCCGCCAAATTCCCAAATTACATGCCGCAACTGAGAGGCAATTTGACGGCGATGGTTCCGAGGCGACATATCGCAGGACACAGATTCTTCGACACGGTTGCGGCGTGTAACGGTACTTTTAGAGGGTTTGTAGACTTTTGTATCATTTTTTATATTACATCAATGCATCTGCGACGCCCACCAGGGCCGGGGGTACTCGGTAACCGGGCCCTGTGGTGAATTGGGAGGTCATGGTACAGTTAAAGAGGGCGTGCACTCTGAGACCTATTTCACAGGTGGAGGTTCCAATTGAGGGGTCTGGTAAACCCACGTCGTAAGTTAGGATGAATGACAATTGCACACTCACAGATTCTTTTGCAAAAATTAGAGTCTTTTTAATGTTGAGGAGCAACGAGAAACCAACATTTCGGTCCACACTGGACCTTGATCACGGTAGTTGCTTTGTGGTAGAAGGATATGGGGGATCCTTGGACCCTGTGTTGGGGTACCTTATTTCAGGTAGGTTCCGACCCGGTTTCTGACATTCTGTTATACACCTGAAACCGGGTTGGAACCTACCTGAAATAAGGTACCCCAACACAGGGTCCAAGGATCCCCCATATCCTTCTACCACAAAGCAACTACCGTGATCAAGGTCCAGAGTGGACTGAAACATTGGTTTCTCGTTGCTTCTCAACAATAAAAAGACTGTAATTTTTGCAAAAGAATCTGAGTGTGCAATTGTCATTCATCCTAACTTGGGAGGTCACGGTGGCTCTGACCCAGCTCCATGGCCCTGGGCGCGCAGAAAAAGGGGAATATGTACAAGGGATAAGTTTGTGACGCCACCTGTGGTTATTCTAGTCAGGGTGACCAGCGCTGCTATAGGACCTCTGGGGTCGATTCAGTGGCAGCCCGGATGGGATCGCTTCCCACAGGTAGACCATGGCCCCAGGGTGGGTAGTGAAAAGTTTATGAAGTCTGTAGTGATGGTGACGGTGTTGTTGCAGCTGTGCAGGAGGATGCAGAAAATAACTGGAGGAGACCAAGGATGCAGTTCGTTACCTTTTACTCAAGTCCACCCATCCAGGGTGCTCCTCCATGGCGCAGCCTGGCCAGCTCTCAGATGATACGGGGCTACTTCACCAAGACACCTTTCGTGAACCTTTCCTGTCTGTCTCCCACGCTGGCTACTCTCTTCTCCCGGCTGCATCTTTGTGGTCAATGTCCCAATCCAGTGGAGGCGGGCCTTGTCGGGCGACGCTCAGAGTCCCCTGGCCCTAGGTCTGGCCACCTTCTCGGTGAGTATCCACGGTCTGTGACCACTGTTGCTGCAGGTACAGTGGCCTCCGGGTTTTCTGGCTCAGGCATGCAGCACTTCCACCAGTTCGGGGTCGGTGTCCTTCTGCAACCCAGTCCCTCCACACACCAGCGACTGGCAGTGGATTCGGGGCGCCACTGGTTGTTCTTCCACTCCCGTGCCCCCTAGGATTCCCTCGGTTTGCAGCAGGCGTTCTACCTGCTCGACGTCTCTACTCCAACTCTCTGGTTCCCTCATGTCCTGAGACCAGCCATACACTGGCTCCAGTCCCCAGAACGTCTCCTTCAGTCTGAACTCCTTCTTCCTGCTTCTTACTCCCTTTCTTACCTACTGACCCACTCCTTCTACCTCTTCCCTCCTCCAGCCAGCAAATGGGGTCTGTACTCTCACCCTCAGTCTCCTGGCCTGGAGTGGGGGAGTGGGGGATGGTGTTGGGTGCAAGTGAATGTGTCTTGGCCTGGCAACCCCTCTCACCTGAGAACGCTAACACCACACCTGGGGAGCCAGGTGCAGAGTTACTGCGGCGACCAGTCTGCAGGGGCGCCACACATCTAAGGTAACAAAATGAAGCAACAGTGCAAATACTAGTCTTTACTTTTCTTCCATTTGCACCTTGTTCAACTTTCTGCAGTAGGAAGATATAGGAGGGACAGAAAGGAAAGGTTGAAGATGCTCATACACTTTAAATTGCTGTCGGCCAAACGCGGAAAGTTATTCATCCCAACCCTATGTTACATACAGACAAGGTGATGTCTGTTGCACGGTGCAATTCAGAGTTACAATGGGGGATGGAAAAGGGTAGCAAGGTCCTAACAGTAGGGAGAGGGGAGAAAGGTCACTACCTGACACTTGTCTGGGTCTGTACTCTACACTCCCTAACATTCCTAAGCGGGCCCTTCCCCTCACCGCCATCACATGCCTCATCCATGAGTTGTCCCTTCACCAACTCTGGCTAATGCCAAGGCCGGTGAGGGCACAAGATTTCACCTCTACAGTAGTCCAACATAGGGGAAGATAGACACACTGTGCGTTCTTTCCTGATCAGGTTTTGTTGCACAGTCCTGATCAGGAAAAGAAGTAGCATGTCATACAGGGAATCCGGATTTAGAGCAAAAGTTGCTCCAATACTCACCCTCCCCAGCGAGTTCCGGTGATTTATTCGTACCAGACACCAGGAGGAAGTGCGCAAAGTGACTTCCAGGATCTTTGCCCCTTGTAACTTAGCCTGAGTCACATGGGGTGCGGGTCCTGGAAGTACTGTACCCATGCCTGGAAGGAAGAAATCACCGGTCACCGTGGGATCTCCAGGGAGGGTTATAAAGTGTGTGTGTCTGTCTGCGTTTTTAACGTGCACAAATGCAATATGTTTGGCTGATTTTTGTAAAAAAAAACTGATAAAGTTTTCATGCAGAATTTTCCTGATCACAAATGGATCCCTTTTTTTTGTGTGGGTATGACATGTGCCCCCCAGGGCCATGGGGTACTCGGAACCGGGCTAACAGTTCTGCTGGGGTGTCACAGGGTTCAAGACCCGGCTCCATGACCCTGGTGGTGTCAAGAAAGGTTTGGGGATTTTAGTTTTGCGGATGGTTGTCATGACATCACCCGTGGCATTCAGCTATTGAGGGCCGGTGCTGAGGTGCGGGACCCCTGGGGATGATGGGATTTCAGCTAAGGTGATATCGCTCCCCATGGGTGGAGCAGTTCCCTAGGGTAACCGGTAAAGTCTATGGCAGTGGTAGGCCTTTGGGAGTGCAGGACTGAGGGCGCGGAATAACCGACAAGCACTTTGTAGTTTCCGTTACCTTTACTGGTGGTAGCAGGTTTAGTCCAGGATACTATCCACAAAAGATGTTGGAATCCGGGTGGCCTGGAATCAGGTTGGGGATCTCCTCACCTGGTGAGTTCGGAGACCTCCCTGTTGCGTTACTCCTTGCTGGTCCTGGCTGCCTGTAGCTAAGCTGCGACCTTCTCCTCCTGCTTACAAGTCTCTCACCCGTATGGCAGGCAGCTCGAACCCTACTGGGCACTCTCCTCTGGTTACTGTCCCTGAGCTCTCTGATGCTGCTTTGCCTCCTGGGCTTTGTTTGTGGCCGGTAGACTTGGAATCTCCCACCCTCTGGTTTTGGCTGCTGGGCCTGGAATACCCTCACAACCTCGGACTCCGGTGTCCGCTTCTGGCGCTCGGCACTGGGGTGAGCCGATAACTGGCTCCACACCCCAGGTCTGCTTCTCTCCTTTCTCAGACCCTCCCTTATGGGTCCCTCACACTTGCTGTTCCTCACTCTTGACTCTACCTGAGACGAGCTCAGCACCACTCCAGTTCACAGGTCGTCTTCACAGTCCTCCTAGGAACTGAACTGCCTAACCCCGCGCCTGAGCCAGAATTCATAGGGGAGCTCCCCTGAACTCAGGTTTCAGAGCTCCCCCTTTTGGTCTGGAGTTAGGAAAAGTGTTTTATGCTGTAGGCTTATCTGGTGTGGATACCCTATCTTGCTTCCAAGCATGACATCACCCCCCGAGGGAAGCAGTGCCATTGTGGCCACCGGACTCTGGGGCACCACAGGTACATAGCCTTACATAGCAGAGGCAGTGTGCACCTGAGCTATCTCTCAAGCTAGTGGTCCCTAGGCTAATCCCTGTCTCCAAGATTTCCCCTGAAGGTGGGGATGCCTGAGTCTCGTACCTTGCAAAGCTCGTACATCGTATCTAGATGTCCCCCCTCCCCTTTTCCAAGGGAGAGAAGAGGCAGGAGGGCAAGGAAACACACGGGCAACTCACGCAAGGCAACAAATATAAAAGGGGTCCAAGATCTTCTCCAGTTGGCAGGAATGAAGACCTCTGTTTAACAGAACCGAGCTCCTCCACTGTGGTCAAAATAGAAATTCTATATGCGGCATGGAGTGAAGCCAGGCAGGGGGTGGACACAGCAGAAGGGAGAGGTAATCACTAACTGCAGCTGGAATGCCGACAACGACAATTCTCAGCCAGCAGGGAACATAGAAGGGAAAGTACCATCAGCAAGACAACAGCTAAGCTCTGCAGGGGGCTTGCGATTGAGTAAATGCTGAGACCTACTCAAAAGGAACATGATGATACGACTCATGCCAATGACAATCCTATGTGATATCAGCGGCACCTGAGGTCATGTGAGCTTTCTCTGTCATGTACAATGGTGGGGGTAATTTTAGGCAATTCGATTGGATCACAAATTATTTGAAATATATCTAATATCAATAATAATAGTAAATTTCTATTCTAATACTATAGTTATTAGCTGATAGCGATATACCACTTCTGGCATCGGTGGGTTAATGTGTCTACATGATATATTTATCACCAATGCCCGTAACACAATTTTTTGCCACATTGTCGTGTACAACAGTTTTCTCAGAATTATAGGTGTTTTACGTTGTTGTTTTTATTAAACTTGTATGCTTTCTATACTCTATTATTTGCACTTTACTTCCCACAAGAAAGTAGAGAGCCATCTGGACAACTGGGCTTCAAGTTGGGACTTGATGGAAATACCTTTGTCTTTACTTCAAAGTGAATGTCCTAAAATGCTGAAGGGATCATGCCGAGGACTGAGTTCTATTTCTCAACAAATCTATCAATCTTGTCCGATTAACTGAGTGCAGGGTTTGCTGGATTCCAAGGAGTTGGGTTGAGCGACTTTGTGTTTTTAACCCATTTATTATATATTTTATTTCCTATAAATGTTATTATAACATCAGATTAATTCTTAGGAGATGGGTAGAGCGATTTTGTATTTTTAACCCATTTATTATATATTTATGTCCAATTAATTTTATTATAAAATCAGATTTATCCTTAGGAGTTGAGTGACATTGTCTTAATTATTTATTTATTTATTTCCTTTTTTATGCTATTATATAATCAAATTTATTCTTGGGAGTTGGGTTGAGCGATTTTGTGTTTTTAACCCATTTATTCTATATTTTATTTCCTATAAATATTATTATAAAATCTAATTTATTCTTAGGAGATGGGTTGAGTTATTTTGTGGTTTTTAACCCATTTATTATATATTTTTCATCCAATTATACTTAATATTTAATTACATTTGATCTTAGGAGTTGGGTTAATCAACTTTATCTTAATTATTTATTTTATTTCCTATAAATATTATTATAAAAATCAAATTTATTCTTAGGAGTCTGGTTGAGCGACTTTGTTTTTAACCCATTTATTATATATTTTTCATCCAATTATACTTAATATTTAATTACATTTGATCTTAGGAGTTGGGTTAATCAACTTTATCTTAATTATTTATTTTATTTCCTATAAATATTATTTTAAAAATCAAATTTATTCTTAGGAGTCTGGTTGAGCGACTTTGTTTTTAACCCATTTATTATATATTTTTCATCCAATTATTGTTAAGATTTAATCAAGTTTATTCTTAGGAGTTGGGTTAATGGATTTTGTGTTTTTAACCCACTTATGACATATTTTACGTCCAATTAATACTATTATAAAATCAGATTTATCCTTAGGAGTTGGGTTGAGCAACATTGTCTTAATTATTTATTCTATTTCTTGTTTACCTAATATATAAAGCTGAGCGTATGTGTGTATGTGTGTGTATGTGGCATTAGTCCCGCCCACTCCACACAGCCTTGACATAGCCATGCCCACTTCACAGCCTGCATGTCTACATATTCCCGCCTTCTCCTCCATATAGCCCTGCCCTTGAGACTATGTGGAGGGGTGGGGCTATGAAGGGGCAGGTCTATATGTGAGCTATGAAAGGGGAGGGGTTACTGTGAGGGGTGGGGCTATCTGTAGGGGTGAAGCGATGAAAGGGCGGGGCTACTAGGATGGTTGGGGCTATGATACATACACACAAACATTACCATATATGGGCAATATTACCATGTACGAGCATTACAACCATATATGGACATTACGCTAAGGCAACCCCGGGCTCTACAGCTAGTGTTATTATAAAATCCAATTTATTCTTAGGAGTTTGGTTAAGTGACTTTGTACTTTTAACCCATTTATCATACATTTTTTTTTTGTCCAATTATTGCTAATATTTAACCAAATTTATCCTTAGAAGTTGGGTTGAGCGACATTGCCTTATTATTTATTTTATTTCCTATTTATGTTATTATAAAATCAAATTTATTCTTGAGACTTGGGTTAAGCAACTTTGTGTTTTGAACCCATTTATTGTGTCTTTTATGTCCAATTAATGTTATTATTTAATCAAAGTTGTTAATAGGTGTTGGGTTGAGCGACATTGCCTTATTATTTATTTTATTTCCTATTTATATTATTATTTAATCAAATTTAATCTTAGAAGTAGGGTTGAGCGACATTGTATTTTTAACCCATTTATTAGTTATTTTATTTCCTATTCATGTTATTATTTAATCCAATTTATTGTTTATTTTACTTGTTTGATTTTTAGTTATTTTTATAACTTTTTTTTATTTTTTTTTAACCATAAGAAATTAGTTTTTATTCCACTAGGTGCCCACTGACCTTAAAAGACAATCCGCACAGGTTGGTGACTCCCAGTAATCCCAGTTTTATTTTTCATGTAGATTTATGTTTTAGTAGTTTTTTGTGTGTTTTTTGTGTTTGTGCCAAACCACAAAACTAGTGGAAATAAATGATAAAATAGTAAAACAAATACTAGATTTAATTGTTAATATAAACTATTCATGAAATAACTCATTATAAGTGATAAAATCATAGTTTTTTTTTCATATATTTGTGTTTTTTTTTTTTATGTAATTTTACACTAGTGTTGTGACTCGGCACATATACTGTAGTCTGGGACATTACTGTAGTATCAATAGTGTTGGCAATATATGTCTCGTTTAAACGGTTGGACGGTGTCATCTGTGAAGGGATTTGGGCAACTTTTTGTTCTTCGTTGGTGATGGTTATTTCTATGTTTAGTTCATTGTGATACATAGAATTGTATATAAGGGTTAGGTGATTGTTTATATCGACAGTAGATTAAACATTCACCTCATCAGTATTCGACATTTTTACACTATGAAAAAAGCAACTAACTTCCACCACATTCCGAGAAAGTCCTTTTTCTGTTTTCAGAAACAGCGCCTCCTTTGATCACAGGTTGTTTTTGGTATTGCAGCTCAGACAAGTTAGATAAAAAAAAATGAGTATAATCCTATAAAATAAAGAAGAATGTACTTCTTAAAGGGACCTAATCTGAGAATAGCATAATATAGGACTTGAGATCCTCATTCCAGCGATGTATCACTTACTGGGCTGCTCTGTGTAGTTTTGATAAAATCACTGTTTAATCAGCTGGGTGACGCATTGTGCATGCGGTGCTTGAAGCCGGACGAGCAGCGTGGCTGTACCAGACCGGAAATGACACAATTTGCGTCATTACATGCCCAGGCAGCGACGTGCAAAGCATGGAGGGCCTGCCTAGAATATGAATACAAGATCACGTGATCTTATGACGAGGAAGGCCCTGAAGGCTAACGCCTATGGTCCCTACTCATTATGATGCATAATGAGTAAGTATAAATACGTTTTTTATTACTTATACAGACAGCATTTATCAGACAAAAGGATTGTGAGAATGGTCATAGGATGATGCAGGGACATGTTTTTATAGGTTAGGTGGCTTTTTGGAGGTGACAAGTTCCCATTAATGCCCATCTGTCATGCTAGTGATGGGTAGTCAGCAGAGAGTCGCACACACAAGTAATCACAAGCTCTCTGAAGCCGCACCTCCACCCAGCTGGTTCCTGTACAGACTAGTACTCCAACTGCATCGGTCCCTAAAGACACCTGACCAGATAGGCAGAGCCGCAGACCCCCAACCTCAGGGCTAGGAGATGACTTCTCGGGACTCGCTACCTGATCGGCCTTCAAGAGTTTTCCGTACCTCCTAAGGAATAAGGGGAGAAGTTGCTAAGCGCAACAACTGCAACAGAGCAAGCTTACAGAGGCAGGTCAAATCAACATGACTGTCAGTAAGCCGGGACTTAGCTAGGCGTCTCTTGTCCCCAAGAGTACACCTGAAGGTGGTTTCGTACCTTGCTAGACTCCTGGATGAAAATATAATGATGACCTGGATGACCGTCGCCTAGATGCTCACCCCTCCTTGCAAAGGGAGTGAAGGGGCTGGAGATCAGGGTAGCATACAAACAACCCACTCAGGGATAGTTGTTTTACAAGAAGAGCTTCAAGTAGAAGCTTTGTATCTCCAAAAGTAACAACACCACACAGCGCACTTCTCCACATACAAGTTCTATCATCAGTATGGAATGAGGTCAGAGGCAGGTAGATATAGTAGAAGGGGAGTGTAATAACATGCTAAAGCTGAAAGCTAAGAAATACTTAATCCAGCAGCGAAGAAGGTAATAACAGCCTAAAGCTGAAGGCTAAAAGAATATGTAATCCAGCAGTAAAGAGGGTAATAACAGGCTAAGGCTGGTTTTACACTACGGATTTTTCAGATTTTGATCGGACAGCATCGGATCCGAATTTGGCCCCATGCAGCCCTATGGGCATCGGACCGAATCGGATGTGCACTAAATGCCATCCAATTTGGTCCGATCCGATTCTGTCCGATTTTTTTATCTGTGCAAAAATCGGAGCCTGCACCGAAAATAAAATCTGACAGGATCGGATTGGACCAAATCGGATGGCATTTAGTGCACATCCGATCCGACCCGATCAATTTAACATGGGGCCCTACGGAGAAGGGTCCGAGGAAACATCTGATGTCTCCTCGGACCCGATTTTACTGTACTGGGCATGCTCAGTACAGTAAAACTTCTCCAAACTGGGAGAGAAGGGGTTAAAAAAAAAAACATTTTATTCTCACCTCTCCCCGAGCCACCGCCGTCTCCCGCCGTCTCCTGCCGTCTCCCGGTGGCTCCGGGTGTCTTCACGCTGTCTGCATAGGTGTTCTACTGAAGTCTAGGACCTGTGGTGATGTCACAGTCACATGACACCAGGTTACACCATGGTAACCTGCTGTCACGTGACTGTGACATCACCACAGGTCCTAGACTTCAGTAGAACACCTATGCAGACAGCGTGAAGACACCGGGAGCCACCGGGAGACGGCGGGAGACGGCGGTGGCTCGGGGAGAGGTGAGAATAAAATGTTTTTTATTTTTTATTCCGGAGGACAGGGGAAAGGAGGGGGAGCACTGGGGGACATGAGGGGGCCACACAGGGGACATGAGGGGGCCACACAGGGGACATGAGGGGGCCACACAGGGGAGAAGAGGGGGTACACAGGGGACATGAGGGGGCCACACAGGGGAGAAGAGGGGGGTACACAGGGGACATGAGTGGGAGCACCAGGGGAGAACAGCTGTGACAGCTGAGCAACTGATCCTGCAGAATGTCGGGATTAGATGCCTATTTGGCATCTGACTGCAGGGATCAGTTTAGATCCGATGCTGTCCGATTTATATCGGACAGCATCGGATTTTAAAAAATCGTTATGTGAAAGTAGCCTTAGGCGGCCGTCACACGGTTCAATATCGCTAGCGATATTGTTAGCGATCACGTGCACGCGCGATTGCTAACAATATCGTTCACATCGCTGGTGAGATGTCACACAGGCAGACTCACCAGCGATGTGGGCCAGCGAGATCGGTGGTAACTATGGTACACATTGGGTTACTAGGTGCCGCGCGGCGCTTAGTAACCCGACGTTTACCATAGATACCATCTCCCAGCATAGGCTCTGCCGCTGGGAGATGGATCATCGTGGTGTCACACACCACGATGATGCAGATTGATCAAGCGTTTATCGCTTGATATGAGCTCCGGCTCCCATATCTGCGATGTCACGATCAAGCGATTTTTCATTGTAAAATCGCTTGATTACACTCAGCGACGCACAAACGATATCGCTTAAGCGATCAAAAAGAAGATCACTTAAGAGATATCGTGCATTAAATTGAAGCATGTGACGGCCTGCCTTAGAGAATACATAATCCAGCAGTGAAGAGGGTAATAACAGGCTACAGCTGAAGGCTAAGAAAATACTTCATTCAGCAGTAAAAAGCTCCTTAACTCTTTCAACAAAGCAAAGCAAGCACATAGCATAAACAGAGAGGCGAGCTCTGCAGAAAGCCTGTGATTAATCAAGCGCTGAGATCTTCTGTCCACCAGAGGTGACAATAGCACGTGGCACACCCCAGACACCACCACTCCAGGTCTACTGCTCTGGTTATCCTCACCTGTCCTGCAGTAATGACGGCCCATCCATTATTCAAATGACTACTGCAACCAATCACTGGCATCAGCAGTCACATGGCAAACTTGCAAGCATGACCAAAGAGGCCAGTGATTGTCTACAGTGGTCATGTGAATCATTGATGAGGACCGGACGGAAGAAGAAAAAAAAAACAGACCTTCTTTAAAGGGAATCTGTCAGCAAGTTTTACTATGGAATCCCAGAGCTCCATATTATGGGGGCAGAGATAGTGATGGGCGAATCTACTTGTTAGGACTCGTTACTCTGCGAGTAGTAAAAACTCTCAGGAGTCGGTACTCTGCGAGTAGTAAGAAACTCTCAGGAGTCGGTACTCTGCGAGTAGTAAGAAACTCTCAGGAGTCGGTACTCTGCGAGTTTCCAAGCGATTACTCGCACAATAACGAGTCCATCAGTGTCCATCAGATTTGTGTGCCAAAACCACGAGTGTCTCCAAAACCTAGAACAGGGGTCAATCTTTCAATGATAGTTTTTCTCTGAAAGTTCCTCTCCTGGTTTTGGCACACAAATCTGATGGACACTGATCAGTGAAAAAACTGCAGTGTGGAAGCAGCCTTAGCCAATCATATTCAGTAATGCCGCAGCCATGTTGGTTGTGGCATTACTATGATTGGCTGCTGTCCATCGTGATGCCTATGTCATGTATGATAGGCAAGGCTGTATATAAGGCTTGCCCCCACCATTTTGAGCACATTCCTGTGACGATCTGAGCTAGTGCAGGGCGAGTAGGGAGACTTTGAGCAGATCAGAGATAGGGATTGTCAGTGAGTGTAGGAAAATCACCTCAAGATTCCTCACATATAAACCAAACAGCTCTTGTGAGAGCTAACAGGACGGAGGAGCTGCCTTCAGACTTGCAGATGCATCTGCAGCATTTTGCAGATGCATCTGCAAGCATCTGCATGCAGACCGCGGCCCCTATGTTTATAATGGAGCGCACGGCGGTCTGCAGATGCTTGCAGACCGCCGTGCGCTCTCATTGCCCGCCATTAGTGATCTGTGCGCATGCGGATGCCTGCGCACAAATCACACACTCTCGCCCGCACCAGGGACGCGACATGCTGCGTCCAGGGTGCGGACGCGGGACACCGGAAGGAGCAGATATCGTCCGCATCCGCACCCGAACGCAGCAAACGCTGCCAAACGCAGGCACTATGAGTTCCTATGTTAAACATACGAACGCAGTGCGCATGCGTTTGAATGCGTATGGGAACGCAGCATAAGCTGCGTTCACATACGCAAATGTGAAGGCAGCCTAAGGCAGGGAGACAGGCAGGAGCAGCCTTGCACTGCATACAGCACCGACCTCAGAGCTTAGCTTAGTCACTCAACCTTCCTCAGAGCTAAAATCAGAGGCTTAGCTGAGCTAATATTTAAGTTTTTGGAGGGACAGTGCGTTGCTTCTCTGCGAAGTGATAGCACGCACTTTACCTCACACCCGTGACGCATTAGGGACTCCATCTTTAATTAAAAAATCCTCTTCCGTCCGACGTAGTCCCAAACGCGGTGTCAGCTCTGCTACATCCCTCTACATAGTAATTTTAATTTTTTTTAATATTCTTTAAAAGCCGCCGTCTTTTTGCGCTGGCTTTTAAAGAAGAAAATGGGGAATTGCATTTTTTTTCCTCTGCTGCCAGACCCCTTATAGGTCCAGCAGCACAGGAATCGCTGAAATACTCGCTTCCCCATTCATTAACATTGGACTCGCAAGACTCGCAACGAATAGCGAGTTTCCGAGTCGGACTCGTTAGAGTCTAGCGATTCCGAGTATTGAAGGATTCGCCCATCACTAAGCAGAGACCCTCTTAGGAGAGGGGTCATACAGATTAGCTGGACTGCTTGGCATTTGTCAACTAGTCTGGCAGTGATAATCTCCTTCTGATAAAACACTGATTGTAATAAAACTACAACAAGCTGTGTATTTTTTCCAGAAAAATGCTCAAATTTCCTTTTGATTCCCCTATATACTCCATACTCGAGTTGCACCCATCCAAGCATCCAACTATCGAACCTAACTCTACATCTATGCAAGGAAGGAGCTATAAAAAAGTTATAAACACTGTTACCGCTATATTAAAAAAAATCATAATTGTATAATTTTGCACTTACCGGTAATTAAATTTGACAAAAAAAAGTCCAGAATTATGTCAAAGGGTTTACGTTGACTTCATATATTACTTTGTACGTTTTTTTGAAAATTTTTGACATTTTTGAAGTAGAATTCTTAGTAGAACGTACGAGCCGCGTGTCTATACGTTTGTTTGATCTTGCAGATAAAGAATGGAAACTATGTAGGTTCATTAACATAGACCGTGCGATAGATATGTCGCCTCGGAGCTATTAATAATGGAATATTCCCGCCAGCGTTGTGTATATCTGAATACATTAAATGCTAAAAAGGAAGCGCAATGCTCACCTGAGCTCACAAGTCCTGTTTCATCTTGCCCAAAATCTACAACTCCAAAAAGAAGTTACTCACCCAATATACATTACACCTAATTAATTCCTACTAAAGTTTTATTGCGTCAGATACAGGGTTATAAAATGATTAGGATCATTATGAATCGGTAAGGCCAAGTTCTCATTCCCAGTGATCATCCACTAGAACGGATCCAGCAGCAAACACAACTTTTTGTCCACTTTGAAAATCTAGGGATGGGTTGAGGATACACTACGGAAGGAGAGAGGACCCTGCCCACGAGGGCTCACAGGCTACAAGGGATGGATGAGGATACAGTAGGTGAAAGGGAGAGGATCCTGCCTATGAGGGCTCACAGTCCACAATGGATGGGTGAGGATACAGTAGTTGAGGAGTGAGCACCCTGCCCAAGAGGGCTCACAGTCTACAAGGGATGGGTGAGGAAACAGTAGGTGAGGAGAGAGGACCCTGCCCACGAGGGCTCACAGGCTACAAGGGATGGATGAGGATACAGTAGGTGAAAGGGAGAGGACCCTGCTCGCAAGGGCTCACAGTCTACAAGGGATGGGTGAGGAAACAGTAGGTGAGGAGAGAGGACCCTGCCCACAAGGGCTCACAGTCTACAAGGGATGGGTGAGGATACAGTAGGTGAAGAGAGAGGACCCTGCCCATGAGAGCTCACAGTTTACAATGGATGGTGGGATACAGTAGGTGTTGAGAGAGGAACCTGCCACGAGGGCTCACAGTCTACAAGGGATGAGTGAGAATACAGTAGGTGAGGAGAGAGGAACCTGTCCACGAGGGCTCACAGTCTACAAGGGATGAGTGAGAATACAGTAGGTGAGGAGAGAGGAACCTGTCCACGAGGGCTCACAGTCTACAACGGATGGGTGAGGATACACTAGTTGAGGAGCGAGGACGATGCCCAAGAGGGTTCACAGTCTACAAGGGATGGGTGAGGAAAACGTTGGTGAGGGGAAAGGACCCTGCCCATGATGGCTCACAGTCTACAAGGGATGGGTGAGGATACAGTAGGTGAGGAGAGAGGAACCTGCCCATGAAGGCTCACAGTCTACAAGGCATGGGTGAGGTTACAGTAGGGGAGGGAGAGGACCCTGCCTGCGAAGACACACTCTACAAAGGATCGGTGAGAATACAGTAGGTGTGGGGAGAGGACCCTGCCTAGGGCGCTCGCGGTCTACAAGGGATGGGTGAGGATACAGTAGGGGAGGGGAGAGGATGCTGCCTGCGAGGACTCGCACTCTACAAAGGATGGGTGAAGATACAGTAGGTGAAGAGAGAGGACCCTGCCCTAGAGAGCTCACAGTCTACAAGGGATGGGTGAGGATATAGTAGGTGAGGAGAGAGGACCCTGCCCTCAAGACCTCACAACCTACAAGGGATGGATGAGGATTCAGTAGGTGAGGAGAGAGGACCCTGCACATGAGGGCTCACAGTCTACAAGGGATGGGTGAGGAGAGAGGATCCTGCCCGCGATGGCTCACAGTCTACAAGGCATGGGAGAGGATAGAGTAGGTGAGGGTAGAGCTGATTGTGCAGTGGTTCAGTAGACTAAAGGTCACTGCAGTTTTTAGGATTGTTGGAAGAGGTGGGTTTTCAGGTTCCCTTTGAAGGTGTCCACGGTGGGCGAGAGTTTGATATTTTGGGGTAGAGAACTCCAGAGTATGGGGGAAGCACGGGAGAAATCTTGTATGTGATTGTAGGAAGAAGAGATAAGAGGGGAGGAGAAAAGGAGATCTTGAGAGGATCCAAGGTAATGTGTAGGTAAGTATCGGGAGACCATGTCACAGACAGGTTGTGGATGGCTTTGTATGTCATGGTTAGGGTTTTGAACTGGAGCCTCTGGACAATGGGAAGCCAGTGAAGGGATTGGCAGAGAGGAGAGGCTGGGGAATGGCTTCTTGGTCAAGGATTTCTATTTATCTTCAATTTGTAACAGATCCAGTAAGTAAAAAAGAACAGATCCTTTACAAATGAAAGAAAAACGGAGGATAAATAGCAATCGGGTAACTGACAAATCGAATACTTCAAAGTGGACAAAAAAGGGCAATTAATGCCCCTCCAAGTCCCTGCATACCAAGGCGGCAGACCACACGGCCCTTGGAGTGAATGAGCATAGTCCACATCGGCCCTTTCCTCTTTATTGTTGAATTTCTAGGAGGTTTCTGCATTCACTAAAGCAAAGAATTGGCCCAAGGGTCACAAAAGTGTGTGAAGGGGGGAGTAAAATGAAAAAAAAATCTCATAAACTCTGCTACATGATGGCCCAGGGATCGCACACCTGTTCTGTCAAATGGGAAACTTGCACGATCCCTGCCGGGTGTGCACAATACCTGCTAACCTAGCAAGTGGCGGACGGGCGCTATGTTGGCATCAGCGGTGCCTCTCATCTAATGTAGAAGTCAAAGGCAAAGGATAACACATTTATAGGGGTTTTCAGTGAAAAAGGTTTCAGTGGAGGTCCAACCGCTGGAAGGCACATTAATCCCCAGAACAGGACGCTTATCACAACTGGAAATGGAGGACAGTGCTCATGCTCAAAGTCCACTCCATTCGTTCCCTATGGGACTTGACAGTCCTCTAGGCAATAAATTGAGTGGTGGTCCAGCATGCACACTGTCCTCTTCCAGTGGTGATAAAAGTGTCTTGTTCTTGCCATCGGTGCCACCTTTAGAGGGGTTTGTTTCATTGAGGGACGACCACTGGGAGTTTTTCGGTAAAAAAAAGTTTCCGTGTAGGTCCATCCCCTGGGAGCTGCACTAATCCTCAGAACAGGACATGTCTATCCCCACTGGAATAGAGGACAGTGAGCATGCTCGACCACCGCTCCATTCATTGTGTATGTAGACTTCCTGACAGTCCTACGGAGAATGAATGGAGCAGCGGTCGCGCATGCGCACTGTCCTCCAATCCAGTGGTTATAACATTGCCCTGTTTTGGCCATTGGTGCCGGTCCCAGTGCATTCAGACCCCTGACAATTTATAAATTATCACCCCTTCCATGGATAGATGATAACTTCTTTTCAATGCACAACCCCGTTAAGCTAGTCAGACATATTGTCTGCTAAACTCTAGTCTACCATTTTACTAGGATCGATTAACCGGTCCAATGTGTATGGTGGACGTCAGATTCCCCAAATGGAAATTCACAGACAGTTGGATTACAGCCTTCCGCTATTTATTTAGGGAATATGACCATGTGTCACAGATGTCTGACAGCAGCTTAATCCCCTCACCCTATATAGGACTCATGTACTCTCACCAAGGCTGAGCGTGCATGAGTGGTCAAGAGGAATAGCTCTTGGCTGAAATTGGCAACAACTGTCTAACATCTATGGCCAGGCTTGCGCTTGTTCACAGGGTATATGTGATAAAGCAGCTCAATCCAATGAGGCTAATGCATCGGACACAGGACATATATGCCAGGATGGCGGACAGAGGTATCAGGATAGGGGATAGCTGTAACAAGATGGGGGCATTTATACCAGGATGGGTCCGGATAAAGACATATATACCAGGAGGGGGGCATATATACCAGGATGGGGGACATATATACAGGGATGGGGACTTAAATACAAGGCTGGGGACTTATATACCAGGATACAGGGCATATATAGCAGAATAAACTCACTGAATTAAAAAAAATGTAAAATAAATAATTAACAACACTAAAATTTACTCCTCAAAATGATGAAACAATAGGCGAATATCCAAAATCTGTCAGCTGAAGATTCCCGAACACCAGATGCAATTTTGGATGAAAGTTCTCTGGACTTGAAAGGTTTAAAGTGTTTTATATCAGAAATGTAATAACGTTCTGTCATCCCCATCGTCTGTGTTCTCAGTGTCGTTAATGTTCTAACCTCTAACATGAATTGTCTTGTCCTAATTTAGGGGAGTGTCAGTGGTATGTCGTGCGGGATGTAATCCATGTTGGTTTCCAGATAGTAACCGGTGGTGTTTATCAGAGATCATCTCCATCTGCTTTATTAACTTTACTTTCTTTTCTTACTCTTTCAGTGACTCAACCAACAAAATTAAGGTTCCATGTAGTAGCACATGATAGTGTCCAGATCTCATGGAAAGCCTCCAAAGATAGAATTAAAGGCTATAAACTCCTGGTGACCCCAAAATCAGGTAAATAACAGAGTAATGTGAAGAAGCCAGGCAATAATGTGACATCAACAGAAACAATGTCATCAAATTATGGCGGGCGTCACATGCTACGATATATGTAAACATATCGCTGGAAGGTGCCTGATTTGGCATCGCTCCTACGACGTCGTTGTGTGTGACAGCATGATGTGACTACCGATAAGTGGTCAGATCGTTATATACAGATATGGGAACCCGACCCCATACCAGACGATGTCAATCATCCAATCTGCTGCATCGTTCTGTGTGACACCTCCATAACCGATCTCCTGACCGATTTCTCCTATTCACAGCATTGACAAGCATCAGTCGCTGGTTGTGTGAACGATCCCTGCATGTAACATCGCTGCTGTGTCCTGAACGTTATCTATACATGTGACACCTCACTAACGATGTGTCCACAAGCCGCACCCTGACATCGTTATCTATACATGTGACACCTCACTAACGATGTGTCCACGAGCCGCACCACTGACATCGTTATCTATACATGTGACACCTCACTAACGATGTGTCCACGAGCCGCACCACTGACATCGTTATCTATACATGTGACACCTCACTAACGATGTGTCCACAAGCCGCACCCCTGACATCGTTATCTATACATGTGACACCTCACTAACGATGTGTCCACGAGCAGCACCCCTGACATCGTTATCTATACATGTGACACCTCACTAACGATGTGTCCACAAGCCGCACCCCTGACATCGTTATCTATACATGTGACACCTCACTAACGATGTGTCCACGAGCCGCACCACTGACATCGTTATCTATACATGTGACACCTCACTAACCATGTGTCCACGAGCTGCACCCCTGACATCGTTATCTATACATGTGACACCGCACTAATGATGTGTCACGAGCCGCACCCCTGACATCGTTATCTATACATGTGACACCTCACTAACGATGTGTCCACGAGCCGCACACCCTGACATCGTTATCTATACATGTGACACCTCACTAACGATGTGTCCACGAGCCGCACCCCTGACATCGTTATCTATACATGTGACACCGCACTAATGATGTGTCCACGAGCCGCACCCCTGACATCGTTATCTATACATGTGACACCTCACTAACGATGTGTCCACAAGCCGCACCCCTGACATCGCTATTGAGTTCCCACACAAAATCGTAGTGTGTGACGGACGCCTATGTCATATCTATCTATCTATCTATCTATCTATCTATCTATCTATCTATCTATCTGTCTGTCTGTCTGTCTGTCTGTCTGTCTGTCTATCTATCCCATCTATCTTTTCTAGTAATCTACAGTATATATCAAATCTGTCTATTATCTATAGTTGAACCCAGAAGTTTCCATACTATATAAAAAGACACATCTGCATGTTTTTCTCACTATCTGACATGACATCAGAATAAACTTTTCCTGTTTTAGGTCAATTAGGATTACCATAATTATTCATATTTGACAAATGCCAGAGAATGTTTTAAGGCATTTTATTACTTTCTGCAAAGTCACAAGTTTTCATATATTAAGATTACAATGCCTTTAAACAATTTGGTACAGCCCATATGATGATGTCATGTGTTTGGAAGCTTCTGATAGGTTTATTGGCAACATCTGAGTTAATTAGAAACACACCTATGGATATATTGTAATGTACCCCTGTAACACACTGCTTATTTGTGTAGCATCATAGGAAAGTATAAAGAAATCAGCCAAAATATCGGAAAGAGAATTGTGGACTTGCACAAGTCTGGTACATCCTTGGGTGCAATTTCCAGATATCTAAAGGTGCCTCGTTCATCCGTTCAAACAATTATACACAAGTACAAACAAGCTGGGAATGTCCAGCCTTCATACCGCTCAGGAAGGAGACGGGTTCTGAGTCCCAGAGATGAATGTGCTTTGGTCCAACATGTGCATATCAACCCAAGAACAAAAGACCTAGTGAGGATGATGGTGGAAGCTGGTAACATTCTGTCATTATGCACAGTGAAATGAGCACTGTATCAACATGGACTGAAAGGCCACTCTGCCAGGAAGAAGCCATTACTCCAAGGAAGATAGAAACGCAGATTAATGTTTGCAAATGCACATAGGAACAAATACCTACATTTTTGCAGAAATGTCCTGTGGTCTGACAAAACTAAAATTGAACTGTTTGGCCATAATGACCATCGTTATATTTGTAGGAAAAAGGGAGAAGCTTGGCAGCCTAAAAACACCATCCCAACTGTGAGACACGGGGGAGGAAGCATCATGCTCTGGGGTTGTTTTGCTGCAGGAGGGACTGGTGAACGTCACAAAATAGATGGCATCATGAGGAAAGAAGCTTATGTGGCAATACTGAAGCAACATCTCAAGACATCAGACAAGAAGGTAAAGCTTGGGTGGAAATGGGTCTTCCAAATGGACAATGACCTGAAGCCTACTGCCAAACTGGTTACACAGTGGCTTAAGGATAATAAAGTCAATGTTTTGGAGCGGCCATCAGAAAGCCCTGATCTCAATTCTATTGAAAATTTATGGGCAAAGCTGAAAAGGCTGCGAGCAAATGACCTACAAACATGGCTCAGTTACACCAGATCTGTCAGGAGGAATGGGCCCAAATTACTACCACTGTTGTGAGAAGCTTGCGGAAGGATCCAAAGTGTTTCACCCAAGTCATACAGTGTAAGGGCAATGGTACCAAATACTAATGAGATGTATGTAATCTTGTCACTGCAGAAAGTAATAAAAATTCCATAAAACATTCTCTTTCTCTAATTATTCTGGCATTTGGCAAATATTAATAACTAGATGGCGGCCCGATTCTAAAGAATCGGGTAGTCTAGAATCCATATATAGTTTATTTACTAATAGTTACGGGAGTGCGGTGAAATGAATTGTGTGTATACAGGAGGCTCTGTGGGTAGCACAGTATACGGTGGCTCAGTGGTTGCATGGTGCGGAGTGGTTAGCAGTGTGCGGTGGCTCAGTGGTTAGCAGTGAGTGCGGTGGCTCAGTGGTTAGCAGTGAGTGCGGTGGCTCAGTGGTTAGCATGTAGGTAGGATGCGGTGGCTCAGTGGTTAGCATGAGTGAGGTGAGCTTGGTCAGGCAGCGGTGGCAGAGTGGTCAGGCTAGGCTAGCAGTGGGCAGAGTGAGCTGGCAGAGGAAGGGGCAGAGGACAGGGGCAGAGGACAGGGGGCAGAGGACATGGCAGCAGGGGCAGAGGCGGGAGGGGGCAGAGGAGCAGGGGGAGGCAGAGGACAGGGGGCAGAGGACAGGGGGCAGAGGACAGGGGGCAGAGGACAGGGAGGGGGCAGAGGACAGGGGGCAGAGGACACAGAGGGGGCAGAGGACACAGAGGGCAGAGGACGCAGGGGCAGAGGAGGCAGAGGGACGCAGAGGACAGGGGCAGAGGCAGGGGGCAGAGGAGGAACGAGGAGGCAGAGGACAAGAGGGGGCAGAGGACCAGAGGGCAGAGGACACAGGGGGGCAGAGGACGCAGAGGGGAGGACAGGGGGCAGAGGACGCAGAGGACAGGGGGAGGCAGAGGACGGGCAGAGGACAGGGGCAGAGGACGGGGCAGAGGACCAGAGGGGCAGAGAAGGGGCAGAGGACACAGAGGGGCAGAGGACGCAGAGGGGGCAGAGGACGCAGAGGACGAGCAGGACGCAGAGGGGGCAGAGGACGAGGGGGCAGAGGACGCAGAGGACGGCAGAGGAAGGGGGCAGAGGACCAGGGGGCAGAGGACGCAGAGGGGGCAGAGACAGGGGGCAGAGGACCAGAGGAGGGCAGAGGACAGGGGGCAGAGGACCAGAGGGGCAGGACGCAGAGGGGCAGAGGACAGGGGGGCAAGGAGGAGCAGAGGACAGGGGCAGAGGAACAGAGGGGGCAGAGGACAGGGGGCAGAGGACAGGGGGCAGAGGACCAGAGGGGCAGAGGACGCAGAGGAAGGGGGCAGAGGACACAGAGGGGGCAGAGGACGCAGAGGGGGCAGAGGACCAGAGGGGGCAGAGGACCAGAGGGGGAGGACAGAGGGGGCAGAGACGCAGGGGCAGGGGGCAGAGGACACAGAGGGGGCAGAGGACCAGAGAGGGCAGGGGCAGAGGGACGCAGAGGACAGGGGGCAGAGGACGCAGAGGGGGCAGAGGACACAGAGGACAGGGGGCAGAGGACACAGAGGGGGCAGGGGACGCAGAGGACAGGGGGCAGAGGACACAGAGGGGGCAGAGGACACAGAGGGGGCAGAGGACACAGAGGGGGCAGAGGACACAGAGGGGGGACAGAGGGGCAGAGGACACAGAGGGGGCAGAGGACGCAGAGAGGGGGCAGAGGACACAGAGGGGGCAGAGGACACAGAGGGGGCAGAGGACGCAGAGGGGGCAGAGGACACAGAGGGGCAGCCAGAGGGACAGGGGGGAGGAGAGACAGAGGGGGCAGAGGACACAGAGGGGCAGAGGACACAGAGGGGCAGAGCGAGGCAACGAGGGGGCAGAGGACACAGAGGGGGCAGAGGACACAGAGAGGGGCAGAGGAGAGGGGGCAGAGGACACAGAGGGGGCAGAGGACGAGGGCAGAGGAACAGGGGGGCAGAGGACACAGAGGGGGCAGAGGACGAGGGGCAGAGGACAGGGGGCAGAGGACAGAGGGGCAGAGGACGCAGAGGACAGGGGGCAGAGGACGCAGAGGGCAGGACGCAGAGGACAGGGGGCAGAGGACAGGGGGCAGAGGACAGGGGGGCAGAGGACAGAGGGGGCAAGGAAAGGGGGCAGAGGACAGCAGGAGGGGGCAGAGGACGCAGAGGGGGCAGAGGACGCAGAGGGACGCAGAGGACGCAGAGGGGGCAGAGGACGCAGAGGGGGGCAGAGGGAGCAGAGGACAGAGGGGCAGAGGACGCAGAGGGGGCAGAGGACGCAGAGGGGGCAGAGGACACAGAGGGGGCAGAAGACAGGGGGCAGAGGACACAGAGGGGGCAGAGGACAGGGGGCAGAGGACACAGAGGACAGGGGGCAGAGGACACAGAGGGGGCAGGGGACGCAGAGGACAGGGGGCAGAGGACACAGAGGGGGCAGAGGACACAGAGGACAGGGGGCAGAGGACACAGAGGGGGCAGGGGACGCAGAGGACAGGGGGCAGAGGACACAGAGGGGGCAGAGGACACAGAGGGGGCAGAGGACACAGAGGGGGCAGAGGACACAGAGGGGGCAGAGGACGCAGAGGGGGCAGAGGACACAGAGGGGGCAGAGGACGCAGAGGACAGGGGGCGCAGAGGACGGGGGCAGAGGACAGGGGGCAGAGGACAGCAGAGGGGGGCAGGGGCAGAGGACAGGGGCAGAGGACACAGAGGGGGCAGAGGACCAGAGGGGGCAGAGGACCAGAGGGGGCAGAGGACAGGGGGGCAGAGGCACAGAGGGGCAGAGGACACAGAGGGCAGAGGACAGGGGGCAGAGGACACAGAGGGGGCAGGAGCGACAGAGGACAGGGGGCAGAGGACACAGAGGGGGCAGAGGACCAGAGGGGCAGAGGACAGGGGGCAGAGGGCAGGGGGCAGAGGACAAGGGGGAGAGGACCAGAGGGGGCAGAGGACACGGAGGGGCAGAGGACAGGGGGCAGAGGACCAGAGGGGGCAGAGGACACAGAGGGGGGCAGAGGGGCAGAGGACAGGGGGCAGAGGACCAGAGGGGGCAGAGGACAAGACGGCAGGGCAGAGGACAGAGGGGACAGGGAGAGGACGAGGGGGCAGGGACAAGAGGGGGCAGAGGACACAGGGGGGGGCAGAGGCGGGAACAGGGGGCAGAGGACAGAGGGGGCAGAGGACAGCAGAGGGGGCAGAGGACAGAGGGGGCAGAGGGACGCAGAGACGGGGGAGGACCAGAGGGGGGCAGAGGACGCAGAGGGGGCAGAGGACACAGGGGGCAGAGGACCAGAGAGGGGGCAGAGGACAGGGGCAGAGGACAGGGGGGCCAGAGGCAAGGGGGCAGAGGACACAGAGGGGGCAGAGGACAGGGGCAGAGGACAGAGGGGGCAGAGGACAGAGGGCAGGCAGAGGAGAGGGGGCAGAGGACCAGAGGGGGCAGAGGACAGGGGCAGAGGACAGGGGCAGAGGACACGAGGGGGGCAGAGGACGCAGAGGCAGGAACAGGGGGGCAGAGGACCAGAGGGGGCAGAGGACCAGAGGGGGCAGAGGACAGAGGGGCAGGGCAGGGCAGAGGACAGGGGGCAGAGGACGCAGAGGGGGCAGAGGAGCGAGAAGGGGCAGAGGGACGGCAGAGGACAGAGGGGGCAGAGGAACAGAGGGGGCAGAGGACAGAGGGGCAGGGACAAGGGGGGCAGAGGACACAGAGGGGGCAGAGGACGACAGAGGCAGAGAGGGGGCAGAGGACCAGAGGGGGCAGAGGAACAGAGGGGGCAGAGGAGGACAGAGGGGGCAGAGGACACAGAGGGGGCAGAGGACGCAGAGGGGGCAGAGGACGCAGAGGGGGCAGAGGACACAGAGGGGGCAGAGGACACAGAGGGGGCAGAGGACACAGAGGGGGCAGAGGACACAGAGGGGGCAGAGGACACAGAGGGGGCAGAGGACAGGGGGCAGAGGACAGGGGGCAGAGGACAGGGGCAGAGGACACAGAGGGGCAGAGGACACAGAGGACGCAGAGGACAGGGGGCAGAGGACACAGAGGGGGCAGAGGACACAGAGGGGGCAGAGGACACAGAGGGGGCAGAGGACACAGAGGGGGCAGAGGACACAGAGGGGGCAGAGGACACAGAGGGGGCAGAGGACAGGGGGCAGAGGACACAGAGGGGGCAGAGGACGCAGAGGACAGGGGGCAGAGGACGCAGAGGACGCAGAGGACAGGGGGCAGAGGACGCAGAGGGGGCAGAGGACGCAGAGGACAGGGGGCAGAGGACAGGGGGCAGAGGACACAGAGGACAGGGGGCAGAGGACAGGGGGCAGAGGACACAGAGGGGGCAGAAGACGCAGAGGACATGGGGCAGAGGACAGGGGGCAGAGGACACAGAGGGGGCAGAGGACGCAGAGGACAGGGGGCAGAGGACACAGAGGACAGGGGGCAGAGGACACAGAGGGGGCAGAGGACAGGGGGCACAGGACACAGGGGGCAGAGGACACAGAGGGGGCAGAGGACAGGGGGCAGAGGACACAGAGGGGGCAGAAGACGCAGAGGACATGGGGCAGAGGACACAGAGGGGGCAGAGGACCTGTTAATCCCTTGCAGCCCGGCTCTCACCTCTGCGTCCCCTCCCGGTGCTGCTGCCCCTCATGATGTCCCCGGTCCTGAGCGCGGTGTCTCCCGGTGTCAGCAGTGCGGAGCTGTGGAGAAGGCGGGTGTGGAGACTGCGCTGTGCAGCATGATGCCGGGTGTCAGCCTCCAGTGTCAGCCGCCTCCTGTCAGTGCAGCTACCCCCCGGCTGCCATGTGCTGCCGCTGCCACCTCCTCACTGCCCGGGCGCCCGGGGAATGTGTGTGCGGAGAGCGGGGAGGAGCCGGCCGCACACACTGGAGGCTCGGCTGTAACCCCTGCACTGCCGGGCGCCTCCTCCTGACAGTGTACTGATGTGTGGAGCAGGGGCTGAGGACATGATACATGAGGGGCGGCCTCTGGGCCGACAGCAATGGCAGAGGGTGGAGGGGAGAGGCTGCAGGGCACACGGAACTTCCGAGGTCGGAACTTCCTGTGCCGCTGCCTGTAGCCGGGGGCAGCCCGGCTACAGTGCACTGGATGAGCCTGGGCGAAGGCCATCACGGAAGTAGGCGTGGCCTTTTCCGGATGTGGCCTTCGGGTTTTATATATAAGATTATGATGATCTTAACTGATCGAAAACGGGAAATGTTTATTCTGATTTCATATCAGATAGTGAGAAAAACATGCAGATGTGTCTTTTCATATAGTGTATGGAAAGTTCTGGTTTAAACTCTATCTGTATATCTATCTATCTATCTATCTATCTATCTATCTATCTATCTATCTATCATCTATCTATCTAATCATCTATCTATCATTCTATTTATTATCTATGTTTTCTATCTTGTATTTGTATTTATTCCAATTCTGTTGAAAAGAAAAACTTACTCTAAACTTAAAAATGACGGAGTTTATTCAGGTCTGGGGGAACAAATATTCTTCTTATGGAGATCAATGAGGAGACTTATAGCCGCAATGCTCCTCTGGTAAATATGCAAATTGTGACTTCAGTGAGGAAACACAGCATCTGTAGTCTGGGTTCGGATCTGGCACAAATCCTAAATCCTATTAAAAGGCTTGAATTATGACTTTTGGGATTGCTACCTTTATTAGGTGGCAGTAGAGTTTGTCTAGTTCCTCACTGAAGTGACAATTTACAGAGTTTATTCAATGACAATCTAAAATATCATCCTATTTGTGCAGAATTATTATTATTATTTATTTATAGAGTTCCATTGATTTCATGTTGCTGTACATGAGAAGGAGTTACATACAAACAAGTTAAAAATACAATGAACAAACAGTGACAGACTGGTATAGAGGGAGAGAGAGGACCCCGCCCTTGCGGATTTACATTCTACAGGGCAATTGGGAGGGAGACAGTAGGTTGGGTCTACTCTGGTGGTGGAGCGTCAGGCCAGGTAGTGGTGGTAGAGCGCCAGGCCAGGTAGTGGTGGTAGAGCGCCAGGTCAGGTGGTGGTAGAGCGCCAGGTCAGATGGTGGTTGAGCACCAGGTCGGGTGGGGGTGGAGCGCCAGGTCAGATGATTCTTGAACAGCAGGTCAGCTGGTGGTGGAGCGCTAGGCCAGGTCGTGGTTGAGCACCAGGTCATGTGGTGGTGGAGCGCCAGGCCAGGTGGTGGTTGAGCACCAGGTCATGTGGTGGTGGAGCGCCAGGCCAGGTGGTGGTTGAGCATCAGGTCATGTGTTGGTGGAGCGCCAGGTCAGGTGGTGGTTGAGCTCTAGGGCATGTGGTGGTTGAGCACCAGGTCATGTGTTGGTGGAGCGACAGGTCAGGTGGTGATGGAGCGCCAGGCCAGGTGGTGGTTGAGCTCTAGGGCATGTGGTGGTTGAGCACCAGGTCATGTGTTGGTGGAGCGCCAGGTCAGGTTGTGGTTGAGCTCTAGGGCATGTGGTGGTTGAGCACCAGGTCATGTGTTGGTGGAGCGACAGGTCAGGTGGTAAAGTCCAATGGTATAACATGGATGATCCAGAAAGAATGAATTCTACCAATGTGATGAAAGAATAAATCAAACAATCCAGTGATCAGATATTGTTCTGACTGATGACAAATGATGTAGAAAATCTGCACATTTCTTACATTTCTATTATTCTGTGATTCTTTGACATTGTCACCTTCACTCTCAGCTTCTGTTATTAGATGATTGGTGTCTGTGTAGACGGTCAGTGTCTGAGACACAATAGTATATTGTTCCTAGAGTCTTGTGTCATTTCATAGGCGGCTGACATATGATGGGAACAATACTGCAGATTATTCCTGTCCGCTCACAATATTCACTGTCATTGTTCAATCCGAGGAGACGTCAGAACTTCTATATTGTGATCACAAAGCAGAACGGACTGTAGAGCTCAATGTCAGGCTGTGGGCGGAAAGGAAATCACATTATGTCCATGTCTGGAATTATTTCCCTTTTTAAATACCAATTTACACGCCATCATCAGACAGAAAAATACATTATTGTTGGGGGAAGTAGGAGGGAAATAGAGATAACTAAGGGCAAGTAAAAACTACTGCGGAGGCCTGGAGGGTTGGAATAAAATAATATTCTCTGCTGGACATAAGTCTACATCACTTTCATACATTGCTATTACCCAAGAATAAACCTACTATAATACTGTCCTTATGTTCAAAAATATAACTACTATAATACTACCCTCTATGTGCAAGATTATAACTACTATAATACTGCCCCTATGTACAAGAATATAACTACTATAATACTGCCCCTATGTACAAGAATATAACTACTATAATACTGCCCCTATGTACAAGAATATAACTACTATAATACTGCTCCTATATACAAGAATATAACTACTATAAGACTGCTCCTATGTACAAGAATATAACTACTATAATACTGCCCCTATATACAAGAATATAACTACTATAATACTGCCCCTGTATACAAGAATATAACTACTATAATACTGCCCCTATATACAAGAATATAACTACTATAATACTGCCCTGTATACAAGAATATAACTACTATAATACTGCCCCTATGTACAAGAATATAACTACTATAATACTGCCCCTATGTACAAGAATATAGCTACTATAATACTGCCCCTATATACAAGAATATAACTACTATAATACTGCTCCTAGTACAAGAATATAAATACTATAATACTGCCCCTATGTACAAGAATATAACTACTATAATACAGCTCCTATGTACAAGAATATAACTACTATAATACTGCTCCTATGTACAAGAATATAACTACTATAATACTGCTCCTATGTACAAGAATATAACTACTATAATACTGCTCCTATGTACAAGAATATAACTACTATAATACTGCCCTATGTACAAGAATATAACTACTATAATACTGCCCCTATGTACAAGAATATAACTACTATAATACTGCCCCTATGTACAAGAATATAACTACTATAATACTACTGCTATGTACAAGAATATAACTACTATAATACTGCTCCTATGTACAAGAATATAACTGCTATAATACTGCCCCTATGTCCAAGAATATAACTACTATAATACTGCTCCTATGTACAAGAATATAACTACTATAATACTGCCCCTATGTACAAGAATATAACTACTATAATACTGCCCCCTATGTACAAGAATATAACTACTATAATACTGCTCCTATGTACAGGAATATAACTACTATAATACTGCTCCTATGTACAAGAATATAACTACTATAATACTGCTCCTATATAGAAGAATATAACTACTATAATACTGCTCCTATATACAAGAATATAACTACTATAATACTGCCCCTATGTACAAGAATATAACTACTATAATACTGCTCCTATGTACAAGAATATAACTACTATAATACTGCTCCTATATAGAAGAATATAACTACTATAATACTGATCCTATATACAAGAATATAACTACTATAATACTGCTCCTATGTACAGGAATATAACTACTATAATACTGCTCCTACATACAAGAATATAACTACTATAATACTGCTCCTATGTACAAGAATATAACTACTATAATACTGCCCCTATGTACAAGAATATAACTACTATAATACTGCTCCTATATACAAGAATATAACTACTATAATACTGCTCCAATGTACAAGACTATAACTACTATAATACTGCCCCTATATACAAGAATATAACTACTATAATACTGCCCCTATGTACAAGAATATAACTACTATAATACTGCTCCAATGTACAAGACTATAACTACTATAATACTGCCCCTATATACAAGAATATAACTACTATAATACTGCTCCTATGTACAAGAATATAACTACTATAATACTGCTCCTATGTACAAGAATATAACTACTATAATACTGCTCCTCTATAGAAGAATATAACTACTATAATACTGCTCCTCTATAGAAGAATATAACTACTACACGGATATAGAATAGTTTCATTTCTACTTGAATTGCTCCTGAACACATTTAATAATAAACAGATCTTGCAGTATAAGTTCCTGAGTACATTGTATTGTCGGCAGAATATGACCCCAGTTCTTTGTACGGTTCCGTTGCTGGTGAATATAGGATCAGCCTTATTGCGCTGTGTAAACAGATACAGTTGTGCGGTCCTTTCCTTATTTCGGCATGATGACAGATTTCTGACTTAATGTCTTCTCGTGTTCAGGTGGGAAAACCAACCAACTAAATCTTCAAAACACAGCGACCCGAGCCGTCATTCAGAGACTGGATCCTGACCGCAGCTATGCCGTGCAGGTCATTGCGTTTAATGAGGATGATGAAAGCGTGCCAATACGAGGAGAATTCAGAAGTAGGTAACCGTGACTGATACAGATACCCAAGAACGAGCGGAGCCGAGAGGACACTGGGGACACCGGCTCCAGCTACATCACTTTACACTCAAATTATTGAATCCTATATGTAATACTGGATCTATTGTGATTAGCATGTATCCATAATCCATACCTCTATTTAGAGGGGTAACCTGACGTTCCTGGGCACCACTGCAAAATCTATAACAGGACCCCCAATTATCAATGATCTCCTCATATGGGAAAGGTCTGGACCCGCTAATGTGCAGGGGCCAAAGGATAACAATAACGCCAATCAATTTTGTGTAGATTAGTTCATTAGGAATTATTCATTTAAGTTACAGCAGCCAGAAGTTCTTACTGGTTGTTGTAACTGGATCTCTAGTGGGACGAAAAAAAGGTTTATTCCAGTAGGTACGGTAGGTGATTGATGTGTTTGGCTGGAAAATCCCTTGAGGGATTTCATAGTTTTAAAGTTGAAAGAAGATCATCAGTTTTAGCCTGTAGCATATGGTGCTGATCCAGAGTAAAACAAGAACCATATGAGACAGATGTCAATCACCTCATGTTAGGGGAAACATCCTTACTAACTCAGCAACTTAGACTGCTTCCCATCACAGAATCCAGTTCTCATAACCTGTAATATTATATTTTTCAAGAGCATCCAGGCCCACTTGGAACTTTTTTAGTAAATCGACCATTAAAATATAATGTGGAGGGATGTTTATATTCTCACTATTCATACAGTAAATAATCCATAGTCTCACTGCTTGTACAGTAAAGAATCCATAGTCTCACTGCTCATACAGTAAAGAATCCATAGTCTCACTGCTCTTACAGTAATGAATCCATAGTCTCACTGCTCTTACGGTAATGAATCCATAGTCTCACTACTCGTACAGTAAATAATCCATAGTCTCACTGCTCAGACATTAAAGAATCAGTAGTCTCAGTGCTCATACAGTAAAGAATTCATAATCTCACTGCTCGTACAGTAAAGAACCCATAGTATCACTGCTTACACAGTAAAGATTCATAGTCTCACTGCTCAGACAGTAAAGAATCCATAGTGTCACTGCTCAGACAGTAAATAATTCATAGTCTCATTGCTCTTACAGTAAAGAACCCATAGACTCACTGCTCATACAGTAAAGAATACACAGTCTCACTGCTCATGCAGTCATAAATCCATATTCACACTGCTGCTACAGTAAATAATCCATAGTCTCACTGCTCAGACAGTAAAGAATCCATAGTGTCACTGCTCAGACAGTAAATAATTCATAGTCTCACTGCTCTTACAGTAAAGAACCCATAGACTCACTGCTCATACAGTAAAGAATACACAGTCTCACTGCTCATGCAGTCATAAATCCATATTCACACTGCTGCTACAGTAAATAATCCATAGTCTCACTGCTCGCACAGTAAATAATCCATAGTCTCACTGCTCGTACAGTAAAGAATCCATAGACTCACTGCTCGTACAGTAAAGAATCCATAGTCTCACTGCTTGTACAGTAAATAATCCATAGTCTCACTGCTCGTACAGTAAATAATCCATAGTCTCACTCCTCGTACAGTAAAGAATCCATAGACTCACTGCTCGTACAGTAAAGAATCCATAGTCTCACTGCTCGTACAGTAAATAATCCATAGTCTCACTGCTCGTACAGTAAATAATCCATAGTCTCACTCCTCGTACAGTAAAGAATCCATAGTCTCACTGCTCGTACAGTAAAGAATCTATAGTCTCACTGCTCGTACAGTAAATAATCCATAGTCTCACTGCTCGTACAGTAAATAATCCATAGTCTCACTGCTCGTACAGTAAATAATCCATAGTCTCACTTCTGATACAGTAGAGAATCCATAGTCTCACTGCTCGTACAGTAAATAATCCATAGTCTCACTGCTCGTACAGTAAAGAATCCATAGTCTCACTGCTCGCACTTTAAATAATCCATAGTCTCACTGCTCGCACAGTAAATAATCCATAGTCTCACTGCTGATACAGTAGAGAATCCATAGTCTCACTGCTCGTACAGTAAATAATCCATAATCTCACTGCTCGTACAGTAAATAATCCATAGTCTCACTGCTCTCACAGTAAATAATCCATAGTCTCACTGCTGATACAGTAGAGAATCCATAGTCTCGCTGCTCTTACAGTAAAGAATCCATAGTCTCACTGCTGATACAGTAGAGAATCCATAGTCTCACTGCTTGTACAGTAAATAATCCATAGTCTCACTGCTGATACAGTAGAGAATCCATAGTCTCACTGCTTGTACAGTAAAGAATCCATAGTCTCACTGCTGATACAGTAAAGAGTCCATAGTCTCACTGCTTGTACAGTAAATAATCCATAGTCTCACTGCTGATACAGTAGGGAATCCATAGTCTCACTGCTGATACAGTAGAGAATCCATAGTCTCACTGCTTGTACAGTAAATAATCCATAGTCTCACTGCTCTTACAGTAAATAATCCATAGTCTCACTGCTCTTACAGTAAATAATCCATAGTCTCACTGCTCGTACAGTAAATAATCCATAGTCTCACTGCTCGTACAGTAAAGAATCCAATTCAGCTCGTCATATAAATCTATTCATGTAGTTCATGTTCAATTGAGTAGTCTAAACATCTTCTGTGGAGAAGAAGAAAAAATCTGGTCGAAATCGTAAAGGTGAAGGTGATAATAATGTTTCAGAGGAAGGTAAGCCCTGACACCCCTCCATGCTCTATTATTCTCATTTCAGGTGATGGTACAATCATCATTTTTTTTTTGCATTTTCTATTTTTTGCAAGTATCATTATGTAAATCTGATTTGTCCCTTCCAGTTACATAGTGTAAATGTACATTTTTGCTATACTCCATAGGATAAGTGTCTTCACTATACAGCATACGATGGCCTCATCCACACTATGGCTCTTTGTGTTTTATACTGGATAAAAAAAAACGTTTTATCAGCAGATCCGACTTATTTGGATTTGACCGAGATTCCAGAACTCTGATAACAAGCATCGGCCTCATTCCATAGAGTCAGGACATGATTAGATGGAGATCTAAAGGTCTTTTTATTGTTGGGAGAAGAACATGTGAATTGCATGTAATGTGTGAGGACAATGATGGGCAACAGTGGTCATATGATTAATGAATGGGACGTCATCACTTCCAGTATCAGCGGAGTCCACAGATGTGGTGGCTGTGGATGGAGGTATATTTAAAGAAATTATTTTCTTTTTCCCAATGTACATTTTAGAGAAAGTTTCTACTTTTCCTATAGCTTGGGCTAGTAAATTCATCATGGGTCTAGATGCCCCAATGGTGCAGTTTTTCCATAGTAGTCCCAGCAGCCACATTTGGTGATTTTCTTAGTAGTCATACCTTCTTCATGCTGCAGATATTAGAAAAAACTTTTTGCCAGTGAGGGTGATCAACGATTGAAACAGGCTCCACGGGAGGGGGTGAGTTCTCCTTCTATAGAAGTCGTCATACAAAGGCTGGACAGACATCTGTCTGGGATGATTTAGTGAATCCTGCTTTGAGCAGGGGGTTGGACCAGATGACCCAGGAGGTCCCTTCCAACTCCTCCAATCTATGAATTCACCTTTCCTCTTTCTTATTTTATGCTAGACTGTATATCAGTCCTCAGGCAGAGGCTAACCTAAGATAAAAGCATCGGTCAAGACTGATTCATCAATGATCTAAGTGACTTGCACACTGACATGGCTTTCCCACTTTAGCCCAATGGCCTTACCTCACCCCGCTTTGAGGTCTAAATGTAGACTGCATACTGTGACTTATCCTCCACTGTTATAGTGTCCCGTATAAATCTCTGTGAATTGCTCAGCATTAGTTAGTGTCACGTGTAGACTGCATAGTTTAACTTACCCCCCTCTGCTATAGAGTCATGTATAGACTGCTCTGCAGACTCTATGAACTGTTCTGCAATAGTTAAATGGAGTTAATTTCTTTTAGTCTTTTAAGGGTTAACTTCTGTGGCTCTGCAGGTGAGCTGCTGCTGTGTGTGTCAGGTGATGCGGTTGTCCACTCCCCAAGCCTTTAAATAACCCATTCCCCATCAGCTGGTGTCGTTGAAAGAGTTCATTCTCTGCAAAGACCGTGATCTGTGTTGATGCCGAGTGCTGTTCTGTTGGAGCTTTCATGCTGTGTAGCTATGTGGAGATTGCCATCTTTCTGGGAGTTGCTGTGCTTATCCTGGTCCCTGGGTAGAGGTGAGGGGGTGTTACTCTAGGGCTGGTCAGGAGCAGGGCAAGGATGGCGGCCAAGACATCCTAAACATTAGAGGTACTTCTGGGAACAGGGTCAGCTAGGGACCCGAGTTTAAGGGTCAGACCAGACCCCTGATCGTCTTTTGCTCGTCACTGCCATACTGCTTCTGTACTCCTTCGTCCATTAGTCACCTGAGACATATAAAAGACGTTGCTTACTGAGTAATCATCATGTACATTTTTCTTCCTATCGTAAGATGGAATTAAGACACATCATGGAAGGGAGATATGTGTCACAGATGTTGTAATCGGTGATGTAAGCCTAGAAGTAAGCTAAAGCACATATGGTACTGAGAATGTTAATAGGAGCTGGGTTTTCGAGCAGTTAGAGAGATGTGTGGGACTGGCTGCTCACATATCCCCACCCCCAGGGTAGTATGATGGACACAAGGAAGGCAGGTGAAATCATTTGCTGTCTGTGTGTGGAGTTAAGAGGTCCACCTGTGTGAAGTCTCCATGCATGGACTTGAATGTTGGTCTAATACTGAAGCACCATCTTTAGAACTGTATTTCTTGTTTTCCTGCCATGAATGGCCGTCTATTTCCCTTGTGTCTGGCTTGCTTTATGGAGTTTTAATAAAGCAGTCTGGACATTTTGTTTATAGTTGCTTTTAGTGCCAGCTCAAATGCTGCTGAGTGAGCCATATCTCTACACTATAAATCAGTCAATAAGAGACAGTTAGTACTATTTTGATAACCAGCCAAGGTAAAGCAGACAGCTGGGAGCTGATATGATCAGGCTGAGAAGGTCCATGTTTTTTTGTCCCTTTCGAGCCTAAATATAGCTGCCCACGTTTGCCCCAGTAGTGGGGCATTGCATTAGATGCGCCAATTACGTCACTTTACCTGGCTTTTTCCAATTCTCCTCATGCATTAGCAATTGGAGTAATGGTTAATGAGGTTGAAGCAACTGTGAATTGACAGCTGGCATCAAGTCCTGGTGTTAGCAATGGAGAGGGGTCTATCAGGCACCTCCTTTACTAACCCGACAAGTGTAGAGTTAAAAAAGACACAGGAGAAAAAAATTATATTCAAAAAAAGAGGCCCTCCTTCCCACACACCCTCATTTACCAATTTATTGCTTCAAAATAAATCCTGGAAGTTCTGATGTGATCTAAAGAATAATGTCACAATACACCTGTCGAATCCTATGGAGCTTCATAATGAGAAAGTTCTCAGTACGAGGTTCCAGAGGTCCTTGCCGGTTCCATACACACCGCTAACCATCAGTGACCGGCTGCAGCCTTTCAACAATCTTTAGTAACATACGAACAATACCCAAGTCATGAACTCAGGCACTGACTTTTTGTCAGACCATGTTCTAGTCTGAGCCCCGGACACCCAGTGTTTGATACAAACTTTGAACTTTACAGTCTCTACTTAGCTTAACATGGGGAAGTGAAGTGAGAAAATGTAGGCAAAAATTCAATTTATGGGATAAAATAAATAAAAATTGGCATGTGCATATGTATTCACCCCTTTTGCTATGAAGCCCCTAAAAATTTCTGGTGCGAGAAATCATAAGTCACATGTTTAGTGAGAGGAAGTCCGGCTGTGTGCAATCTAAGAGTCCATGGCCTGTCAGTATATACACACCTTTACTGAAAGTCCACCGAGGCTGCAACACCATTAAGCAAGAGGCTCCAATTAACTAGACAACACCATGAAGACCTAGGCAGGAGATCTCCAAACAATACCAATAAACCCAAGGAGCTCTCCAAACAACACCATTAAGACCAAGGAGATCTATACACAACACCATGAAGACCGAAGAGATCTCCAGATAAGTCAGAGACCAACTGGTTGAGAAGTATAAGCTAGGGTTGGGTTTATGTTAGCGGTGTGCAATCTAAGTGTTCATGGTCTATCAGTATACACACACCTTTTCTGAAAGGCCACAGAGGCTGCAACACCATTAAGCAAAAGGCTCCATTAACCAATCAATCAACACCATGAAGACCAAGGAGATCTCCAGATAAGTCAGAGACCAACTGGTTGAGAAGTACAAGCTAGGGTTGGGTTTTAAAAGTATATTCCAATCTCTGATGATCCCCCAGGGCACCATCAAATCCATTATCATCAAATGGAAAGAACATGGTACCATAACAAACCTGCAAAGAGAGAAGACGGCCTACCAAACTCTCAGCCTGAGCAAGGAGGCCATTAATCAGAGAGGCAACACAAAGACCAAAAGGAGCTGCAGAGTTTCCAAGATAAGACTGGAATATCTGTCCAAACGACTGCAAAAAGCCATACACTCCAAAGAGCTGGTGTTTATGCAAGAAAAAAAGCCTTTACTTACAGCCAAAAATTGGAAGACTTATTTTGAGGTTGCCAAGTATGTGAGAGATTCGCCAAATGTATGGAAGAAGATGCTTTGTTCAGAGGAGACAAAAATATAACTTTTATGGCCACAAAGGTAAACACTATGTTTGGCTCCAAACAACACAGCTCATCACCCTCAAGAACACCCTCCCCACAGTGACACATGGTGGTAGCAGCATAATTCTCTGGGGATGTTTTTTGGCAGCTAGGACAGTAAAAGGGTTTGAATCTGAGGGGAAGATGGATGGTGCCAAATACAGGGATATTCCTGAGCATAACCTGTTTCAGTCTGTCAATGATTTGAGACTTGGATGAAGGTTCATCTTCCAACCAGACAATGACCTAATGCTTCTGCTAAAGCACACTCAAGTGGTTTATGGGGAAATGTATAAATGTATTGAAGCGGCCGAGACAACAGCCCAGACCTTAATCCAATGGAGAATTTGTGGTCAGACTTGAAGATTGTTGTTCACCAGAGGAAACCTTCTAACGTGAAGGAGCTTGAGCAGTTTTACCTTGAGGAATGGGCAAAATTGGAATTCGAAAGATGTGGAAAGCTCATAGAGACTTATCCAAAGCGATTTGTTTCTTATTTCACAACTACCGTAATTTGTAATCCTCTACATCGCTAATTGCAGTAGGTGTCTGTCCACAGTGTTTAATCAAGACAATGTGAAATGTGTATAGTTACATGAATGACATCAAACATCCACTGAGATCAAAGACTAGAGATTGTTAGAAAATGCAGGTGTTTGTAGGAGGCTTAAAGTTACCAACATTTTATGGTGTCCTGACATGATTGTTTTTTCAAGAACCAAGAAAATTAGTAGGAGATGAAGAACTAAAGCAGAGGATGGGCCGTCCTTACAAAAATATATAGTATCTACACCATCAAACTCTTAATAAAAACCTAGACACCATGTACTGACATAACAAGAGAATATTGCACTCCAAAAGGCAAGAATGCAGAAAGTGTCAGCTGGACACTGGAGCTGACACCCGACAATGGTGTCTGTGGTTTTCTGTCCATAGCCTGTGTTTTTCATGTAGAAAGAAAATCCATTAAAAAGTGAAAAAGTCGCTATGACAATCTAGCTTCTCCATTTCTTCCATCCTTTTTTGTTATTAAAGGCACTGTACGTTCTAAATCCACAAGTCTGTAGTCTCTCTATGTCTCACTCTATGTGACTGCAGACTTGTGAATCCTCACATCGTGTGTCTACAAGAAGATGGTAAGCCTAGACTATGTAGTCAAGTACCAGAGACCAGACCATATCGGTCAAAATCCTAAGCCTAGACGACATGGTCAAGTATCAAAGACCAGATTACACCAGTCAAGATTTTAAGTCGAACTATGTCGTCAAGTACCGAAGACCAGACTACACCAATCAAGATCCTAAGCCTAAACTATGTCGTCATGTACCGAAGACCAGACTACACCGATCAAGATCCTAAGCCTAAACTATGTCGTCAAGTACCGAAGACGAGACTGCACCGATCAAAATCCTAAGCCTAAACTATGTCGTCAAGTACTGAAGACCAGACTACACCTATCAAGATCCTAAGCCTAACTATGTCATCAAGTACTGAAGACCAGACTACACCGATCAAGATCCTAAGCCTAAACTATGTCGTCAAGTACTGAAGACCAGACTACACCGATCAAGATCCTAAGTCTAAACTACCGTATGTCATCAAGTACTGAAGACCAGACTACACTGATCAAGATCCTAAGTCTAAACTATGTCATCAAGTACTGAAGACCAGACCATGCCGGTCAAGATGGTAAACCTAGATTATGATTATATGATTGAGTGTTGAAGACCACACAATGCCGGTCAAGATCCTAATCCTAGTCTCTGTGGTCAAGTGCCAAAGACCAGACCAAAAATCCCAGCCCAGACTATGTAGGTGAAGCACTGAAGACAGAATACCAACTTCCAAAGACAATATGAGTGAGTCGGGCTGTTGCTTCCTGTTAAGCTGTATGGTACTTAGCGAAAAAGAGTTAACCGATAATGGTGGACTTTATCTGTAGAGGATTACCCTTCAGACCCGTTAGAGCCAGTGTAATTAGAAGTTGAATGGATACCAAAGACTGTGACTGACTTTGCACAAAATAGTTCAAAGATATACCACATCACAAAAACATCCTTATTTTCATGGTCACTTATAGTCTACCAACATGATGTGGATATATAGACTGAACATTAGAAACACTCCTTTCCACTGTTACCAAAAAGATAAAACCACTATGGAGTTACTGTCTCAATAAAAATTACACCTTTATGGAACATATAAAAGCACAAAGACGATAAACCATTTATGACAATGAATAAATAGTAGGTGATCCCATTGACCACTCCAGGTATTCTTCAAAGAATACAGTGGGAAGAACAGCAGGGATCCCAATATGTACACAATGATAATCCATATACATGAGGTTCTCATCTACAGTGGGGACCTACAAATTTCATCCATTCACCACTCATCCATGTAATGTTCCTGCGGCTCTCCGTCAGTGTTGTGGTACATCCTGCCCCCCTACGTACGTTTCGCAATGCTTTTTCAAGGAGTGAGGCTAGAGGCGTGATTTTTTGCAACTTATATACCTGGCCAGCCAGTATTATCGTTCGCACCTGATCGTTTGCAGTGTAGCCACTTCCGCCAAAAGTAAGGAAGAGTCAGCGCATGACGGGGATCCCGATGACGTCACTCGCGCCTGCGCATTCAACATCTCCAGACCTCTACAGTTTGGAAGGACGTGAGACCAATGAAAAAAAGTCTCCGATGGCCATTTTCTTGAAGATCAAAACCCATACTACCCATTGAGGAATGAGGAGTGGAAACCGATTATACTACCGTAGTAATCAACGGGCATGCAAAACAGCACAGGGCAGGAGCACACAAATCACAGCATCCATACAACACATACTAATAAAATCAGTGCAGATTATCACAGTTATTCTATACAATAAAATATTAATGTATACAAAGTAATTAGCAGTGATATACCAGGATATCGCTATACTGCCCTACACAAATTACAATGCCCAATTAATTTCATTGACTTCAAGGAATGCACCCAATCTTCTTGTCCCAGGTTAATAGATTTTGATCTTGTTACATAACTGCAATGTATCCATAGCTCCTTCTACTTAGGAATTACAAAGTCCTCCTATAGGAAAAACTAAAATATATAGAAAATAATTAAAATCACGAACAGAAGGGAAATATACATCCCACGTTATCATATCAAATTCGAAAAGCATCTGCACAGTATGAATTTTAGTTCTTATAAATAAGGGGCAAAACTCAGTTTCTTGTTAAGCCCCCTGGGGGCAATTGTGTCAACTTTGACCATCCACTTGACCATCCACTTGCATTCAAGATGCGTACGTAGTTTGGCCAAATTGCCCCCCCCCCTCCCGATGCCACCCTGTACCTGGTCAATACCCTTAATCTCCAAACCATTTATCTTTTAGTTTCCTTCCTTTGCGTGAAGTCATCATTGGCACCCTTGGTAAATATTAGCCAAAGCTGGGTCAGTATACAACACCGACCAGTTTTTACACAGGATTTCCCTGATCTTGGACCATTGCGAATTATGGGTGGCAGGAGCATACCCTGGATCAAAACTGGGGGAGGGGCAAGCCATGGTTGTTCAGGTTATGCCTATCTTTTATATATTCGGTATATATGTCTCCATCCTGTAATATGCTTGCATCCTTTATATATGGCCCCCCCGTCCTGTATATATGGTCCACCAACCTTTTGTTCATGGACCCCATCCCTCCCCCAGAACCCCATGTCTTACCAAGGGGGGCCACAGCCGTGGAGCGGGGGTGCGGAGACAGGTCTCGGAGTGTGAGGACACATCTGCAGGACCAGAGCTGCGGGGGGGAAGTAGCGACGGCACTTTCTTTGTGGCCGGCTGCATTCACTAACTGTGCAGCCGGTTGGTAGAGGTTGAGACTTCAACAAAATGGCTGCAGCCAAATGGAGATCCGTGGCCATTTTGTAGAAGTCTCAACCTCTACCGATCAACTGCATAGTTAGTGAATTTTTGAAAATAGATCCAATGCCACATGCGGTTAATTTCTTTATTCTTTAAATGCGAAACATACAGATGCCCCTGTGGGGCTGCTATACGCGTTACGGAGGTATACTCCTTATTCGTTAGCCTGGATATAGGGTGGTGGAGCCTCACACCTTTCTTTACTATAGTTAGTGAATGCAGCTGGCCACAAAGAACATGGGCGGCGCCCATTGCTCGTTGACGCAGCTATTCCCCCGCAGCTCCAGTCCTTTTTTTTTTTTGCGTCGGGGGGGGGGGGGGGGGGTGCAGCTGCCCCACCCTGCCCTCTGCTAGGTACACCTACTGTAGGTAGGTGGAGATGAACCTGATGCAGTCCTCATCGGACCCTGGAGTCTTGGGTTTGAATAGTAAATGCTCCCTATTAGTTTTTTTGGCCCTCACATAACCTTGCTTTATGCTCTGATTGCTGCACCCCCTGGATTTGAACCCCTCCTGTAGATCATGTGCTTGTAACTCAAACCTGTCGTCACTCGAGCATATGCGCCTCACCCTTGATCAACCGGGTAGCCTTGATAGTATTTCTTTTTTTTTTCTTTGATTAATAACTTTTTATTGAAATTTTTCAAAAATATAGATTTATAACTGTAAAAATACAACGTACACAAAACCTAGTGCACAAAAAAGAAACACCCTAACCATCCTCCCTCCCCTGCCCCTCGCCCCAGAATAATCATCTAAATGAGATCCACAGACCCCTACAATGCTCTGCAAATCTTTAACAGTGCTCGCACAATATACTATACCATATGTCATATGACCCTGTCCGTGATCCAGAGGCAGCTGTATAGTGAACATCAGGACTGACCCTCTCCGCATAGAAAGCAGCACAACAAACATTTTAATAAAGTGGCTCATGATCTAACAGTTTAGACTGCACATTGCCCACAGCCATGTCTGTCAACGCTTTGGGGGCCAGCCCCGAGGTATCTAGTCACGGTTCCCATATTTCTTCCCATTTTATGATTATTCACCTCATCTGATAAAGATATTTTCCCATACGGATATTAGTATTAACCACATTGATGACCTCAGCCACCACTGGACTAGTAGGACCTTTCCAATGAACAGTAATCCTCTTTTGCGCTTGGTAGAGAATGCGTGAGATTGCTAGTTGATGGTCTTCAGGTAGGGGTATGTCCACCACAAAGCCCAGAAGACCTATTTTAGGGTCCAATTTTATCTGGAAGTAATAGACTTTACTAATCAAATTTGCCACATCCACCCAGACTCTTCTCAAGCGGGGACCTCTTGATGGTACTTCTAGATCTGGTGGTCTTACGATTTACACCGGTTTGAATTATTCCGCCATCCCCCACCTCCAAAACCACATCCAAAAAAGTCATACCTCTTTGTGTGCCTGATACGTCAATCTGATGTTTAGATCATTGTTCGGAGGTCCCCCATGAATTCGTCCAATTCAGATCTTGAACCTTAACCAGACAAAAAGCAGGTCATCGATATAACGACACCAACAGGGGATACTCTCAACACCCACAATGTCTCCGGACTGGAACAGTGACCGCTCCCAGCCGACGCTCACTGTCACTGACTTTGATAAGACAGTGACTCAAGACGTAAAGAAAGACTTGAACCTGGCGGTTATGTAATATACGCGAAAACCTACTTTAGCTAACCACCTTTAGAGCTTGTAAAGTCTATACGTTTGCATCTTCAGTCCTCTCTCCGATTGTTGTGTAACCTATTATATTTATTCCAGCTTTATCTGTATTGTGTTATATTGTTATCAAAGGAAAAAGGGAGGGCGGCACTCACCGGGTAAACGAGAAAGTCTTATTTATTCCAGAGTTCCGGAAGCAAACAGGGTGCAGGGAGGGGGCAAGAGGAGCCGCCGGACTACGGCACCGTTTCGCGACGCGTGTCGCTTCTACGGGTCCAGGACCCGTAGAAGCGACACGCGTCGCGAAACGGTGCCGTAGTCCGGCGGCTCCTCTTGCCCCCTCCCTGTACCCTGTTTGCTTCCGGAACTCTGGAATAAATAAGACTTTCTCGTTTACCCGGTGAGTGCCGCCCTCCCTTTTTCCTTTGTTTGCTATTGCTGGTGCTTTGGCTGTGCACCTCTGGTGGGAAATCGCCATTCCTGGATGGAAAACTAACCATGACTTTGGCCCTGCTAAGTGCCCTGACTGACCTGCTTACTATTGTTATATTGTTATATGTGTAATAAATCTGTGTTGCCTTCCTTGGCGTCTTCTGAGCCTGTCTTTCATACCAACGGCATAGAGTGATCTCTGACCACCCAACCGGTGTCACGGGCCAAGGTCACTGGGTAGCTCCAGCCTTAGAAGAAAAGGTCACACTGCTGTGCTGTATCCATAGCATGATGGACATGGTTTGTGCCTGAAAGACCCTATTGGCTTATAATAGAATCAATTGGATCCTGCTCATATTTGGCTTTAAGTCTTCGGTTACTGGAAAGAGTTGGCCAGGCAATAAGGTCAACACACCATTCGAAACGTCTCAACGTGCAGAAAGACAGAAGACTTCGTATCAAAAGGCAAATTCATTTCTTTGTAAATTTTGAAAAAAAGCATGAAAATTCTTAATTTAAGAAATTGATTCAGGATTTGGCTAAACTTGCAAAAATGAAGAAAATAAAAACAAACATCTGACAAAATCTGTTTAAGTTATTGCACTGGAAATATTTGGATGAAAACTAAAATTGACTTTTCCACGTTGAAGTGGAAATTCCTCGCAGTCAGGTTTTGGATAGTAAATGTGAGTTTTGCCCCTTTTATTCTCCTTGGCAGACACCGAGGTGCTATATGCCATGTGGCACTCTCATCTTGTTCCTCGTGATGACTCTTACATCTGGAGCATGGCTGCAGTCTCTCTGACATAATGGCTGAGCCATTGTATAGTCCCACAGATTGAATCAATACAGAATCATGGAATGTTTTGTTCTTTTTTATTGTGTCTTAAAGACAACCTGTCACTTGCTCTAAAGATGTCATTTTTTTTTTACTGGTTATTCCTGAGATATGGGTCACGTGCGTCTCACCCTGAGGAGACCTCTGGCTAGTCTGGAACCAGAAGGTCACTCCTGATTGATTGTAGGTCTTCAACTGGAGTTTAAATGCATTGCTTTCTTTTGGCTCTGCAGGGGTTAAGGACGCTTACCTTGCTGGCTGCTTTTTGTGGCCTTAATTCTCAGGTGCAGTTTGTTGTGGCCACTCCCTTCCGCTATAAGTAGTCACGCATGTTATCATCTGACGCCGGTTATAGAATCATTTATATGGTGTCCACTTTGGAAGGAACCAGTCTGTAGAAGAAGCTGCAGGGTCTTGTTTATGGCAGGTCTGGAGTTTAGCTGCGTTGGTAGTTTGTAGTGTTTTTCTGTTTGTGTCTAATTACTTCTGTCTGTTTCCCTTTCCCCTGTGTTATATTTTTGGCTCAGATGAGTCTAGTGTACTCACTGACCTTCTAACTAGCCAGGGAGAGTTCAGGGAGAGTTGAGGGCTTAGGCATGTGTTGCACCCCCAAGGACCGGGGTACTCGAGGCAGGGCTGTACTGTCTCTGGAGTGTCAGGGTGCCGTTGCCCGGCCCCGTTGTCCTAGGTGCGGCAATAAAAAGGGAAAAAATAAAATGTAATCATGATGCCACCTGTGGGTTGTGGCCAAGGTGGTCACCGCTGCCGGGGACGGTGGTAGTGGTGGCAACCGGAATGTTAAGTCCTCCACGGATAGGGCTGGGTCCTCGGGCAGAGGGAGCTGGTCCTGCACAGCCGGGATGCTGCACTTCTCTTCTTCACGCAACTCTTCCAACCAGCGCGCGCAGGCAGCTGGAGTATTGCTCCGCAGGCGAGCCGCCGTAATTATTGTCCCAGGAAAGTACACTCACAGTCCTTTGAGTTGGCTTGAGATTTTACTTCCAACACTCAGAGTTACAATTCACAGCCTTCTGACACTTTACAGTGTATCGGGTAGTTACGGGTTCAGGTTTTTACTGCAGCGGGAACAATTCCTCTGCGTCATTCCCCTCTGTTACCTTTCGGGCCTTTTTGTTCTCTCTCCCTTGCATACGAGTTAAGTCTGGCCATCACGGACTCTATGGTGTGTCATTCGCTAGCCAGGGTCACCAGCCCTAGTATGATGGCTTTGTCCTACTCCGTAGCAGTAGTTGGGTCATGGGTCATAGAGCTCCTGCACCCCGCCGGGTTATCTTGTGGTTAGGGGCTTAAAGCGGTCCCAGCCACATCTACAGAGTCGGCACTCTGGTTCTCTGGCCCAGCCAGTGACCCGTGTTAGTCAGGATCACCTGGCTCCCTCAGTCTCTCACCGGTTTCAGCTTGGGTTCCTGACCGGCCATTAAGGTGCTGTCACACATAACGATTGCTCCAACGATCCCAACAGCGATAACGACCTGCCGGGATCGCTGGAGCGTCGTTACCTGATCGCTGGGGAGCTGTCAAACAGGCAGATCTCCCCAGCGATCAGGCCATGGGAGCCACCTCCGACATCGCTCCCTGCTTAGCGCTGCCTTATAGGCAGTGCTAAGCAGGGAGAATGCTGGTAACTATGATAAACAGCGCGGTATCCAGGCAGCGCGCGCTGCCTGGATACCCGCTGTTTATCATAGTTACCAGCGTTCTCCCTGCTTAGAGCTGCCTGTAAGCAGGGAGAACGCTGGTAACTATCATAAACACCGGGTATCCAAGCAACGCGCGCTGCCTAGATACCCGCTGTTTATCATAGTTACCAGCGTTCTCCCTGCTTACAGGCAGTGCTAAGCAGGGAGGACGCTGGTAACCATGGTAAACGCCGGATATCTAGACAGCACGCGCTGCCTGGATACCCGGTGTTTACCATAGTAACCAGCCCTGTGAGGTCACAGATCGCTGGTTTCTTGCAGTCACACGCAGCGATGCGTGCTGACCAGCGGGAAACCAACAATCTAAAAATGACCCACAGCACTTTGCAGCGATCAGCGACCTCACAGCAGGGGCCTGATCGCTGCAAAGTGTCACACATAACGATATCGCTGGAGAGATCGTTGTAACGTCACAGTTACAACGATCTCTCTAACGATATCGTTATGTGTGACTGGGGCTTAAGTGGTGAAGGCCGCCAGGCCCCATTGTTCTTTTTGTCTGAGTAGTCAGTACTCTGCTGAAGGGTGCCTCGGCTTGAGGTTCTTCCCTCTTCTCCACCCTCCAGGGAATCCTGCCTCAAGGGACTTCTGTCTCCAGCTTAGTGTTCCAGTGTTTTACTACTGTTCCTCCACCCCTTTGTCCGGGTTCTGTCTACTTCCCACCCACTTATGCTACTCCTGCCACCCCTTGCCTGACATAGAGTAACTTGGCTCAGGGTCGGAGTGTATGTGTGGGTGTTGTTTTAAATTGATCGTCTTAGCTGTCCCACTGCAGTTCACCCTGTGGCCGCCTGGTCACAGAGGCGCCACACATGTGACGGTGATGGGGGCAAGATCCCATATAGGGACAATAGGGAGCATAGGGCACACACTTAGATGAGTGCCAGGAGGTGTCCCCCTTTTCCCACTATCAGCAGGGCCTTCCCTATTTTCCATCCCCGATGTATCCTCTGTGTTGTGTCACACGCCAGACGTCCGTACACACACCCCAGCGTGACATAATGTCTTTCCTTTGCATAAATCTATTCATTTTAGCCAAATCAATTGTTCATTAAATTGTTCTCTAGAGGGTTTTTTTTGGGGTACTACGCCTAATTAGTGAAATATACTAGATTTCTATACAAGGAAGAGAAGGCCATATCTCTGGAGAGACACAGAAATACATAAAACAGCGCCAGATTCTTAAATCAGATGTGTCCTTCCATAGATATGTTAATAAATCGTTTTTACAAACCCAATGGTCAAGGGCCAAATCTGCTACCATAGGAGACCACAATGGATGAGAGCCTTCAGGTCAAAATCTAAATGGGTCCTGGTGACTATTGTAGTGGTATTCTCTTGAACATTGGCGTGATTGAGGAACTGGATAGGTGAGGAGCAGGCCCAGGACAGGTGAGAAGCAAAGTCAATAGAACACTGCACACTCAATCTGGTGCAAGTGAAAGGTTTTTCATTTATTCGTGATACATAGAGACAAGATGCGACAGTGAAGCTGACGTTTGGGCTACTATTCGGTAGCCTTTATCAAAGCGTCGCTAGTTACTTGCTTGCACCAAGGGAACCTCCCCAGTTGGATGTTAGCTGGGTGTTGTCAGGTCTATGAGTGGTGACCTGTGCAGGAAGCGCTGGCAGCACAACACTTTGCAGTGTTATATACCATCCTATGGACACAAGTAAGGGTGTCCACACTTATGAGCACTAACACAAGGGAACATCCCAGTAAAAGCTCTAAGTAGAGGATTACCTAGGATTACTCCACAAAAGAACCCTCAATACAGGTCACCACTCATAGACCTGACAACACCCAGCTAACATCCAACTGGGGAGGTTCCCTTGGTGCAAGCAAGTAACTAGCGACACTTTGATAAAGGCTATCGAATAGTAGCCCAAACGTCAGCTTCACTGTCGCATCTTGTTTCTATGTATCACAAATAAATGAAAAAACTTTCACTTGCAACCAGATTGAGTGTGCAGTGTTTTATTGACTTTGCTTTGGACTAGGGCCCTCGAGACCCTTACACTAGCACCTCGTAAATCCATCCTGGAGTGCACGCCAATCTCCACAATTACAGGACAGGTAAGAAGCAGGCTTAGTACAGGTGAGGAGCAGAAAAAGGACTAGTGAGGAACAGACCCATGAGAGGTGAGGAGCAGATCCAGGACAGGTGAATGGTAGGCCTATGAGAGGTGAAGAACAGACCCATGAGAGGTGAGGAGCAGACCCAGGACAGGCGAATGGTAGGCCCATGAGAGGTGAGGAACAGACCCAGGACCGGTGAAGGGTAGGATCAGGACAAGTGAGGAGCAGACCCAGGACAGGTGAAGGGCAGGCCCATGAGAGGTGAGGAGCAGGGTTGCTCAGGACAGGTGAGGAGCAGGCCCTGGACAGGTGAGCAGGCCCTGGACAGGTGAGGAGCAGACCCTGAAAAGGTGAGGAGCAGGCTCAGAACAGGGGAGGAGCAGGCTCAGAACAGGTGGGGAGCAGGCCCTGCACAGGTGAGGAGTAGGCCCTGGACAGGTGAGGAGCAGGCTCAGAACAGGTGAGGAGCAGGCTCAGAACAGGTGTGGAGCAGGCCCAAGACAGGGGAGGAGCAGGCTCAGAACAGGTGAGGAGCAGGCTCAGAACAGGTGTGGAGCAGGCCCAAGACAGGGGAGGAGCAGGCTCAGAACAGGTGAGGAGCAGGCTCAAGACAGGGTGGAGCAGGCCCAGGACAGGGGAGGAGCAGGCTCAGAACAGGTGAGGAGCAGGCCCAGGACAGGGGAGGAGCAGGCCCAGGACAGGGGAGGAGCAGGCCCTGCACAGGTGAGGAGCAGTCCCTGGACAGGTGAGGAGCAGGCTCAGAACAGGTGTGGAGCAGGCCCAAGACAGGGGAGGAGCAGGCTCAGAACAGGTGAGGAGCAGGCCCAGGACAGGGGAGGAGCAGGCTCAAGACAGGTGTGGAGCAGGCCCAGGACAGAGGAGGAGCAGGCTCAGAACAGGTGAGGAGCAGGCCCAGGACTGGTGAGGAGCAGGTCCAGGACTGGGGAGGAGCAGGCTCAGAACAGGTGAGGAGCAGGCCCAGAACAGGTGTGGAGCAGGTCCAGGACTGGGGAGGAGCAGGCTCAGAACAGGTGAGGAGCAGATCCTGAAAAGGTGAGGAGCAGGCTCAGAACAGGTGAGGAGCAGGCTCAAGACAGGGTGGAGCAGGCCCAGGACAGAGGAGGAGCAGGCTCAGAACAGGTGAGGAGCAGGCCCAGGACTGGTGAGGAGCAGGTCCAGGACTGGGGAGGAGCAGGCTCAGAACAGGTGAGGAGCAGGCCCAGAACAGGTGTGGAGGAGGCCAGAACAGGTGTGGAGCAGGCCCAGAACAGGTGTGGAGCAGGCCCAGAACAGGTGTGGAGCAGGCCCAGAACAGGTGTGGAGCAGGCCCAGAACAGGTGTAAAGCAGGCCCAGAACAGGTGTAAAGCAGGCCCAGAACAGGTGTGGAGCAGGCCCAGAACAGGTGTGGAGCAGGCCCAAGACAGGGGAGGAGCAGGCCCAGGACATAAGTGAGGAGAAGGCACAGGACCCCGTGGTGTCACACAGGCACTTGCAGTCTGCTGGGGGCATGTGCAGTGGATTCGTGTTCTCGGTGGCCCCCATATTTCCATACCCATCATTTGTATGTGGAAATATGGCTGCTGCACTGGAAGTGCAGAGCACATGATAGCAGGACATCGAGATGGAAGTTGGGAACAGACAGGACTGCGTGATTATGTAAGTAGATGATTTACCAAAAAGGGACAAAAACTGCAGCTGAAAGAACACCTGAAAAACCACATCTAAAAATGTAATGAAAGAAAGCAAGTGATGTAAATGACCTAATTGGTGCAGAACCCCTCAATCACCCCTTGTGGGAACTTAGACTTGGGGACCATCAGACATCAGTGATTTTTCTTTGAGTTTCATCAGAGTTTTGGTCAGTTGTTCTTGGATGAAATAATGAATCAGTGAAGGTTTCTCAAGCTTCTCATATCATCGGTCACATGACTGCAGTAACCGGTCATGTGACCCGATCAGCTGATTGGGTTGCCACGCAATGCCAGGTCCTGTCCTGGGAAATAGATGTCTCACATTGGGGGATCGCTGGACAGGTGAGAATATAAATGTGTTATTTTTAACAATTGCTTTTACTTAATTTCACTACCGTAATATATGTATATACATTGCGGAAGTGAAACTAGATGGCACACAGCAGTTTTAGTGTACTGAGCATGCTCAGTACACTAAAATCGGGTCCGAGAAATGATCCTGTCTTTTCTCGGACCCGCACTCCATAGGCCCCCATGTTAATTGGCGCGGATCATGTCGGATCCAATTGTGTCCGATTTGGTTCGCTGTGCTCAAAATCAGAGCAGTCTCCGTTTTTTGGGTACAGAAAAAAATCGGACACAATCGGACCAGACACAAATCGGATGGCAATAAGGCCATATCCAATTAGATCCATTGCCCATAAGGATACATGGGGGCCAAATCTGATCCGTGGCTGTCCATTGTAAAACAACGGACAGCCACGGATGGGCTAAAAACGTGATGTGAAAGTAGCCTAACTAAGCGCAGCGCTGCGCTTAGTTACCCGATGTTTACCCTGGTTACCAGCCTCCCAATGTGTGCTGTGCACTGCTGGGAGGTTGTCGATCGTTGGTCTCCCGCTGTCACACACGCCGATGCTGGCTGCCCATGGACTGCGGTATAATAAGTGTGAGTCCTACCGTAGTTATGAAGACGTGGATAGAAATCATGCGCGAGAAATGAGCCGTACAGTAGAAATTGTGTGATTGTAAAGCAATGAGCGCCTGGAGCAGCCGGGCTTGTAGTGAGCACGATCGGGGCCAATAAATAATCCATGGGATCCGTACATGAAAGAGACGGTTGTTGATTGTAGTGATATTACAGGCTTTCTGCCAAAGAAAGTTAATAACAAATTTCCGGCATCTCTGCCTCAATCAGCAGCATCTAAGCCCAGTGCATATCGGGACAAAGGCTCGTTCTGTAATATGAGGAGATGTAGTATATTATTCCAGTAGTAGCTGCACAGGATTGTGAACCTGTAGGTGTCTGAAATCATATGTATTAATAATGCACTGCAATGTATGCAATACAAATCACAAGCACTGCAATCTATGTAATATAATTCATACACACTGCAATGTATGCAACAGAAATCACATGCACTGCAATGTATGCAATACAAATTATACACACTGCAATGTATGCAATACAAATCACAAGCACTGCAATCTATGTAATATAATTCATACACACTGCAATGTATGCAACAGAAATCACATGCACTGCAATGTATGCAATACAAATTATACACACTGCAATGTATGCGATACAAATCATACGCACTGGAATGTATGCGATACTAATCATATGCATTGAAATGAATGCAATATAAATCACATGCACTGCAATTTATGCAATATAAATTATATGCACTGCTATATATGCAATATAAATTATATGCACTGCAATGTATGCAATACAAATAATAACCACTGCAATGTATGCAATATAAATCATACGCACTGCAATGTATGTAATATAAATCATACGCACTAGAATGTATGCGATACAAATCATATGCACTGCATTACGTGCAATATAAATCAGGTGTACTCCAATGTATGTAATACAATACCCCAGGGCCAAAGCATTAATGTATTTTCTCCTTTAAATTTATTGAACGGCGTATTCAGAATTATATATAAATGCAATGTATTTAATTGTCAGTTCATTAGGAAACTTAGGAAGGGTGGGAGAACCCTCTGATGTACCCAGTCAGGTTGACTTAGCCCCTTCTAGCATGGGCCCTCAAGCAAATACAACATGGTTAGCCCTTTACAGCAAGGGCACATTTCATTGTCCCCCACCAGTCCTTAGGACAGGGACACAGCCCTTTAAGGGCAATTCCATCCTTAAGGTACCGTCACATGCCTCCATATCACTGGCGAGAACGCTGGCAATTCCCGAATACAGCGATGTGGAAACCACATCACATGTGCGTAGTGGCGTGTCACTGGGAGATTCTACGGCGAGTAATCGCCGGTGGAGCGTCACCTGATTGCCCGGCACTGCAGAGAAATCAGGTGATATCCACCAGGCGATATCAGCGCGTCGTGGCGTGTGACAGGGCAATAGCGATGTAGAAAGCGAGCTCAGAAATTATGGAATCAATCCCGTAGGCGTGCCTGAGTGTGCTGTTTTCTGCGCCCCGTCTGCAGCGATTGGTAGCTTGGTGGTAATGCAGTTGTGTCAGCCAATCGGAGTGGTAGGGTTGCGGTGTAATACACTCTGGCACGCCTGTCTCCTCGCCGTGGTCAAACTCTACGCCCACATTGCTGATGTGATTGTGGCATGTGATGCGGCAATGTATGAAGGGAAGATCGCTTCCGGTCTTCAGCAGGCGATTTCCGGGACGCAGGATCGCCGGAGATCGCATGTGAGATCGATAGGTGTCACTGCTCCACGGCGATCACAAAAAAATTGCCCAAAACGTGCGTACTCATGTCAAATCGCCAGCGATATGGAAGCCATATGGCAGCTTGTGACGGTACCTTTAGGCTCAGTCCTTAGCGAATGGCGTGTAACCCTATTCCAGCTTCAATGTCCCTCAATCCAGCAGGGATATGCACAACAAGCACAGCAAAACTGGGAGGGGGGTAGCACAATCTTCCAATCTTCAGCCATCTATGACTTCAACATGGCAGTCCCAGATAAGTTGGTCTGGAACACACAGACCCCTGGCCTTGCAGGAGCTCTAAACTGTCCCTGTCAGCAGGTGCAACAAGCACAACGGGGCTTCCTCAGCTTATGACTCCATTTTCCTTTATGGCCAATGGTCCTCTGCAGACCTAGGTTTTCCTGACCTCCACACTGAGCCGCATACTCCAAGGCTGGATTGGTCACTACCTCCGGCAGTCCTGAGTTCCTCCTTGGAACTCCTCTGTGCACTCTTCCATGACTGAAAGCCAGCAGCTCCTGGGAGGAAATAAGGTTATTCTCCTGGTAGCTGCACTTTGACCTAGTAAAAAGTGTGACAGTGACAAGAAAGAGAGAGAGAGTGTGGTTAAACTTTGGGTGTGAAGTGGAACATATTTATAGATGTATTTCCACGCAATAGTTGCAAAAAAAAGTATATTCTATATGGTTTATAGCTGCCTTAAAAAAAGGCAAAGAACAAATACAATTACGGTATATTGAAACCATTTTACCATGTATAAAAAGTCAAAGTTGCAATTTGTGCAAAATTCTGCTTTAATGTGCAATAATTGATACATTGGTCTCCTGCTGTTTCTAAATTGGAAACTAATTTGCATGTATTTGCAAGGTCACCATTTGCTGAAAAAAATTGTAGTAAGTAATAGTAGATCTGATGCAGATAAACCATGTTTAAATAAATGTGGATCAGTGTTTCAGAGGCGTCAGATCATTGCACCTTGAGCAAAGCGTTCCTTAAATTGCTCTAAAGAGTGAACCTGAGCAATGGTGAGGGGCGGGTAAAGGCCCAGTTACACACACAGATGATTGTGCAGAGATTGTTTGCAGATCTCTGGTTGCAGCGAAATCATGGACACATTGTTACATTTGTACACGGCCACAAAATGTAACAATGTGTCCATGATTTCACTACAACCAGTGAATTGAAAGCAATGTATCCATGACTTTCAACGTACGAGTCACCATAATTGGAATGATACGGGCACCCGAGCATGGTAGTGCTCGCTCATCACCAATAGCTCCACTTAAATAAAAATAACAAAAAGGACCGCTTAGCTTTTTTCTGCTGATCCAGCATGACCCATCTACCATCTGCTCTTGTTAATGCATGCGACAAAATGATCCAGCAACCCGGCACCTGCACCGCTTTGTTTTAGTGCACCTGCACTGATCCAGCACTGACCCGGCCACTCTGCCACCGCTCTTTGTTTAGATGCAGCCGCACGTGATCCAGCACTGACCCGGCCACTCTGCCACCGCTTTTGTTTAGATGCAGCCGACACATGATCCAGTGCTGACCCGGCCCTCTGCCACCGCTCTTTGTTTAGATGCAGCCGTCACGTGATCCAGTGCTGACCCGGCCCTCTACCACCGCTTTTTGTTTAGATGCAGCCGCACATGATCCAGTGCTGACCCGGCCACTCTGCCACCGCTCTTTGTTTAGATGCAGCCGCACGTGATCCAGTGCTGACCCGGCCCTCTACCACCGCTCTTTGTTTAGATGCAGCCGGCACGTGATCCAGTGCTGACCCGGCCACTCTGCCACCGCTCTTTGTTTAGATGCAGCCGCACGTGATCCAGTGCTGACCCGGCCACTCTGCCACCGCTCTTTGTTTAGATGCAGCCGCACGTGATCCAGCACTGACCCGGCCACTCTGCCACCGCTCTTTGTTTAGATGCAGCCGTCACGTGATCCAGTGCTGACCCGGCCCTCTACCACCGCTCTTTGTTTAGATGCAGCCGTCACAGTGATCCAGTACTGACCCGGCCACTCTGCCACCGCTCTTTGTTTAGATGCAGCCGTCACGTGATCCAGCGCTGACCCGGCCGCTCTGCCACCGCTCTTTGTTTAGATGCAGCCGCACATGATCCAGTGCTGACCCGGCCGCTCTGCCACCGTTCTTTGTTTAGATGCAGCCGGCACTGATCCAGTGCTGACCCGGCCGCTCTACCACCGCTCTTTGTTTAGATGCAGCCGGTCACATGATCCAGTGCTGACCCGGCCGCTCTGCCACCGTTCTTTGTTTGATGCAGCCGGCACTATCCAGTGCTGACCCGGCCGCTCTACCACCGCTCTTTGTTTAGATGCAGCCGGCACGTGATCCAGCGCTGACCCGGCCGCTCTGCCACCTTCTTTGTTTTGATGCAGCCGGCACATGTATCCAGCGCTGACCCGGCCGCTCTACCACCGCTCTTTGTTTAGATGCAGCCGGCACATGATCCAGCACTGACCCGGCCGCTCTGCCACCGCTCTTTGTTTGATGCAGCCGGCACATGATCCAGCGCTGACCCGGCCGCTCTACCACCGCTCTTTGTTTAGATGCAGCTGCACATGATCTCAGTCTGACCCGGCCGCTCTGCCACCGCTCTTTGTTTAGATGCAGCCGGCACATGATCCAGCGCTGACCCGGCCGCTCTAGCCACCGCTCTTTGTTTAGATGCAGCCGACACATGATCCAGCGCTGACCCGGCCGCTCTGCCACCGCTCTTTGTTTAGATGCAGCCGGCACGTGATCCAGCACTGACCGGCCGCTCTGCCACCGCTTTTTGTTTAGATGCAGCCGACACATGATCCAGGCTGACCCGGCCGCTCTGCCACCGCTCTTTATTTAGATGCAGCCGGCACGATGATCCAGCACTGACCGGCCGCTCTGCCACCGCTCTTTGTTTAGATGCAGCTGCCACATGATCCAGTGCTGACCCGGCCGCTCTAGCCACCGCTCTTTGTTTAGATGCAGCCGCACATGATCCAGCACTGACCCGGCCGCTCTGCCACCGCTCTTTGTTTAGATGCAGCCGCACATGATCCAGTGCTGACCCGGCCGCTCTACCACCGCTCTTTGTTTAGATGCAGCCGGCACGTGATCCAGCGCTGACCCGGCCGCTCTACCACCGCTCTTTGTTTAGATGCAGCCGGCACTGATCCAGTGCTGACCCGGCCGCTCTGCCACCGCTCTTTGTTTAGATGCAGCCGGCACGTGATCCAGTGCTGACCCGGCCGCTCTACCACCGCTCTTTGTTTAGATGCAGCCGGCACGTGATCCAGCCTGACCCGGCCGCTCTGCCACCGCTCTTTGTTTAGATGCAGCCGGCACGTTGATCCAGTGCTGACCCGGCCGCTCTACCACCGCTCTTTGATTAGATGCAGCCGACACATGATCCAGCGCTGACCCGGCCGCTCTGCCACCGCTCTTTGTTTAGATGCAGCCGGCCTTTGATCCAGTGCTGACCCGGCCACTCTACACCGCTCTTTGTTTAGATGCAGCCGGCACGTGATCCAGCACTGACTCGGCCGCTCTACCACCGCTCTTTGTTTAGATGCAGCCGGCACGTGATCCAGTGCTGACCCGGCCGCTCTACCACCGTTCTTTGTTTAGTGCAGCCGGCACGTGATCCAGCACTGACTCGGCCGCTCTGCCACCGCTCTTGTTTAGATGCAGCCGGCACATGATCAGCGCTGACCCGGCCGCTCTACCACCGTTCTTTGTTTAGGTGCAGCTGGCACATGATCCAGCGCTGACCCGGCCGCTCTACCACCGCTCTTTGTTTAGATGCAGCCGACACATGATCAGCACTGACCCGGACGCTCTGCCACCGTCTTTGTTTAGATGCAGCCGGCACGTGATCCAGCACTGACCCGGCCACTCTGCCACCGCTTTTTGTTTAGATGCAGCGACACATGATCCAGCGCTGATCCGGCCGCTCTGCCACCGCTGTTTATTTAGATGCAGCCCGGGACGTGATCCAGCACTGACCCGGCCACTATCCACCGTCTTTGTTTAGATGCAGCTGGCACATGATCCAGTGCTGACCCGGCCGCTCTACCACCGCTCTTTGTTTAGATGCAGCGGCACATGATCCAGCACTGACCCGGCCGCTCTATCCCCCGTTCTTTGTTTAGATGCAGCTGGCACTGATCCAGTGCTGACCCGGCCGCTCTACCACCGCTCTTTGTTTAGATGCAGCCGGCACGTGATCCAGCACTGACCCGGCCACTCTACCACCGCTCTTTGTTTAGATGCAGCCGGCACTTGATCCAGTCTGACCTGGCCACTCTGCCACCGCTTTTTGTTTAGATGCAGCCGACACATGATCCAGTGCTGACCCGGCCGCTCTGCCACCGTTCTTTGTTTAGATGCAGCCGACACATGATCCAGCGCTGACCCGGCCGCTGTGCCACCGCTCTTTGTTTAGATGCAGCCGGCACGTGATCCAGTGCTGACCCGGCCGCTCTACCACTGCTCTTTGTTTAGATGCAGCCGGCACGTGATCCACCCACCGGACAGTATCGGAGAAGAATCCTCAGTTCTCCTTCGTTACCTTCTGCTGACCCACACATTTAAGGACTAACAATAGTGATTTCATATTTCTTTTTTATTGAGCATCAACCTAATCCTCTTACTAGACATGGATTTCCCTTAAAACTTTGAAAGCAATGGCATTTCCAGCCCGTCTGTATGGAAGCGATATCTTCAATGCATTTAACAATTGTCTGGATGGAGCAGATGATAGACATTTCCACTGTACAAAGGGCGGCACATAAAATAATATGATTCCTAGAAGAATTGAGAAAATTACCCTTTATATAGCAATATAATGACATACAGTAGTCATACATTCAAGATGTAGGGCTCATGTACATATCACAGCTCCATATAGATGTGTCCAGGGACTTTTGACGTCTTTTTACTCTGCCAGGTGTTATTTATTGGATATATTCTTCCCTAGAAGCAATAAGGGTAACAAATCCATAATATGTCATAGAATGGGCATGCTCGGATGCAGCTGCAGTCCCTGCTCCCATTATGTCACAAGTGTCTTCCACCCTTGGGAGACTTTTGACAGGTCTGGAAACGGAGATTTGCATTGCCTTGTGAAACTGGGATTTTAAATATATTTATTTTGGGGCTGCAGGGGTTAAGTAGTCTCATTTGTCTGAATGGTCTTTGCAGTCTAATCTCAGGTGTAGTTTTTGTGTCCACTCCCCTTCCCTATAAAGAGTGACATGTCTGGTCAGCTAATGCTGGTGATAGAATCTCATTCTTTGCTGAACATTGTGGAAGGAGCCTGCCTCTGGAAGAAGTTGGAGTGGTGACTATCGCAGTAGGTGGCACACTGCAATTGAGGAGTTTTGCTGTATATCCTTTTGTGTCTATTTTCCCTCCGTCTGTGTACCTTTCCCTGTGTTGTATTATTGTGAGATGAGACTAGCATCCTTGCCGGCCAGCGCACTAACTAGTGTTAGTTCAGGGCAAGAGAAAGCCTAGGCACGTGAGAGCAACGGGGGTAAGGACCCATATAGGGATGTTAGGGAGTGCATAGTTCAGCTTCAGGTGAGTGTTATGAGTTGACCCCCTCTCCCTATCGCCATTGCCAGGGACTTCCTTCATACCATCCCTGTCTTCACCCCTGTGTTACACCACATGCTAGGCGTCGATATGCCCAGCTTGACATATTATAGTAAAAAAAAGTTTGGTACTATGTAAGCCTGTGGAAAAAAGACCGATTGCTCTTAGTGGGAGAAACAAAATGGTAATCTCATAGCTGTGATACCTTTGTTGGCTAACAAACATAAAATAAATGATTCTACAAAGCGAGCTCTTGAGACTGCTTACATCTCTTCATCAGGCATGGTATAATAAAGTATCTGTAGAATAGAAACACAAATGTATAATACAAAAAGAGAAGAGACGGCAGAATAATGGTTTCTGCCCTCTCTGCTCATCTTGTATATATATATATATGTGTTTCTACAGATACTTTATTATACCATGTCTGAAGAAGAGATGTAAGCAGTCTCGAGAGCTCGCTTTGTAGAATCATTTATTTCTTTTTATTAGCCATTAAAAGGTCTCACAACTATAAGATTATTAATGTGTAATGGTACCTTTACACGCAGCTACAGGTAACAGGTTTTCCACAGGTAACTTACTGGTTGCAGTGAAATCATGGAGACAAGGTTCTATCTTGTTGCTGTGTACAAATGGAATAATCTCTCCATGATTTCACTGCAGCCAGTAAGTTACTGACTCACCGCGGCCGGCTGACTCCGGTTTAGACAGGCGATTCTTCTCCTTCCTTGTCACGGGTGGACCGCGCCTGCCGGTAGTGGGGCCCGGTGTAGTGCAGATCAAAAGTGAAGACGTCTTGCGGGAACAGATTAAAGGGGTTTTAATTTGTTTTCTTCGTGACGCCACCTATGAGTAGTTCGGTAAGGGCTACCGACGCTGCGGAACCTCCGGGGTGATGGACAGCAGCAAGATGTTATGCTCCCCACAGGCTGAGCGGTGATCCCCGGAGGCTGGAGCTGCTCAAGATGTTGTGCGGCAGCTGCGGTTACCTCTTAGTTAATGACGGACAGTTCATAAGGAATCACAGACACAGGAAGTCTCTATAACGGTTCTTTACTGTAACCATGAAGGCAATACACGGTATGCAGTGGTTACAGATAGCGGACCGGGTGGACTCAGCAGTGGTAGTGTTCCTCAGAGATCCGTAAGTGTTCCTCCATTCTACCTGTCTTGTTCTAACCAATGTCGCCCAGGAATACCAGGTCGGGTACGGGGAGGCTGCTTCAATGCCCTATCCATCTGTGTACGCTGTGGATGCTTTGGGGAGCCTTGGATCCCTCAGTGGGTACACCGCTGGTTAGACGACTGGTTGGTGGTGGGGTGCTCCTGTAAAGCTGATCCTCCACGGGGCTGGTTCGCGTGACAGAGGTGAACTGCTGCCAGCTTCCGTACCAGTGAACCGGCTGTAAATTGTGGGCACGGGAGTCTTTTGGGAACCCGTGTAATAATGCCCATTCCCGGATGATAAGGCCTCAGGTGCTGACACCCGTCCGGTGACGGCCCAGGGGCCCGCACGGGGTGCGGAGCCCCCGCTCCTCTCCTATCTCGAGGGTTCTCTCTCCTGTTCTGATCTGTTCTGTTCTCCTACACTGCACTCCACCCCCCAGGGCCTATGATTGGTCCCCTGTTCTAGGTGTTGCATGTTGAGTTGGATCTCCGAGTTAACTATTTCATTGCTGAGTCAGAGGATATTGCGGCTGCAATACCCTCTTGTGACGCACTCGTTGCGGGGCGCCACACTCCCCCTTGGTTGAATACGCTTGTCCCCAAGCGTCCCACTACTCACATTACAGAGGTTTTTATATTTTATAACAGGTAATACACTTTTATTAATGACAGGTCATATATGCATAAAAGTGAGGTAGATAAACAGGTTAACACATTGCGCGGACCCGGCGGGCGGTCGGCTGTCCTTAGAATAAAAGTTCAGGCTGTAGCCGCCAAGTCGCGGTGTTACGGTGCAAACAGGAAGAAGTCTCTTTTAGTAGCAAAGTTCAAACAACATAAGTCACTTATGGAGGGCAGTGTTCTGGACTCGTATGGCGAACCACCCATCACGGCATATATGGCGCTCATAGGTTACTATGTCCCCTCTATACAAGTCTCGGCTTGGATGGCCTCGCGGTAGTTGCGATTCCACATCACGGCGCCCCACAAACACTTCAGTACTCACACCCTCCTCCCTTACGAATCACCACCCGGTGGACAAGTTAAATGTGCTTACCCACCCGGTTTTATGGAATTGTTCAGGCAATGGAGATTGGCGGCGGGCCTCGGCACGAGCCTGCATGTTGGCTTGCAGTCGAGTGTGCCACTCGTCTCTCCGGATACGACGTACCTCTTCGTCGGAGTGATGCGGCGTGTGGATAAAGTCACTACGGCGTGCTGGTTGTTGAACCGCTCGAGCTTGGTGGGCAGTCTGGAGTGGAGCCCGGTTCAACGGAACCGGAGAAGATACTGTTGCGGCGGCACCCGACCAGTGCACCCGAGCTGATCGCCCGGCAGAAGGGTTCCTTGTGTCTCCCCAGGCGAACCCGGTGTAGAGATCCTCAGCTGGACTGTAGGTCTCCTCGTCATCCTCCTCGACCTCCTCGATGACTACGTCGGGCTGCTCGGCTGGCGAAGACGATGGGATGGAATCCTCTGGATCGGTGGGTGGCTGTGCGACAAAGTTCTCATCTGGATCGTTGTGCAGGACTTCCAGGCTGCCTGCCTCTTCTTCTGTAGCAGCGGGAAGTGGTGTTTCGATCCCGGTCACCAGGTAGGCCTCTGTAGTTGCAGAGGAGGCCTCCGGTTCAGGGGAGAAACTGGCGACAGTCTCGGTAGTGTGGAAACTAGTCGCGGTTCCACAGGTGGAACCAGGTAGATGTCAGCTTCTTCGTGGGAGCGTATTGGAAGCTCCGGCTCTGGAACGGGATCGGCTGCGGTATCGTCCGCTGGAACGGGTCGAGTTGTGGTCCTCACTGGAATAACACAGTCTATGGGCTCCGGTGACGAAGCAGGACAGGCGGTGGGCGACGGTGAGGCTGTTGAAAAGCTGGCGATGTCGTCTGGGCTTGGAGAAGTTGTACCCGGTCGGCTCTGCTGCATCGCATGATGGAGTCTTCTGCCTAGGGTCGCGCTCCAGCTGCGAATCGTCCATTCCACAGTCTCAAGTAGTCGCACCCGGAGGTCTTGTAGAGCCTCTAGCCAGAAGTCGGGGCTGCCGTCTATAGTAAGGGCAGGATCCGGACCCGGTTGGCCTATGGCTGCTCTGGCCTCCGCCTCGACCTCCCGCATTAGGTCTTGGAGTCTCGTGCTGGCCATTCTTCTTGGAGGGAAACCACACCCGTTCAACGGGTAAGACGTTCTGGTAGAGCTCGTGAAGAAGTCTTCTCTCTCTGTCGGTGTGTCTATCTATGACACTCCCATTTCCTCTGGGCTTTTGTAGTCCAATCGTGGGAAAAGTCTTTGGGGTCCGCCCCCATGGTTGATTCGAGCAATCAGGGCGGAAAGGGAGTTTGGCGCCTTTTGTCTTTAGCCCTCCCACGATGAGGGGGGGGTTGACTCACTCCTGGGCTTCACGTGGCGGCTTCTTGTGGCGGGAACGCCATCTTGGGCGCCATCTTGGCCCGATGGTGTAAAGGCGGGAAAGTTCTTTTTAGGACGAACAAAGTCCAATTGTAGACAATAAAGTCCAGTTTAAGCACAATATACCCGTTGGGTAACGGGCCTGCTCGTATCCTGTTCGTGACGCCATTTTCTGACTCACCGCGGCCGGCTGACTCCGGTTTAGACAGGCGATTCTTCTCCTTCCTTGTCACGGGTGGACCGCGCCTGCCGGTAGTGGGGCCCGGTGTAGTGCAGATCAAAAGTGAAGACGTCTTGCGGGAACAGATTAAAGGGGTTTTAATTTGTTTTCTTCGTGACGCCACCTATGAGTAGTTCGGTAAGGGCTACCGACGCTGCGGAACCTCCGGGGTGATGGACAGCAGCAAGATGTTACGCTCCCCACAGGCTGAGCGGTGATCCCCGGAGGCTGGAGCTGCTCAAGATGTTGTGCGGCAGCTGCAGTTACCTCTTAGTTAATGACGGACAGTTCATAAGGAATCACAGACACAGGAAGTCTCTATAACGGTTCTTTACTGTAACCATGAAGGCAATACACGGTATGCAGTGGTTACAGATAGCGGACCGGGTGGACTCAGCAGTGGTAGTGTTCCTCAGAGATCCGTAAGTGTTCCTCCATTCTACCTGTCTTGTTCTAACCAATGTCGCCCAGGAATACCAGGTCGGGTACGGGGAGGCTGCTTCAATGCCCTATCCATGATGTACGTTCTGGATGCTTTGGGGAGCCTTGGATCCCTCAGTAGGTACACCGCTGGTTAGACGATTGGTTGGTGGTGGGGTGCTCCTGTAAAGCTGCTCCTCCACGGGGCTGGTTCGCGTGACAGAGGTGAACTGCTGCCAGCTTCGGTACCAGTGAACCGGCTGTAAATTGTGGGCACGGGAGTCTTTTGGGAACCCGTGTAATAATGCCTATTCCCGGATGATAAGGCCTCAGGTGCTGACACCCGTCCGGTGACGGCCCAGGGGCCCGCACGGGGTGCGGAGCCCCCGCTCCTCTCCTATCTCGAGGGTTCTCTCTCCTCTTCTGTTCTGATCTGTTCTGTTCTCCTACACTGCACTCCACCCCCCAGGGCCTATGATTGGTCCCCTGTTCTAGGTGTTGCATGTTGAGTTGGATCTCCGAGTTAACTATTTCATTGCTGAGTCAGAGGATATTGCGGCTGCAATACCCTCTTGTGACGCACTCGTTGCGGGGCGCCACATTACCTGTGGAAAACCTGTTACCTGTAGCTGCGTGTAAAGGTGCCATTACTCCCACTAAGAGCAATTAGTCTTTGCATCCACTATAGTTACGGCAGGGACCCAAGCACAATCCCTATATCTGAATAATCCTGGCTCCCTCCTTTAATGCGTCATAATTGAGAAATGCAGCATTACTTGACCATTGCAAGTTTGGTAACGCTCCAGAGTCTTCGGAGAAGGGGAGACATATGCAAACTTCCTTTACCCAAGAGGGAGATGGATTGAGTCAACTTCGGTATAGAAAATTCAAGACTGGTTCCCCATCCTGATACAGTTCATATCCCCAAAATATCCATTGGCAAAATGTTATCTGAGACCTGCTTTCCATGCCTTAGGGCGAGCCATCACTTGCCATTAGCGCTCGCTCACACTGGTCGGACAAACGCTATCCGGTGTTTTATTGGATAGCCTTAGGGCCAATGTTTTACTATGGAGCAGGACCAGCACTTTTTTTTTTATGGTAATCTCATCTGAGTGCAGTCCAAATTATGCGGACACAGACAATAGAGAACATGCAGATATTTAGTTCTTCACCTTCTCCTCATCTTACAGATCACGCTATGATCAGAGTTTGAGCCAAGAATCATTACTTTCTTTTTGTGTTTATATCTCTTTGTCTCCGTTACCTTGTGTTGAATTATTGCAGTGGTGAGACTGGTGTCCTCACCATCCTACACCCTATCCAGGGTGAGTTCAAGGCCAGCGAGGGCATAGGCACATGATAACAACTGGGGGAAGGACTTGTATAGGGACAATAGGGAGCAAAGGGTACAGACTCAGGAGAGTGCCGAGTGCCAGGAGGTGTCTCCTCTCCCTATCACTAGGGCCTTACTATTATACCTTCCCCATTGTTACCCTTGTGTTTCATCGCATGCTTGGCGCTGAAACGCTCCAGTGTGACACAAGACTAGATTCATATACTAGGAAGGGGGCTATGTCTCAGGCAAGAATCATTACGTTCTTTTTTATTTGTTTGTATCTCTTCGTTTCCCTTATCTTGTGGTGAATTATTGCAGTGGTGAGTCTGGTGTCCTCACCGTCCTACACACTATCCAGGGTGAGTTCGGGGCCAGCGAGGGCATAGGCATATGACTGCGACTGGGGGAAGGACCTGTATAAGGACAATAGGGAGCAAAGGGTACAGACTCAGGAGAGTGCCAGGAGGTGTCCCCTCTCCCTTCTCCTTATCACTAGGGCCTTACTATTATACTTTCCCCATTGTTACCCCTGTGTTTCATCCCATGCTTGGCGCCGACACGCCCCAGTGTGACACAAGGGGGGCTATATCTCAGGCAAGAATAGTTACGTTCTTTTTTATGTGTTTATATGTCTTTGTGTGTGTTACCTTGTGTTGAATTATTGCAGTGGTGTCCTCACCATCCTACACACTATCCAGGGTGAGTTCGGGGCCAGCGAGTGCACAGGCATGTGATGGCGACTGGGGGAAGGACCTGTATAAGGACGATAGGGAGCAAAGGGTACAGACTCAGGAGAGTGCCAGGAGGTGTCCCCTCTCCCTTCTCCCTATCCCTAGGGCCTTACTATTATACCTTCCCCATTGTTACCCTTGTGTTTCATCGCATTCTTGGCGCTGGCATGCCCCAGTGTGACACAAGACTAGATTCATATACTAGGAAGAGGGGGCTATATCTCAGGCATGGAGAGGTGCAGGAAAAAAAGAAAAGCAACACCAGATTCAGGAGAAGAGAATCAATTATACCAGGAGAAAAAAATGACATATTCATGGCAAGTGACAGATCCCCAGAAAAGAGAGCCTCATCACTAGACTCCACCTCCCAGAATTGGTAATATTGGTGAACCAGATAAGAAGTGGACACCTTCGGCCTTACATTGCCCACAGGGGTAGGATGATTTTAACACGATGGATGGCTCAACACTAGACACCTCACCACATTATATATTGTACACCTCAAACTGTTCCCATCCAGTGCCCTTATCTCCAAAAGTCACCCGCTCCGTTACGGTGCATTACCGGAAATTTGGTGTTTGCCCGACACTGTGTTTTGGAAAAACTATATCTCCTACAAAGTAATGAACCGAGAAGCTCTTTAACTATATTGACTACCGGTATTTATCATTTACTTTGTTATCTAATAACCTCGCTCTTCTTTATTCCGTTTTAGGGTCGCTGGTTACGCTCGTCTTAAAGGAACCGCGCAAAACAAATATTCATGACTGATCTGTATCTTTAATATCCAAAACGTCCTCCAGCGCTTCCAGCCACTCTGCCGGACACCGTCCTAACTCACTAATTATATTGCTATTCATCTTTTTTTCCATATGAATTTTGAGATTTGCTTTTCATTTATCTGATATTTATTTTTAAAAATAATTGATTAAGTGAAATAATTTATTGCTAATTTGGTGGGAAATAAACTTTGCGCCTTGAAGGGAATGTATAAAAACTATTGCAAAGTTTAAAGAGAGGAGACGATTTCAGCAATTAGATTTCACCTTTCATTTTTCTTTTGGCTTTTTGCAAAATGAAAGTATTAATCTAATTACTAATTGATTACTATGGGAAATAGCTCCACCTTTTCTTCGCCCCTGGATTGATAAATCTCCATTCTTTTAGGCTGGCTTCACACCACGTTTTTTTGCAGGATCACCCTGACAGAACCTGACAGCACAGGATGTGTAGAAAGTGTGGCCAAATATGGTCCCGGATCCTGTTTTTTGCAGGATTCGTTTTTTGCTGCTGTCCATGGTGCTGAAGTCTGCCTGTGTCTGCTCAGCAGCTGTCCTTGGTGCTGAATTCACAGCCTGTGCGTGATATAGTGCTGTCCATGGTGCTGAAGTCTGCCTGTGTCTGCTCAGCAGCTGTTCTTGGTGCTGAATTCACAGCCTGTGCGTGATGTAGTGCTATCCATGGTGCTGAAGTCTGCCTGTGTGTGCTCAGCAGCTGTCCTTGGTGCTGAATACACAGCCTGTGCGTGATGTAGTGCTGTCCATGGTGCTGAAGTTTTCACAGCAAGATATCTGAGCATACTCTGTGCTTACAATCAGATCTGGGAAACAATCCGTTTCTGTCCAATTTTTTTTTTTTTTTTCACGGAGCCCAAATATGCTTCAGGCTCCGTTTTTGTGGATGGTAAAAAACCGGACAAAAACTAATCTGGCACAGAATACACAAAAACGGATGGCCAAATAGGACCAATCCGGTACCATAGGGATACATGAGAGGCAAAATCAGATCCTGTTCTGTCCTACTAAAGCCGGACAGGACAGGATCCCAAGAACCGTGGTGTGAAGCCAGCCTTATGGTGGGGTTACACGTCCCGATATCGCGGCGATATCGGAGGCAACGACGCGGGAGCGCGCATTTAGTGCACATTTCTCCCTGCATCGCATCGCCAGTTTACATGCCGCGATATCGGGATGCAACGTCCCGACGATGTGTACGCCCACCAACCCAGGAACAACCATTTAACATGGGAGTGAATGTGTGACGTCAGCGTACACATCGTAGTTGGGCTGTTACACGCTGCGATGCTGCTACAACGGCCATGCGATATCGGGGAGTTGAACAGCTCTGCTATTCAACCCCGATATCGTTTTGGCATCGTTCCAGCATCGCGTTGTACGCTCAAACCGTACAACGCGCAAACGATATCGGGTCCAACTCCCGACCCATGTGACTTTTGGTCGGAGTTGGGTCGGCGTTGGACGCCGATATCGCGGCGTGTAAACCCGCCATTAGACTATTGGTTTGCCAGTGGCTAAATGCATTTAATAGTTTCAGGTGTGATTGCAATTAGGTTTAATATCAAATCCCCCAGTGAACAAGAATCTGCTTTAGCTATTCCCGAATATGGAAATTGGCAAGGCCAAGCAGCACATTTATAAACTCTCTTCAACCCTTAGTAATAGTAAGGAAGACTTATGTCATGTCAAGTGACTGATAGGTGGCAGGGACATTGTGCATATAAACTAAAGAGATCCCTAGACTATCCCTGCCCCAAGATTACCCCTGAGGGTGGAGATGCCTGAGTCTTGTTCCTTGCCTTACTCCTAGCTATGACTCACCCATATGTCCTCTCTCCAAGGGAGTGAAGCAGGAGAGCAAGGAAACACTCATTGAACTCATACAGGGACACATATATATCAGGGCTCCTGGAACATCTCCATATAGTAGCTTCACTGCAGCTAAAGGAATAACACATCTGCTTAACAGCAACAACAGAATACAAATTCTATACATATAGCAGAAGGGAAAGATAAACACAAGCTACAGCTGAAATGAAGGCTAAGAGAATTCTCAGCCACAGGAAAGGATTTCTTAACTCCTTCAGCATAGAAGAGAAAGCATATCAGCAAAACAATAGTCAAATTAGCTCTACAGAAGGCCTACTATTAACTAAACACTGAGACCTTTAAAGGTATCATCAGGATACTGCACACTCATAACAGTGCCTTTTATCCCAAGAGAACACCTTATAGCTTGGCTTTCTGGACCACTGTGACACAGAAAGGGATTCAGAAACACCATATTAACACATCATGACACAATCTATCAGTTTTTATGGGAAATGTGTAATGCTATGATTCGGCTGTGGTGGCGCTGCAGTGAAATTGAACGCTTTCTGCAGAATTTCTCCACATGATTGCAGGATCGGCTTAAAAGGAACCTGTCATGGTCAGATGTTGTGGAGCATTTTTTATGGGAAAAATATCAGTAAACTTTGCATTCCATTAATCGAATGGCCTGGTGTATGTATTGATAGGAGTCCAGTGGGTGGAGCTAGTCAGTGATTGACAGTTTTGCCGGTAGCTGTATAGGACCACCCACTGGACATACTCCGGAGACCTCAATGACTAGAATACATGTTTTTCCAAAACTTCTCAATACAACTATGGTTCTGTATCAATAATTCTGCTCAGCTTCTCTGTGACTCACTCTGCACACCAGATAACACTAATGGATTAATAAGGATTTATTCATCATAAATTATTTTTTTCCCACAATTATCGCGGCTCCCACTCCTCTTTGATACAATTTTCTATCTTTTTTTCAATCGTAGATGTTAAATTTTCTTGTAAATCGCCAGCAAACGCAGACATTGTGATTCTGGTGGACGGCTCGTGGAGATCGGAAGACTTAACTTTAGACTTGTCCGCCTGTTCATAGAGAACCTGGTCAATGCATTCAACGTTGGCACCGATAAACCAGGATAGGTAAAGTGACGACCAACTATATGTTAAGGTGTTTGTAGACGTTTTCCTAGGGGCCGCTCAGTATGTTTCTCTTTCCGGTCCAGGTTTGGGCACATATAGTGGAGACCCCAGAATAGAATGGAACCTGAACACCTACGACACCAAGGAAGCCGTGATAGACGCTGTCCGCAACCTTCCTTATAAAGGTGGAAACACACTCACAGGTACTGAGATATGGATCAGGGTAAGACCATTGGTACACAACAATAGCAGGGCAGTGTGGAAGGATAGCTTTGGAGATTAGTGATGAGCGAGTGTTGGAGGAAGACGGGTGAGGCGCTGGATGAACAGTCCATGCCCCGGCCACCACCCCGATGCAAACAAGTTTCGGCCTGAAATCCCGAGGCACAATTAGTTTCTTTATCTCCAATATCTCATCACTGATTAACTCACACAACCATGACCGCCACACACATTGCGGGCCCTTGCATGTAATGTTTCAGGGGCCACACACTTTACAGTCAATACCACTTTTGCTGCAGACTGCTTCCCTGTCTCCGTTCCTCTTTCTGTATTCACCATCACTGTAACGTCAATGTTACGCTCAATGAGGTCAAACAATCCAAGATGGCTGTGGACCCATCCCACCCACAGGGATTAGCAGGGCAAGTGGTTCAGCTGTAGGACCACACTCATTTTCTTCATGTCTGGCCATTCACAGGAGCCTAAAGGATGGCAGGTAGGAGGTGATGGTCGCTATCACCAGCATGTTCTCCTAGGAGATCTGACCTGGTAACCGCACACAGCAGGCCTTTTACTCCAGTCCCCGAGATTGACCCAGCAGGTGCAGCCACAATAAGTTCAGGTCCACTTCACTCGTCACACCTAGAGATGCAGATGTATATCGGAGGGTGACAGAGCCTGGCACCGCCTTACACAAGTCACCGCCTTACACGAGCCACCATCTTACACGAGCCACTGCCTTACACGAGCCACCGCCTTACACGAGCCACCACCTTACACGAGCCACTTCCTTACACGAGCCACTGCCTTACACGAGCCACCTCCTTACACGAGCCACCACCTTACACGAGCCACCACCTTACACGAGCCACCGCCTTACACGAGCCACCGCCTTAACACGAGCCCCACCTTACACGAGCCACTTCCTTACACGAGCCACTGCCTTACACGAGCCACCTCTTACACGAGCCACCTCCTTACACGAGCCACCTCCTTACACGAAACCACCGCCTTACACGAGCCACCGCCTTACACGAGCCACCACCTTACACGAGCCACTGCTTACACGAGCCACCTCCTTACACGAGCCACCGCCTTACACGAGCCACCCCTTACACGAGCCACCACCTTACACGAGCCACCGCCTTACACGAGCCACCCCTTACACGAGCCACCCCTTACACGAGCCACCTCCTTACACGAGCCACCTCCTTACACGAGCCACCGCCTTACACGAGCCACCCCTTACACGAGCCACGTCCTTACACGAGCACTGCCTTACACGAGCCACCTCCTTACACGAGCCACCTCTTACACGAGCCACCTCCTTACACGAGCCACTTCCTTACACGAGCCACTGCCTTACACGAGCCACCTCCTTACCGAGCCACCACCTTACACGAGCCACCCTTACACGAGCCACCCCTTACACGAGCCACCGCCTTACACGAGCCACCGATCTACACGAGCCACCACCTTACACGAGCACTACCATGCTCGATTGCCCAGTACTCGTAACGAGCAGTTGGATGCTCGGATGTGCTCGACGAGATCACTGAGTATAATGGAAGTCAATGGGGACTCAAGCAGTTTATTTTGGATATGTTTTTCATTGTAAAGAACCTCAGATTTCTCCATTTCTCTGACTTTTGCTTTCTTTGATCTTGTATCTCTTGTGCTCTAGGATTGGCCTTAACATACATCCTGGAAAATAGCTTTAAACCAGAAGCAGGAGCCAGAGCCGATCTTCCAAAGATTGGTATTTTGATTACGATGGAAAATCCAAGATGATGTCATTCCACCTGCCAAGAGCCTGAAAGATGCAGGAATTGAACTGTTCGCTATTGGTAAGAGCTGAGGAATCGCTCAACTCTGTTATTTGGAGTTTATTATTATTGCACTGTTGATTTCATTGGGAACTTTATATTTTAGATACATAACCATAACCAACGATAAATGATATGAGCGACTAAAGAGAGTCTTATTGTGATCTTTAAGATTGAGCAAAAAGGTTGTGTGGGCAGTATCACGCCTTATTGCTGGGGTGCGAACGAGTAGATGAGTGGGTTGAAGTACAAAGAACAGCATTGAATAAGTTTTATCAAGTACCTAGCTTATCCAGGACCAAATGGGAAGTGTGCTTCACTCCTATGCACTTCTACCTGAATACTCAGGCAGAATGCACTGCATGGATGATGATGATGGAGATGGATGGATGGATGGATGGATGGATGGACAGATATGAAATGGACAGATGGATGATGATGGATGGATGACAGATAATGGATGGATGGACGAGAATGGAAGATGGATGGATGGATGGATGAGTGAACATGATGACATGGATGAATGACATGGAGATGAAGGTTGACAGATGGATGGATGGATGAGGACAGATGGATGGATGGAATGGACAGATAAATGGATGGATGGAATGGATGATGGAAGGTGGATGGATGGAGGAACGATGATGGACGATGGATGATGGACGGATGGATGATGAATGGATGGATGATGAATGGAGGGATGGATGGACAGATGGATGACAGATGGATGACAGATGGATGGCGATGGATGGATGACGACAGATAGTGGATGGATGACAGATGATGAATGGATGGATGGATGATGGATGGACAGGTGGATGAATGGATGGATGGATGATGGATGGATGGATGGATGGATGGACAGGTGGATGGATGGATGGATTAGATGGATTCATTCTACAGAAGACTCAGGTTTACTTCATATCCTTAGTCCTGTTGGAAGGTCTTATATGGCCAGACATTGACTTAGAGGGAGCTACTTTTAGGTTGCACTAAAAAGACAGTTTCTGTCCTCCTGAGAGAGAGATATTTTTGCATTGATTTTTCCCAAGAAGCATTGTCTATAAGACTCTGTGTGCCACCTGGATATCCACAATGACAACCACTACTCCCAAAAGGGTGACTTTATGCATACCAATCATGTAATCACAGGTTATTGACCAATTGGTATAAAGTTTTGTATGTGGTGTCATTTTTCAACTTGTTTTTCAATTTATTTTTTTTTTGCTCCAAACCATTAAAGGTGTGAAAAACGCTGATGTTAATGAACTGAGGGAGATTGCCTCCGAGCCGGACAGTGACCAGTGTACAATGTGGCCGACTTCAACATCATGAACTCTATTGTTGAGTCACTTACTAAAACTGTGTGCGAGAGAGTGGAGGACATAGACATCACTATTAAAGGTAAGTGTGGATAACCATAGCGTTTGTTGTTTGCACCAAGGAAACATTTTTCATCATTATAAGGACAGATGTAGTTACAGGGGGTGCAGAGATACGGTTAAACCCAATAGTTGACCCAAAGGTCCATGTGCCCCATAGGAGGACACCAGTGTTAGGAATGGCAATGGTTGCTTTAAGACCATCATGCTTAAAAGCGGTTTATAAGGTTTCATTCTTTGTTTTTAGGGCTCGATCTAACAAGTCAGTCTTACCTTATCTGTTGGAGCTCCATCGCTGCCTCTACTGCAACTGACTCTAAAGTTTGACATAAGGTGTCATCATATCTACACACTACATGACCAACACACAGCGATCTTGTACCATCTACATTGTCATGACAGATGACCCTAGTGATTGACATGCTGTAGTCATGATGTGACCTGTCACGTGTTGACTGCCTTGCAGTCCATGAGTGCTGCTGCTGTAATTAAACTGAGTTTTTCCCTTTAGTCTATGCTGTGTGCGGCTTTGCAGGTGGAGGGGTGAGTCATAGCCTTCAGATGAGGTGGACGTGTGTGTTCTAGTATTCAGAATCTTCACTCCCCAGCCTTGAAGTAGTTCCACTTCCCTCCACCAGGTGTCGCAGATAGATTCATGCTACTCTAGGAGCCATGCAGTGCAGATGTGTTTGCTGGAGCCGCCCCGGTTCCCTTCTTTGGAGTGGTTGTCTTTTTCCCGATCCATGGATGGAGGTATGGGCTCTTAGCCTAGGGATAATCAGGAGCAAAGAGCTAGGATAGCGACACAGACGTCCCTGCCCTCTGGGGTACCTCTTGGAACAGGGTGAGTTAGGGAACCCTAGTCTAAGGGTCAGACTATTTCCCCTGAACCTTGCACATCTTACCATCCTGCCACCTGATTCCCTATCCACTATACCACCCCATGACATCACCACTGACATTATCAACTCATCCCTGCATCAACACAGACCAGGGTCAGTTGCAGATAGGCAGCAATGAAGCTGTAGAGACATGTGTGACTTATATTTTTTTGTAGCCTATGCTCTATAAAAATTAGACTTGGAAAACCCCCTTACAGCTATACTTGTGATCAAGTGGGATTAGAGTTAAGAAGTTTCCTGAGTTGAAAGACAAGTGAGTGTCTGTATGTGCATGTTATACATCCCCGGGCCATCAGCTGGCTCTTTATAGCCCTGTTTGTTGGGTGGATATGATGTGACAAGGATAGTCATCTCTTATATTTGACTCTATTGCCAACAAATCTGTTCTTGACAATAAATCAACATTATCTATGGTGATGACTCATTAGTTTCTCGGTTTTTAAGACCTTGCTATTGTTTTTCACATCTCAGGAGTACTACTTCCCAGGGCAATAAAGTCAACAACTAGTGAGGCGGAATAATTAGTTTAGAAGTTCTGCTTCTATAAATATATTCCTTCTAGACCAGGCAAGACCCAGCGTGAAATGGGACAAGAGATGGCCACACAGGGTGACGTAGTTACACTCATAGATCTGTGATGGTTAATCTCAATGCCAAAATCCATCAGGAGCCATGGGGAGGCGTATGGCTGCCCAGCGTGGGTACACAAAGGGGACAACAGGAATGTAATGGAAGGAAGGCCTTGACAATAGGGAGAGGAGAGAGAGGCCACCTCCTGACTCTCAACTCAGGCTGGACCCTGTGCTCCTTAACGTCCCTATAGAGGTCCTTCCCCCCCCATCGCCATCATGTACCTAGACCCTTGCTTTCCCTGCACTAACCCTGCCTAGTATGCAAGCCGGTGAGGACAATAGTCTCACAACTTCAATAATACAACACAAGGAAAGGAAGACAGGCAGAAGGAAAATAGACACAAACGGAAAAGCACTCCAAACTCCTCCAATGTAAACACCAGAGCTGCAATTGTCACAACTCTTCAGCTTCTTCCAGAGACAGACTCCATCCAAAGTGGTCAGCATAGAAAGGGAATCTACAAGCGGTGCCATATGGTAAAACACTTGACTACTTGTAGTGGAGGGGAGTGGTCACAATAGAACCACACCTGAAATTAAAGGCCACAAGAAACAGCCAGCAAGGAAAGAGTCTTTATACCCTGCAGCACTAAAAGAAATCAGATTAATTTAAACACAAGTTGTATAGCTTCTGATCTCAGCCTCGCCAGAGGTCTCCTGGGTGGGGCACACTCATGAAATCATGTTTTTGGTTGGTACATTGTAATGATCTGATTTTTTTTACTTGCCAAGAAATAAACCAGGCAGTACAATTTCACTTACGGAGTTCCATCTTTTCCATGACTTTGGTTAGGCTTCACATAGTTGTTGCGATATTAAGGTTTCCGTGGATAATGAAGTGATTGATTTCCTGGTTAACATCTTGTAGGAGTGGAAGTAAATTATTTAGAATTACATTTGGTTGCTGTGAGCAATGACAAAGTACAAAAATGAAAAATGCCAGGGAAAGATGGAGATATGGGGTTTCAAAATTAAGCCAACTGGTAGATGGTAACGGGTCAGGCCAATTGAGACATGCAGGACTAAGGTGCAAACGAGACCAATCTACAGGCCTTTCCTTTCCTCTTGGCTTGACACCAGCTTTGAAAATAAAATCATCATTCGGTGATACTCTGTCAGGAGATGTTGAGCCATATTTGGCCACTCGGTGGGAAATTTCAGTCTATCACAGATCTTGCTAGCATTATAAGGTATTACAAATTAGAGTCCTTGAAGGGATATTCTCAGGTTTGAAAGGTATCCCCAATCTGTGAGGTAGGGAATCATTTCTCAATCACTAGTTCCCAAGAACTGGCGCTCTGAAGAGCCCTGGCAGAATGGGGAGACGGTCAATCATGTGCTCAGCTGGACTTCTGCCCTCTACGACTCAATAGATTGACCTCTACTCCATTCAGCTAGGGCTCTTCGGAGCTCCAGATCTCAGTGGGGGCCTAGCGATTGAGAAGTTATCCCTCATTCTATACATAGAGAACTAGAGAATATTCCTTTCATGAAATGGAAGGTGAGAGAAAGAGAGGACAACATGTCTATGAGGTTCAGGTAACAGTAGCCAAGACAGTCAGGTATGGAATACAGGAGTGAGTCCGAAAGATTAGTCAATAAACCATGGGGCTTGACAGTCGTAGGGCAAATACACTTAAAACTAGCACTGACTCCAATGTGTAGTCACATTAAATAGTCTACTCTTTGTGAGACAGTGCGGGGGACCATATGCGAGGGATGTCTCCCCCAGAATGCACACTGTCACATATTAAACCCGGTATAGGGTGTAGGAAAGAGGGACGGTCCACTCCCTCCGCTCCGGGTCTTTCAGGTTTCCCCGGAAAGAGATACGGGTTAAAAGCCTGGTTAGGAGACAGGGCGGGGTACCCTGTGGACAGATTTGGCCTGAAGCTGAAGCAACAGCATCTATCGACCGGACAGGTCAAGAGCTCCAGGGCCGTGTGCGGTAATAACACGGCCTAGCCTGGGAGGGCTGGGAGCTCGGTGCGACCTCGGCCGGAGAGCTCACAACTAGAAGGGACCGGGTTACTATCTGTGAACTGTATCCATTGTACCCGGCTGCGACCCGGATTCCGGCATCTTGTGCCACCGCTGTGTTTCCAGCAATAAATCGGGTACTGTATGAACTACCACCAGGGCTCAACGTTTTTCCTGTCTTGCAATCCCGGCGCTGCTCCACATCTTCTACCTAGTTGGCCACATGTTGTACACATGAGACACTTGACATCCTAGCCAGCCCCTCTGCAAAACTCACCATGGTGTATTGATAGGGAATGAGACAGTACTGGTGCATGATGGAGTGAGTAACCCAACGTACTGAATACCCACATCAGTGGAGCATATGTTGCATGATTGGACCAAAGTGAGATGAGAGCGTATCTTCACAATACCCAAAAATGCAGAACGTCTTCATTAGGCATATTGGATAAAGCAGTATAGATGGTGACAAATGTCTGAAATTGTCAAGAATTTTGTTTTTGTCTCTAGCGGACATAGTTGAGGAAATTGGATCTCCATCTGAATTAGTAACGTCAGAAGTAACGGCAAGAAGTTTCCGCGTTAGTTGGTCTCATGCTCCAGGAAATGTTGAAAAATACCGTGTGGTGTATTATCCGACCAAGGGTGGACAGCCAGAAGAGGTAAGCTCTATCAACATGGAAAGTGGGATATTACTTTCCAACATGGACTGGTCTGCTCACTAAAAAGTGCCTGTCTTTATCTCTGATATCCACATTGGGTTGGTTCTTGCACATATTAAGTAATTTTGGTTTTGCAGGTTATAGTAGATGGCAGTGTGTCCACCACCGTGCTCAAGAACCTGATGTCTCTGACAGAATATCAAATTGCCGTGTTTGCCGTGTACTCTCGGAGCACTACGGAAGGACTGCGAGGAGCTGAAACCACATGTGGTAACTTGTATCCTTCATACAGAAGACATTCTAGTTTTTCTTGCCTTAGGAACATGAATATACCGATGGTTGTGGAGCTAGTCATAAGGTTTCTTCCAGTGCATTGGCCCTTTACTGTGCCACCACATACCTGCCAGGTGATGCAGTAGCACAAAATTGCCAGCCATAAAATGTCTTCCTTCTGTGTAATGAGCTGTCCACCGCTTTGTCAAGTGTAATCCATCGTAGCTGCAAAAACACAGAAACCGATTAGAGGAAGTGGGGACGGGTCTTTATGTCTACACCAAGTGAGGCGGGTCTTTATCTGTCTACACCAAGTAGAGGTGGTCTTTATCTGTCTACACCAAGTGGGGGCGGTCTTTATCTGTCTACACCAAGTAGAGGTGGGTCTTTATCTGTCTACACCAAGTAGAGGTGGGTCTTATCTGTCTACACCAAGTAGAGGTGGGGTCTTTATCTGTCTACACCAAGTAGAGGTGGGTCTTTATCTGTCTACACCAAGTAGAGGTGGGTCTTTATCTGTCTACACCAAGTGGGGGCTGGGTCTTTATCTGTCTACACCAAGTAGAGGTGGGTCTTTATCTGTCTACACCAAGTAGAGGTGGGTCTTTATCTGTCTACACCAAGTAGAGGTGGGTCTTTATCTGTCTACACCAAGTAGAGGTGGGTCTTTATCTGTCTACACCAAGTAGAGGTGGGTCTTTATCTGTCTACACCAAGTAGAGGTGGGTCTTTATCTGTCTACACCAAGTAGAGGTGGGTCTTTATCTGTCTACACCAAGTAGAGGTGGGTCTTTATCTGTTTACACCAAGTAGAGGTGGGTCTTTATCTGTCTAACCAAGTAGAGGTGGGTCTTTATCTGTCTACACCAAGTAGAGGTGGGTCTTTATCTGTCTACACCAAGTAGAGGTGGGTCTTTATCTGTCTACACCAAGTAGAGGTGGATCTTTATCTGTCTACACCAAGTAGAGGTGGGTCTTTATCTGTCTACACCAAGTAGAGGTGGGTCTTTATCTGTCTACACAAGTGGGTGGGTCTTTATCTGTCTACACCAAGTGGGGGCTGGTCTTTATCTGTCTACACCAAGTAGAGGTGGGTCTTTATCTGTCACACACTAATAGGGTGGTCTTTATCTGTTTTACACAATAGGGTGGGGTCTTTATCTTCTACAAAATGGGTGGATCTTTATCTGTTACACAAGTAAGGTATTGGTCTTTATCTGTTTACACCAAGTCTCTAAAAGAAGAGGCGATGAGTTTTTGTCTTCACAGGCATTGGGGGTAGGTCTTTGTCTCTCTGTACACAAAGTGGTGGCGGGTCTTAGTTTTCACAACAGTAGGGGTGAGTGTGTCTCTACAAAGAGTGGGGTCTGGTCTTTGTCTCTGCTCATAAAGTAGGGGCCTTACTCACTACAGGAAAAGGTGGTGGGCTATTATCTCTAAACAGGACATGGGGCTGGCTCATTATCTTTTGACAGGAAATAGGGCAACTCTTGACACAAAGTGAGGATCTCTATAGGAAGTGGGGGTGAGTCTTTCTCTATAGGAAGTGGGGGTGAGTCTTTCTCTATAGGAAGTGGGGGTGAGTCTTTCTCTATAGGAAGTGGGGGGTGAGTCTCTATAGGAAGTGGGGTGAGTCTTTCTCTATAGGAAGTGGGGGTGAGGTCTATTGTCTTCTCTTAGAAAGTGAGGGTGAGTCTTTCTCTATAGGAAGTGGGGGTGAGTCTTTCTCTATAGGAAGTGGGGTGTCTTGTCTCTATAGGAAGTGGGGGTGAGTCTCTTATAGGAAGTGGGGGTGAGTCTTTCTCTATAGGAAGTGGGGGTGAGTCTTTCTCTATAGGAAGTGGGGGTGAGTCTTTCTCTATAGGAAGTGGGTGAGTCTTTCCTATAGGAAGTGGGGTGAGTCTTTCCTATAGGAAGTGGGGGTGAGTCTTTCTCTATAGGAAGTGGGGTGAGTCTTTCTCTATAGGAAGTGGAGGGTGAGTCTTTCCCTATAGGAAGTGGGGGTGAGTCTTTCCCTATAGGAAGTGGGGGTGAGTCTTTCCTATAGGAAGTGGGGGTGAGTCTTTCTCATAGGAAGTGGGGGTGAGTCTTTCCCTATAGGAAGTGGGGGTGAGTCTTTCCTATAGGAAGTGGGGGTGAGTCTTTCTCTATAGGAAGTGGGGGTGAGTCTTTCCCTATAGGAAGTGGGGGTGAGTCTTTCCCTATAGGAAGTGGGGTGAGTCTTTCCCTATAGGAAGTGGGGTGAGTCTTTCTCTATAGGAAGTGGGGGTGAGTCTTTCTCTATAGGAAGTGGGGGTGAGTCTTTCTCTATAGGAAGTGTGGGGTGAGTCTTTCCTATAGGAAGTGGGGGTGAGTCTTTCCCTATAGGAAGTGGGGGTGAGTCTTTCCTATAGGAAGTGGGGGTGAGTCTTTCCTATAGGAAGTGGGGGTGAGTCTTTCCCTATAGGAAGTGGGGGTGAGTCTTTCCTATAGGAAGTGGGGGTGAGTCTTTCTCTATAGGAAGTGGGGGTGAGTCTTTCTCTATAGGAAGTGGGGGTGAGTCTTTCCTATAGGAAGTGGGGGTGAGTCTTTCCCTATAGGAAGTGGGGGTGAGTCTTTCCTATAGGAAGTGGGGGTGAGTCTTTCCCATAGGAAGTGGGGTGGGTCTTATCCACAAGGAAGTGAGGGTGTGGTCTTTATTTTTCGACATGAAGTAGGGATGGGTCTTTGTCTCTCTCTGCTCTTGCTCTCTTTACTATCAAACTGCATACAGCAGTAAGAGCAGCTGGCCTTCCTTTTGGATCAGGCAAGTCATTGGAAAATGCATGCTGTCTAGTGAGGGAAAGGAAGTTCCTGAAAATGTGGTGCTGAAAGAATTCTAATGAAGAGGAACCACCCAAAAAAGTGGCTGAAATCAAGTTCTAGTTATAATGCATGAGAATCTGCAGAGTTCCTGGACATATTAGACTGGTATATGTACTAAAAACAGGTTTAACTTGTGAGGTATGAGGTTAATGAGACCATTATTTTCAACAATTTGTCAAAGGTTACGTATGCTTTTAAAGGGAATCTGTCTGTAGGATCAACCCTCCTAAGCCATTGGTATAGCATGTAGGTCATTGAAAGTTGCATAATATGAGACCTTGATATCTTTGATCTGTGTTTTATGTTGGCATTACCAGTGTGAGACATGTAATGACTGATAGGCTTCTCTCCAAATCTACATGTATCACACTGTCCCCTTTCATTCATAGTGTAATAGGTTCTGGTGGCAAATTTGTAGGTCCCACCCATAGATCTTAACATCTTATTTGCATATTAAGAGGCATTTGGATTTCTCAAGGAACAAGACATCAGACCACAGATATCAAGGTATAATTTTTTTTTTAACCTTTAATGACCTACTTGCCCATGTAGACGGCGTATGAGGGTTGTGATTGTATTGACAGATGCCCTTTAGCAGCTGCCTTACTAGAGACCCTATATGAACTATTCAGAGTAAATCTTTCATGTCCTCACTTACAAATGTGTCAAAATCAGTCAGAACCAACCGTGCAATGTATTACTTCTAGTTTCTTGATTCATTGTTACTGTACATTTTTCTTTTTAGTGGCATTACCCATGGCCTCCGATCTTGAACTCTATGACGTCACTCACCGGAGTATGAGGGCAAAATGGGTTGGTGTTGCCGGTGCTACTGGGTATATGATCCTCTACGCTCCTCTCACGGAGGGATTGACTGCAGATGAAAAAGAGGTAAATTGAATTGGCACAACTACATATTTCAGTTGGTCAATAGACACTTAACCCCTTCACGACCCTTGGCCCTACGTTTGGGCCATGAAAACAAGTTCATTCCTGACCCTTGGCCCTAGGGGTGGGCCATGGAATGATCGGGCTCCTGCAGGCCGAGTGAGGGTCTCACTGACCTGTCACTTGGCCTGCAGGTACATGGGGAGTTGTACAACACCCCAGGGGGGGTCTATTTGCCCCCACCCCCACCCCCCGGCTACAGGCGCGGTGATTGGCACTCAAAAGTGAAAGTGAAAATCACCGCGCCTGTAATGCCTCCCTGCCTGCCCCTGCTATCCCTACCCTCCGATCTGCTCCCCTGGCATCCTCTAACTGCCCCCCTGTCCCCACCTCTCTTTCCTGCCCCCTCTTCATCTTTCTTACCCCCCCTGCTTCCTGTCCCTGCGCCCGCTTCCTGTCCCTGCGCCCGCTTCCTCTTCCTGCCGCCCGGCTCCTCCTAACTGCCCCCGCTTCCTCTAAGTGCCCCCCATCCCCTGTCAGGCCCCCTCTTCCCCCTTCCTGCCCCCCCCAAACACCGGAGCGGCGATCGCCTCTCCCACTCACCCCTCCGGCGATCGCGCTCCATCCTGCACGGCTGCGTCCCGCTCCTCCTCCTCTTCTCTCCCGCAGCCTCCGGATCTGACAGCTCTGTGCTGGAGCTGTCAGATCACTTTCTACAGCTAGATCCTGAGGATCCAGCTGTAGGAAGTGATCTGACAGATCCAGCACAGTGATCCACAGTGATCACATAATGGTCACTGTGGATCACTGTGCTGGATCTGTCAGATCACTTCCTACAGCTGGATCCTCAGCTGCATGGGCATCAAGCTGCAGAAAGTGATCTGACACCCCGGGCGCAGTGACCCACTATGTGCATCACTGCGCCTGGGCTGCCAGATCTCTTTCCGCAACTCGATCCCCATGCAGGGGGATCGAGCTGCAGAAAGCAATCTGACAGCCTGGGCGCAGTGATGCACATAGTGGGTCACTGCGCCCAGGCTCTTAGATCGCTGCTCTGCAGCCCGATCTCCCTGCATGGGCATCGAGCTGCAGAAAGCGATCTGACAGCCCAGGCGCAGTGATGCACATAGTGGGTCAATGCGCCTGGGCTGCCAGATCGCTTTCCGCAGCTCGATCCCCATGCATGGGGAACGAGTTGCGGAAAGCGATCTGGCAGCCCAGGCGCAGTGATGCACATAGTGGGTCACTGCGCCTGGGGTCTCAGATCACTTTCTGCAGCTCAATCACCATGCTGGCGGATCGGGCTCCAGAGTAGCGATCTGAAAGCAAAGGCGATCGAGCGTCGTGGGACCTTCGTTGTGGACTACGTCGGAGCAATCGAGCGTCGCGGGACCTTCGTTGTGGACCACATCGGATCTTTTTATAATAAAGATGGAGTCCGAATTGTGTCTGTTTTTTTTTCAAATAAAAAGATTTTTCTCTGTGTGTATTTATTGACTATTTACCATACTAGAGATTCCTAATGGCAGGTCTAACATTGGCCCTATATTATGAATCTCGGGCTTAGTTCCAGCTGCCAATAAAAAGCTGGCATTAACCCCTTTATTACCCAGTTAGCCACCGCCACCAGGGCAACTGGAAGAGCGTGGGTACAGCGCCAGAAAATGGTGCTTCAATGAATGCGCCATTTTCTGGGGCGGCTGCGGGCTGCAATTTGCAGCATGGGGGGCCCAGAACGCTTGAGCCTCTCTATGCTGAGGATTCCAGTCCCCAGCTGCCTAGTTGTACCTGGCTGGACCAAAAAATGGCGGAGCCCCACGTAATTTTTTTTCTAGAATTAGTTCTAGAAATTAAAAAAAAAATGGGCTTCACTGTATTTTTGGTTCCAGCCAGGTATGATGAGGCAGCTGGGGGTGGGTGGCAGTCCGTAGCTGCCAAGTTGTACCTGGCTGGACCAAAAATATGGCGGAGCCCTATGTCATTTTTTTTCTAGAAATAATTCTAGAAATAAAAAAAAAATAGGCTTCGCTGTATTTTGGGTTCCAGTCAGATATGACGAGGCAGCTGGGGGCTGGTGGCAGTCCGTAGCTGCCAAGTTGTACCTGGCTGGACCAAAAATATGGCGGAGCCCTATGTCATTTTTTTTCTAGAAATAATTCTAGAAATAAAATAAAAATAGGCTTCGCTGTATTTTTGGTTCCAGCCACGTATGACGAGGCAGCTGGGGGCTGGTGGCTGGTGGCAGTCCGTAGCTGCCAAGTTGTACCTGGCTGGACCTAAAATATGGCGGAGCCCCATGCCATTTTTTTTTACTTCTACCAATAAAATGACAAGGAGCTTTGCCTTATTTTTGGATGCCAGCCAGGTACAACTTGGCAGTTGGGGGGCTGCAATCCTCATCGTGGAGAGACCCAAATGTTGTGGCCCCCCCACGCTGCAAATTGCAACCCACAGCCACCCCAGAAAATAGCACATTAGAGGTGCCATTTTCTGGTGCTGTATCCCAACTCTTCCAGTTGCCCTTGTGCTGGTGGCAATGCTAGTGGCACACAGGGGTTCTCCATACGCGACATGGAGTCCGCTAACAATTCCAATTGTTAGCGGACACCATGTCGCGTATGGAGAGCCCCTGTGTGCCTAAACATTGGAGCTCCCCCACAAGTGACCCCATTTTGGAAAACTACACCCCCCAAGGAACGTATATAGATGCATAGTGAGCACTTGAACCCCCAAGTGGTTCACAAATTGATCCATAAAAATAAAAAAGTACTTTTTTTTCCACAAAAAAAATTATTTTGTCATTTTTACGGATCAATTTGTGAAGCACCTGGGGGTTCAAAGTGCTCACTATGCATCTAGATACGTTCCTTGGGGGGTCTAGTTTCCAAAATGGGGTCACTTGTGGGGGAGCTCTAATGTTTAGTCACATAGCGGCTCTCCATACGCAACATGGTGTCCGCTAACAATTTGAGCTCATTTTGCATTCAAATTGTTAGCGGACACCATGTCGCGTTTGGAGAGCCCCTGTGGGTCTCCACATTGGAGCTCCCCCACAAGTGACCCCATTTTGGAAACTAGACCCCACAGGGAAATATCTAGATGGCTTGTGAGCATATTGAACCTCTAGGTGCTTTACAAATTAATGAAAAAAAAAAATATTTTGTGGAAAAAAAGTACTTTTTCATTTTTACGGATCAATTTGTGAAGCACCTGGGGGTTCAAAGTGCTCACTATGCATCTAGATACGTTCCCTGGGGGGTCTAGTTTCCAAAATGGGGTCACTTGTGGGGGAGCTCCAATGTTTAGGCACACAGGGGCTCTCCAAACGCGACATGGTGTCCGTTAACAATTTGAATGGAAATCAGCTCAAATTGTTAGCGGACATCATGTCACGTTTGGAGAGCCCCTGTGTGCCTAAACATTGGAGCTCCCCTATAAGTGACCCCATTTTGGAAACTAGACCCCCCGGGGAACTTATCTAGATGGGTGGTGAGCATTTTTAACTCCCCAGTGCTTCACAAATTAATCTGTAAAAATGAAAAAAAAAGATTTTTGCGGAAAAAAAGTACTTTTTCATTTTTACAGATTAATATGTGTAGCACCTGGGGGTTCAAAGTGCTCACTATGCATCTAGATACGTTCCTTTGGGGGTCTAGTTTCCAAAATGGGATCAGTTGTGGAGGAGCTCCTATGTTTAGGCACACAGGGGCTCTCCAAACACAACATGGTGTCCGCTAACAATTTGAGCTCATTTTGCATTCAAATTGTTAGCGGACACCATGTCGCGTTTGGAGAGCCCCTGTGGGTCTCCACATTGGAGCTCCCCCACAAGTGACCCCATTTTGGAAACTAGACCCCCCACGGAACATATCTAGATGGGTAGTTAGCATATTGAACCCCCAGGTGCTTCACAAATTGATCCATAATAATGAAAAAAGAAAATTTTTGTGGAAACAAAAGTGCTTTTTCATTTTTATGGATGAATTTGTGAAGCACCTTGGGGTTCAAAGTGCTCACTATGCATCTAGATACGTTCCTAGGGGGGTCTAGTTTCCAAAATGGGGTCACTTGTGGGGGAGCCCCAATGTTTAGGCACACAGGGGCTCACTAAGCACAACATTAGTTGTTACAGTGGTTACAGCCAACAATTTGAGCTGATTTTTATTCAAATTGTTAGCGGACACCATGTCGCATATAAAGAGCCCCTGTGTGCCTAAACATTAGAGCTCCCCCACAAGTGACCCTATTTTGGAAACTAGACCCCCCAGGGAACATATCTAGATGGATAGTGAGCATATTGAACCCCCAGGTGCTTTACAAATTGATCTGTGAAAATGAAATAGTACTTTTTTTTTAACAAAAATTTTTTTTTAGCCTACATTTTTTCGTTTTCACATGGCAACAGCATAAAATTCATCCTAAAATTTGTTGGGCAATTTCTCCTGAGTACACCGATACCTCATATGTGGTCATAAACCACTGTTTGGGCGCACGGCAGGGGTCAGAAGGGAAGGAGCGCCATTACACTTTTTGAATGTAAAATTAGCTCCAAAATTGAAATTGCGCTCCTTCCCTTCTGTGGTTTATGACCACATATGAGGTATTGATGTACTCGGGAGAATTTGCACAACACATTTTAAGATCCATTTTATCCTGTTGCCCATGTGAAAATGAAAAAATTGAGGCTAAAAGAACATTTTTGATAAAAAAATTAAAATATCAATTTTTTGTTTCCACTTTGCTTTAGTTCCTGTGAAGCACCTGAAGGGTTAATAATCTTCCTGAATGTAGTTTTGAGTAGCTTGAGGGGTGCAGTTTTTGGAATAGTGTCACATATACACCCCTCAGAAGGACTTCAAATGTGATGTGGTCACTAAAAAAATGGTTTTGTAAATTTCGGTTGAAAAATGAAAAATTGCTCATGAACTTTGAACCCTTATAACGTCCTAACAAAAAAATTTTTTTTTTCCAAAATTGTGCTGATGTGAAGTAGACATGTGGGAAATATTATTTAATAACTTTTTTCTGTCACATATCTCTCTTGTTTATCAGAAAAAAAAATAAAAATGTGAAAATTGTGAAATTTCAAACTTTTTGACATATTTTTGATTTTTTTCACAAATAAACGCAAAAATTATCGACTTAAATTTAATACTAGCATGAAGCCCAATATGTCACGAAAAAACAATCTCAGAATTGCTAGGATCGGTTGAAGCGTTCCAGAGATATTACCTCATAAAGGGACACTGGTCAGAATTGCAAAAAAGGCCAAGGTCTTTAGGGTCAAAATAGGCTGGGTCCTGAAGGGGTTAATGTTTAGTATGTGGGAGATCTATTTTCTTGTACTCAAAAGAGTTTACAGATACTTTAATCCAGACCTGGCCAACGTACAGACAGGGACAGCCGAGGAGCTGGAATCAGTGGTTCTCCTTGTGTTTCAATATCAATGGTCTCTGCATCCTAATGGATGAAGAAGACTAGAGTTCAGGAGTTTCCACCTTTCAGTTTAGGAGTTTACTTTATTGGGTACACACCAGTTTAGTTCCTGAAGTGAGCTGGTTAATTTTCCTTCCCAGCACCTTTTCCTTTTTTAGGTTTCTGGGAAGTTTTTGTTGATCCGCTTATTGGTAGATCTCTTTAGATTTCCCTCTCTACCTTACATGTCCTGATCAAGATGAATCTTAGCCATATTTTAGAGTATAAGATGAGTTGAGCAGGCAATGGAGGTGGGAGGAAAGGGTCTCATAAGTGGAGAAAGAAGCATATTCTCTGATGAGATATATCACAGTTTTATTTATGTTCGTGTTTGTTGGAACCCAGGGCTGTGGAGTCGGTAGCCGAACCTCCTCAGTTTCCCTGAATCCGACTCTGACTCCCTCATACATCGCTCATGTTTAAGTGATAGATTTATTGTAGTACCATGTGAACATCAGGCTTTAATCATTATTATGATAGAATAATCAAGACATTGAGATAGAACATAATAATAACATTCAGCACATTCTGCATTGACCTACTGTACCCAATTTGCTATATATTTTAAGAGTCGGAGTCGGTCCATTTTATACCATCTCCGACTCCACCAAAATAGTCACTGACACTGACTCCACAGCCATGTTTGGAACGATAATGATAAAGAGTATTTGAGGCTGTTGGTGATAATAATTACTTTACTTATTCCAGATGAAAGTTTCTGGTTCAGTGACAGATGTGGAGTTGGATGGACTGACTCCCAGCACTGAATACACAGTCACGGTCTACGCCATGTTTGGAGAAGAAGCCAGCGATCCACTCACTGCCCAAGAAACCACATGTAAGATGGTTATGTGCGGGACAAAATGGTTGAAAGAAGTGTGTATGTGTATATACATATATATATATATCCATCTCAGATATTTATGGCATATGCGCAGGATATGCTATAAATGTCTCATAGATTTGGTACCCATGACGGGGACCTATACATAGCCTAAGAATGATGGCCAGGACCGAAAAGGGTATTAACTGGTTAACATAGATTAAGAAGGTTAAAGGTGTCTCCTCACCTTGGGTGATTGTGTATGACACATCCACTGATGTATATGACACAGGCTGCTGCAGATCCACAGGTGATACACACAGTCCATCGAGACCAAAAAGTCCTGAGATAAATGTATGGTTTACTTCTTTAAACGTTTCAAGGCACCCCGCCTCTTCATCAGGGTAAACCATAATATAAAGTATGAGGGCAACACTGCTTTATATAGAAGTATTGATAGGATCTTTTGAAGTGCAGACCATGCACGAAACAGCTGTCATCCTACAAAGCTTTTAATGTCCTCCCGTACCTGCCTGGATTTGATGGATTTTAAATTAAGGACTTGTTTTAGGCAAACTGGTGAGTGCTACTTATTTTTTCTTATTATTGAAGCATATAGAGTTATGGTTCATAAGGAAAAGCACCAAAGACTAACGCCAAAAAATCACATCTAATATCAAAGTTCACCAGCAGACACATAATGACAGATACTGAAATAATCATTGTACTCATCATGATTTTTAATTATCTGCCATTATGTGTCTGCTGGTGAACTTTGATATTAGATGTGATTTTTTTGGTGCTAGTCTTTGGTGCTTTTCCTTATGAACCATAACTCATATTTATTAGTGTTAACCACATACTTCTTAATATGGGTTTGTCCTGATGAAGAAGCAGCAGTGCCTTGAAACATGTGGAGATTTATTTTATCTGGTAAATTATGGCAGCGCAGAGGAACCCGCAAACATGAGGGACTGTCTCACAATGTCAGGACTGTAAAGATAAATATGTAGATATTAGGTAGATACCGTATATGGAAACATGGGCGGCACGGTGGCCTTGCAGCGCTGAGGTCCTGGGTTCAATTCCCACCAAGGACAACATCTGCAAGGAGTTTGTATGTTCTCCCTGTGTTTGCATGGGTTTCCTCCGGGCACTCCGGTTTCCTCCCACATTGCAAAGACATACTGATAGGGTTGTGAGCCTCCATGGGGACACCATTACTGATGTATATAAAGTGCTACGGAATTATTAGTGCTATATAAATGAATAAATATTATTATTATTAATGGAAAGATAGATAGATAGATAGATAGCGTTGGTAAGATAGATATGAGATACATACATCCAAAAATATAGGTCGCAGCACTCCTTAAAGTCCAGATGCAAAGATCTTTTTAGTCCAACATGGATACAGGTGGCACAGATGGCAACATTTCAGGCACACATGCCCTTTGTCTAGCCTAGACAAAGGCCGTGTGTGCCCGGAGCATTGCCATCTGTGCCACCTGTATCCATGTTGGACTAAAAAGTTCTTTACATCTGGACTGTAAGGAGTGCTGCGACCTATATTTTTGGATGTATGTATCAGAAGCCTACCAGGGAAGGTTTTGGTCTGCCTGCACCCCACCAACTATACTGCGCTGCTCCTGTATTGTCTTTTCTAGATAGACAGACAGACAGATAGATACATTCCCCACCATTCTTGATGTCTTATGTTTCCACAGTACCACTGAGCCCCCCTAGAAACCTCCGGTTCTCGAATATTGGGCACAGCACTGGCACAGTCTCTTGGGACCACTCTCATAAGAATGTGAATGGATATCGTATCATGTATGTGAAGACCGGGGGCGCTGACATCAATGATGTGAGTCAATTTTAACTTCACTTCTCATTCTGGTTGATACATTTGGTTCCTGATGACAAGGCCGGATGATGTAGCCGGTATTCTGGAGTATTTAGCACTGCTCCTTATGTTCCCAGGTTCTTCTCTCTAGTCTAACAGTTACTAATGCTTTACCGTCTTCTCATACTCCACTGTTGACCACCTTCCTCCATTATTAAGTTCTGTTGTGTACAGATGAATGTCATCATTCCTACGTTTCCTGTTATTCTAGGTTGGCCAAATCAATAATTATTTGACATATCAGATCTGATGATCATTACAAGAGAGCGTTTTAGCGCATTTGGGTCAAGATATAGGCTGCCATGTGGGACATAAGCCATATGTATCTCAAGTCCATTGGCGGACACAGACAGAAAAGAGTCCCTGTGCTAGAACAGTACTTGGGCCCTTTGCAGTACAACAGCTGTTTATGACAGTCGCTGTATACTGATTTGGAGATGGAAATGGACCCCCCTTACCTCTTGGGCCCCTGTGCAACAGCACAGGCTGCACCTATATGTCCGCCCCTGCTCCAGTCTTTGTCATTGGCCAAACAGAGTGAAATATGATGGTTTTACTTATGCACTGTGGCGAACCCAGTGTTAGCAGTAGCTCTGATGTTCCAGTAGTTATCATTAGGAGTCAAATATTTCCTTATATTTTTAGTTCTAGAGACATTGACCCTGTGATTGTCCAATCACATGTTCTATATACTGAAATGATACATAGTATATAGTATATATTAGAAGTACCGTATATAAGGCTTCAAGGGGTTGTCCACTACTAGGACAATTCTGTCTCATTCCCCATGGTTCTCGCCACAAAAATAACAAAGCCGGTGCTGGCGTGGTTCCAGCGATATCGGAACTCGCATTCCCTGACATTGTCATAACTCGCGAGCCTCGCCACCAATCACCGCCGGCTTCCTAATCCACGCATTCAGACGGTTCAGTAACTAACAGTGTCTGCAGATGACTTTAGTTAGGCTTCCTTTCAAAATCAGCCAGTGATGTAAGGAACCATGGATTTAAGTGAGATTTTTCTGGCAGTCCCATAGACAATGAATGGAGCGGAGGTCAAGCCTGAGCACCTTTACTCTGTTGTACAGAGCCTGGTTCTATGGGTTTCACATGTTCTTCAGAATATTAGGGATTCCAGCAGTTGGTATAAGTTGTCCCCTATCCAGTTTACTGTCCTTGGAGTAATGATATGTAAGGTTGGTCTCAGATATATGACAGAGGCGGGTATGATGTACAGATGGTAGGTGAGAAGATAAGCCAAGAGTCAGATCAGTAATGTAGTAGAGCTAAGTATGGAATTGGCAGAGTATATAGTAGAGAAGGAAAGAAGCAGTAAAGAAATGCAACATTAAGCCAGGGAGCCTTGGGGAGTAACTAGGCGGAGGTTGAGCCTGAGCACCTTTGCTCTATTCTAGCCTGGTTCTTTGGATTCCACATGTTTCAGCATGTTGGTGTCATTTGTCCCCTATACAATTTACTGTCCTTGGAATAGCCTTCTTAGCAGATATGTAAGGTTGGTCTCAAATGTGTCATATCCAAGTATGTTGTACAGACGGTAGGTGAGCAGATAAGCCAAGATTCAGTAACAGGAATGTAGCAGAGCTGAGTATGGGAGTAGCAGAGTGATGTAGCAGAGCCAGATAGAGTATGTAGAAGAGAAGGGAAGAAGCAGTAAAGAAGCACAACATTGAGCCAGGGGGCCAAGGGGAGTAACATATACCTGGCACAGTGGGTTGCCATTTTAAGAATATGAGATTGGACCTCCACCAATTTCCATACAATACAATAAACTCAAACCCATTTAGCTCTATTCAGAGATTTCCATCAAATAAACTTTAGTTGTAAAAGTACAGAAAGGTGATTTTGGAGATTTCCAGTAGAGTGGCCAATCACACCTAGGTTCATGTACTCTGTAGAAAGCAACTTTATTCTGAAAATCATTCTTGGCCCGAGGTCACAGCTTCCACCAATGTGATCTGCTCAGACCCATCAGTGCCGTACCTGCAGATGACTTTGGTTAAGTTTCCTTTCAAAATTGGCCAGTGATGTAATGATGATTTCAAACAATTCACATCGACTGATTGCACAGGAGCAGGGCGATGTGAATGGAGAGAGATCACAGGAGCTGTGTGCTGACAGCCTGAGCTCAGCACTGTCCTTGCCTGAGGTAACCTGAGATTGATAAATTGTAGTGTGAATGCTGTGTAGCCCCCTCCATTATATGGCTGTATTCATTTGTGGAGATGAAGATGGATTTCTCTGACAACCAGCATATGTCAGATTTAGAAACAGCCTAGTGGGGACATCTTCTGGAAGGTTTTTGAAACGTTTTCTTCCAGATATCACTTATCAAGTATATTTGAGAGTTTATTGTAATCACTTGCTCTACATTATTAGTCAATAAAACTGTAAACGCTGGTTACACTTTAAGTAATTATCACGAAGTGAGCACTGCGGCTGGCTGTTCATTTCCTGTTAATTAACTGAGGAAACCGACAGTGATTAGTTGTTTGGTTCATGTATCACAACAATGTCACGTGGGCTCCAGTAACACAAGTTCTGACATCACTGGAACCTCACCAGGACCAGAGCTGAGTATAGGCTTTTATATTTTTATGGGGGTGAATATGGGGAATGACAAGGTTTGTCCTAGTAAATGACAACCCCTTCAACAGGAGGACAAAGATGGCAGCCATAGTGGTCTTCAGCAAAAACGGAAATGTGAATGAGGCTTCTCTGCATCCAATCAGGATGATGCTAACAATTTCTCCAAATCTCATTGGTTAATGTTATAACATTCCTCTTATGTCTCTTTTTTATATGCTTCTTCAACTCTTGAGTGTCTTACTAACCATTGCCTTCTTGATATTCCATTTTCTATCTATTCTCTTCACTAGTCTCTCCTTACCCGTCCAGACTTTCTGCAGTCATACGGCCCTCCCATCTTGTTGGGTTGTATACCAGGTATTGACAATGGGTAGACTGTTGTTGAAAATGTGTAATCTTTCGAAGGTATATATAATATAAATCCATATATTTGACAGGTGGAAGTCGGGAAAGTTGCAACCGTCGACTTAAAGAAGTTGTCCTCACTGACAGAGTATACGGTGGCGGTCTTCTCTGTTTATGACGAAGGGCAGTCTGAGCCCCTCACTGGCACTTTTACTACACGTAAGTCTAGAATAGTGGAAGTGACTAGACGTGGACTCAGAGTATGTTGGCCAGGGGTGTACATAAAAATTAGTTAACCGAAGGACCATAGAGAATAGGTACCCGGATCAAGTTGGGCCTATACCCAGAGGCGTAACTACAATAGGTCCAAAGGTTGTGATTGCACCCAGATCCTCAAGCCTAGGGGGCCCCAAAAGTCCATTTTGCTTGTATTAAAAGACCTTAGACATTAAAGACTTTCAATAATTGGGGGGCCCATTGGAGCTTTTGCATTGGGGCCATGAGTCTTAAGTTACTCCACTGCCTATACACCTTCTAAATGGATGGTGTGAATCTGTACATTGCCCACATGCTGCTTTTTAAAACCACAAAGTCAATATAATTAGAATATATATAAACAGCACAAATACAAGGTGATAGGACAGGAACTAGGACTGAACCTAGCAATTTCATCACATTTTTACTGTAGCAGAAATCTAATATATAAAGTTGAACTTTAGTAAAGCTGTGTCCTAGCTTCTGGGGGAGAGAGGGGAAAAAGGAACGGCGCAGATCTAAGTGCAGTATCTCTATTAAAACAGGGTGTGGTAACTGAAAACTGCTCACCTTGAGGTTTTGCATTTAGTATAAAATGGATCATTGTGGCTTGCAGCACGCTTTATCGGAGGGGACAGGTCCTCGTATTGGAAGATCCCGTTTGTTCAGTTGATCAGTTTAAGGAAATCCGTTTTTTTTTGTGTCGCGGCGCTTCCAAAAAGAACCCGGTGATTATTTTCGTCCGGAAATTTATTCATACAAGAATATAAAAAAGCCAGATACAACACGTTTCAACTCATTACAGATCTTCATCAGGTACAGTTACATAGTCTATGAAAAATGGATTTCCTTAAACTGATCAATATATAAAGTTGAGTGTATGTGTGTGTATATGTATCATAGCCCGCCCTGTCCACTTAGCCCTGCCCACTCCACAGAGCCCAACCCCCTCCGCATAGTCTGTTTTGGGACTATATGGCGGGGTAGAGCTATGTGAATGGGGTGGGGCTAGAGGGAGGGGCAGTTAGCCCCGCCTGTTCATATGTGTAGGGGTGGGCAATGAAGGAGTGGACCAATGATCACATACATACACACATATATACATTACCATATATGGGCATCACACCCAGGCAATGCCAAGCTCCACAGCTAGTTATATATATATATAATAATATATATAATAAGTGTATGAAGGCAGTAGAGGGAAGAACCCCAGTAAGAAACCAGTTATGTCTGCTTAAGTAAGTAAAGAGGTCAAAGCCACACCTGACGCATGTTTCGCTAAGGATGCTGTTTAGACATATTCTAATTATATTGACTTTGTGAGTTTACTTTTGATCTAATAATCTTTGTTTATTTTATATTAGTAGGCTCACATTATCTTTCTTATGTGTTCCAATACCCTTATGGATAAGAGCTATATTGATAGGATTTCTTATATAGATGACATTTTTAATAGTGTTGTTCAATGGGTTTTCTGGTTTAGAAATCACCTTTTTTTTAAATTGAATATAAAGGTTGCCTTTGTAGCCAGAAAACACTACAAAGAATGTGCCATGTTGAAGATCCCAGAATTCCCATCCTTTACACAAGCACAAAGTATAGACTTCAAGTTTCACCATGTAATACTTCATTCGACCTGTGGAGGCACTGCAGGGATATGAACTCTTGCTGATAGTGTTCCCCACATATTACTGCTGGTCACTGAGGCAGCCTGACAAGGTGTCATCTGTTTATTTTTGGGCTTTTTCAGGAAAAAAAATCGAGCCCAGTTAAAGGGTAGGGTGAGGTGATAAGAACCTGAAAAACTCAAGACACTGATTTTTCATTATATATATATATATTACACACACTATAGCCAGGAATTAAAATTGGTTTGATGTAAGTTGTATTAGTTCTCTAATTAAGGCTGAGTTTTTTTTCAGTTTGGTTTCCCAGGGCAGGATGTCTTAAAGTTGTGTTCACACTGAGTGTTTTTGCTGAGTTTTGGAGCGAGTGGAAATTCCAGGTTTTTGAGGAGGATTTGCAGAGTTTTTGCTCCAAACGCTCAGCAAAAAAGACTGCACATCCCATGCACATCCCATCTCTGAAGTCAGAACTCATGCTTTATGAGCTCCTCATGGTTCTTGGAAAGTTTAAGCTCTTAAAACTCACCCAAAAAACTCAATGTGAACACCGCCTAGATACTCCATACTTTTTGAAAAAATCCCCTGACTGTAAGCTGATCAAGAGATCTTCCTCTTGTAGGGATTTCTACCTATAGTAATGCACTAAGGTTTTTTTGCGCAGTTTTTGGAGCAATATGGTCACACACAATGCAGTGAGGACACCTTGAGGAAGGTTTATGAATGGTATTTCACCAGATTTCTCTGATAAAGTATATTTGAAAGTTTAATAAAAACACTTGCTCTACATTATCACTAAATAAAAGTTTAAACGGCGATTACACTATAAGGGTATTTCACGTGACGTCTTTTTCAGATGGATCCTGCCTGAAAAAGCGCCTCAGAACCAGAGCAAAAAACTGAATTTGAAAACAACTTGCTCTGCACATATTATTATTATTATTATTATTGTTCCGTCTCTCTTATTTTTATTGACCGTTTTCAGTTTGGAAATTGTGAAGCAGTTAAAAGAAGGAACAGAGGCTAGACAGAGGTGTCTGGGATGATTTAATGAGTCCTGCTTTGAGCAGGGGGTTGGACCAGTTGACCGAGGAGGTCCCTTCCAAATCTACCATCTATGCTCATTTTTCAGGTGGTTTCCAAACCCGCCTGCTCGTCATAGGAAAAAAAAAGTCAGCGGCAGAGCTGTTGTACAAATGACAGCTTTACCACCAGCGAAGCTGCTTCTAGAAAAGACCTAAAGCAGCTTCGCCTAGGCAGATTTCCACCGCTCTTCCGTTACGAATAAGACGTTATGTCTACACACCCTTAAGCAGTCTATTAGAAAGATTTGAAGTGGATCGGCTGAAAATAAATGAAGTGTGAACAGCCTGAGTGTTCAGCTTCCATACAGCACTCCTAGAGGGGAAATAAAGTATTACACGACACTCATTCAAATGAATGGATTGTCCATGTGATCCAGGACAGGAGAGGTCCTCTAGAGCTGGAAACACTCTTTGTAGCTGATCGCCCATGTATTGTATTATGATAACATTATGAAAAGCCGTGTACGTTTATGTCCATGAATACCCTGTTATTTCTGTACACAGTGCCGGTTCCTAATCCTCGCGATCTCAATGTGAGAGATATTACCACACACAGTTTCAGGGCGTACTGGACCCGTTTCGCTCCAGACATCGTCATGTACAGACTGACATGGACACCCCGCACCGGTGGCAGCACGCTGGAGGTAAGTTTGATTTTTACTTCTTAACATAATATTGGGGAATTGTTCTGAGAGCACCTTCAGTCCATGTAAATCATATATGAATGGCGGTCTCTACTCTTCCCCTCTTCCCCTTTTTCTTCCTCAGTTATTGAAGATTTTAATATAAACATTGCCATCATGGGTCTAACATCGGCTTGTAGAAAGGCCATATCCAATACGCAAAGTGTTTGCCTTGTGCTTATTTGTATTGTTTAACCGATTTCTAATTCTATTTTTCCTTCAAGTGGTTGTCCACTTTTGTGGACATTAGTTTTTACTTAAATAACACTTTTAGTGATGATTTTAATCTGAATCCCCTGCCCCTCAATTTATACTCACCCACCGGCGTTTTCATCTTTTTTCGGCTCCATTCCGGTGCTGTGGTGCCATCTTGTGCCTGAAACCTCTGATCAGAAGTCAGAAGTTACATCACAAGTACTCAATACAACTCTGTGAGGCCAAAACTAGGCTCTGATAGAGATGTATTAAGTTAGTGCACATCAGGTCCATCAAGAATTGCAAGTCACAAAGTGCTGGAGACCGACCACAGCAGTGGTGATAACAGAAGAAGACACCGGAAGGTGAGTGTTAGACCGAGGGCAGGCCACTTAGATTTGATTGGATTTAAAGTACCAGTCTATCGGTGCAATAAATAAGAAACTGCTGTAGTGGTGCTTTAAGGGCATGTATTCCTAGCTAATTTTTTTGTAATAAGGCACAATTAAAAATGATGCACCATTTACTTCTAGCCTTCTGCAGCCTCTGTGGTGCACAGTCTATTGCTTTTCATTGAAAAAAAACCCACAATACTGCACTGGTTGTTAATGATGGGTCACATAGCAGCTAAGATGATGTTTTTTTGTGCCAAATGACTTATTTTCTCACATTTTTCTGTGTTCTTTTAAAAACTGCATTTTACAGCTGTGTGGGCGTGGCCAGCATCCCTCATTGTCTGCCAGCACTGTGTGTGTATTTCCACAGCTTCTCATAGCAGGCTGATAGGGAGCAGTGGGATGTGCCAGCAGAGAAGGGGTTAACAGAGATCGCGACTGAGCTGTGTGGAGCCAGATGACAGATCAGAAGCTTGTGCCAAGGAAAGAGGAGTTTGCACTGATCCTGACATTACTTAGCAAATGTGTTGTAGCCTGAAGTAATCTGACACATTGTTTCTTCACCAGTTGCAGTCAGGAGCTCGCACACAGTGTAGGCCACACCTCTGTTCCCTTATATGGTTTCATGCCCATATTCAGTGTGAAGATGGATTTGATTGATCATGAACATATGTCTGCTTCAGACACAGTCTGGTGGGGACACCTTGTGGGTGGTTTATGAATGGTTTTCCACCAGATTTTTCTGATAAAGTATATTTTAAAGTTTGTTAAAATCAATTGTTCTACATTATTATGAAAGTAAAATTATATGGCGGTTACACTTTAAGTAAAGAAAATCTGAAAAGCTATAAAATTTGCACTTATTGGAAACTATTTTTATTCATACTTGTCAACTTTTTCCATAGGGTCTTGTAAAGGGAGACATCTCCTCGTATCTTATGGATGGTCTAACTCACAACACAGAGTATGAAGTTACTCTCTCGGCCATATTTGCTGATGAAACAGAAAGTGATTCCCTATCGGCTTTGGCTACAACATGTAAGACATTTATTGTTGTGTGTATATAAATTATTTTATTCTGTAATTAAGAAAGTGCAAAAACTGGGCACTGTTGACAGGTCCTCGTTAAAGGATGTTGTGTTCATTATTGACTTGCTGCCAGGTCCTCGTTTAAGAATGTTGTGTCCTAGAAAACAGAAGACCTCCCCGAGGATAGTCAATTAGTATTAAATTGATGATAGTCTACATTTTGTCACCCCATTTTTTAGTTGATGGAAAGAGCTGAGACACAGTGTGATCTTGCACCTTTTTATGTCTCTTGTTTGGCATTTTTTCACCTTTTTTTTTTTTTTCATTTGTACCTTATGTTTTTTCTTAAATTTTCACTTTTTAAAAGTATGTATCCAACTTATTGCAGCTGGGGTTTGGCTGTTTCATCAATGGCGCAACATTTTTGTGCAAATGTTCTTCAGTCCCCTCTCCCCACCATATCCTCCATGGAATCATTTTTTGTACACCTTAGATGTTGTCCTTAAATTTTCTGTCATATTAGCGGAACACACTGTTCTTCTTTAAAAAGAGCATTTTTGATTTTCTGCAAAATTTATGAACCACATGTTCTATTCTAAAGAATTTGGTCAATTAATGCCACAAGAGAGAAAAAAGAAATGTATTTATTATTATTATTTCCCAGCCTTTCATCCCAAGTCATGGCAAATTGATGGATAAACGCTCTGTAGGAAGATTGATCTTGTGCAGCCTAGATAGGTCCACCAAGCTCTTCTCCAAGTCTACATAGGTCCACCAGGGTCTTCTCCAAGTCTACATAGATCCACAAGGTCTTTTCCAAGCCTAGATAGGACCACCAGGGTCATCTTCAAGCCTAGATAGGTACACCAGCGTCTTCTCCAAGCCTACATAGATCCACCAGGGTCTTTTCCAAGGCTAGATAGATTCACCAGGGTCTTCTCCAAGCCTAGATGGGTCCAGAAGGGTCTTCTCCACCTAGATAGGTCCACCAGGATCTTCTCCAAGCCTAGATAGGTCCACCAAGAACTTCTTCAAACCAAGATAGGTCCTCCAGGTCTTTTCCAAGCCTAGATAGGTCCACCAGGGTCTTCTCTAAGCCTAGATAAGTCCATCAGGGTCTTTTCCAAGCATTGATGGGTCCTCCAGGGTCTTTTCCAAAGCCTAGATAGGTCCACCAGGTGTTCTCCAAGTCTAATAGATTGTCTAGATGTTTTTCAAGCCTAGATAGGTCCACCAGGGTCTTCTCCAAGTCTAGATAGATCATCTAGGATCTTTTTCAAGCCTAGATAGGTCTTCCAGGGTCTTTTCCAAGCATAGATAAGTCCACCAGGTCTTCTCCAAGTCTAGATGGATCCTTGAGTCTTCTCCAAGCCTAGATTGGTCCACCAGGGTCTTTTCCACCATTATCTTGATAGTATAAGCCATCAGGTTACTGGTCTTCCACCTTACTTTGTTCTTTCTATTCTTCTGACTATGATGTCCTTCTCCAGTGGTTTCTCTCTTTGTATGATGTGTAGACAAGTCATGGTCAGAAGAATAGAAAGAACAAGATGAAGAGGAAGACCAGCAACCCGATGGCTGAAAAGTCAAAGCTGATAGATCCTCTCAGGAACATACAATGCTCACATAATAGAACCATCATATAGTAAAGACATAATAGTCCCATACTGTGCCAAAAAAGTAAAATGGAACTTTATTATTATTATTATTATTATTATATACCTGTCTTTACTGTTTAAAATATACAATACAGATATGTGTATATATCACTTTTGCTTCTATTTTCAGTAATGAGAACTACAACTACTCCAACTACGGCAAGACCTACAACACCAGGTATGTTCAATTATTGATTATAACATATATGTTCATCCAGGTTACTGATCTGTTTATTTTTTAGCCCCTTTTAACATAAAAGTATAAGCTTTAATATGATTTAATAGTCTCCAGACAGATTGCTATAGAGTATATTCAGTATATTCAGTATTAGAGTCAGGGGAGAAACTATAAGGTGTTCCTTTGGCCTGTATGAAAAGGCCAATGTTATTAAAGATCCAAGATAGTTGGGGGCCCTGTTGGAGATTTTACATTGGGGCCCATGATCTTCACGTTACATCACCCTTACTATTCATTCTGATCTTTTCAGTGATCCGATTAGGAATCAGGAACCTTCTTGTAGATGATGAGACCACATCCAGCCTACGCGTCTCATGGCTGATGACCGACGGCAATATTCGCCAATATCTTGTATCCTACATCACGGCATACGGAGATCGGGAAGAAGTGGTAAGATGTGCAGTTATGATATATAGAGTTTTAGGTGAATATTTGAAGTCAGTTTTGCTTGTGGCTGCCATGTGCTTAGCTATTATTTGCACTGTTTATCGAAAAGTCACATTATACAAAGAGAGAAATCACTGCAGAAGGACATCATGGAAAGACAAATAGAAGGACAAGGCGAAGAGGAAGACCAATGGCTTGATGCAATCAAGATAACAGCAGAGAAGACCTTGGTGGACCTATCTATGCTTGGAGAAGACCCTGGTGGACCTATCTATGCTTGGAGAAGACCCTGATGGACCTATCTAGTCTTGGAGAAGACCCTGGTGGACCTAACTTGGTTTGGAGAAGTTCTTGGTGGACCTATCTAGATGAAGAAGACCCTGGTGGACCCATCTAGGCTTGGATAAGACCCTGGTAGACCTATCTAGTCTTTGATAAGACCCTGGTGGACCTATCCTGTTTTGGAGAAGCTCTTGGTGGACCCATCTAGGCTTGGATAAGACCCTGGTAGACCTATCTAGCTTTGATAAGACCCTGGTGGACCTATCCTGGTTTGGAGAAGCTCTTGGTGGACCTATCTAGGCTTGGAGAAGACCCTGGTGGACCTATCTTGGTTTGGAGAAGTTCTTGGTGGACCTCTCTAGGAATGGAGAAGACCCTGGTGGGCCTATCTAGGTGAAGAAGCCCCTGGTTGACCCATCTAGGCTTGGAGAAGACCCTGGTGAATCTATCTAGTCTTGGCGAAGACCCTGGTGGACCTATCTTTGTTTGGAGAAGTTATTGGTGGACCTATCTAGGCTTGGAGAAGACCATAATGGACTTATCTAGGCTGCACAAGATTGCTCTTCCTATAGAGTGTTTACCCATGAAGTCCTTGGCTTGAGATCAAGCTGAAGGCTAATAAATAATAAATAATATGTGAGTGACTGCAAAGTAAGGTTCCTGCACAGGTAGGTCCAGTTATTTTATGGGTCAACATGTAATACCACATTTCCTCTGTAGTGACCACTGTAGGGGAACGGTTCAGTTACTTGCAGCTTCGGGTTTTAGCAGTTAAGGCCCCGTTACACATAGTGATTATCGCTAATGATATCGCTGCAACATCACAGGTTTTGTGAAGTTGCAGCGACCTCGCAGTGACGTCGCTGCGTGTGACATGCCGCAGCGACCAGCAATGAGCTCGCTGATCGCAGCGGAATGGCCAGGACCATTTTCCGATCGTTGGTCTGCCGCTGTCACGCATGCATCGGCATGTGTGACAGGAGCAACGACCAGCGATCCCCGGTCTGCACCCGAGACCCTGAACGATCATAACGACCGTCGGGTGTCGACGCAGTACTGGGTGTTCGCTGGTGAGCCTGCCTGTGTGACAGCTCATAGTGATGATCGGGATCGCTGGCACATTGGTCGGGTTGCTGGAACATCGCTACGTGTAACCCGGCCTTTGGATCTGCCGATCACACTTCTTTTTTAGTCCCAAGAAATACTGATTCTATTATTTAGTCAATTTTTACCTAGAAAAAATATGTTTTTTTGTAAAAACAGCTTTCAACAAAGTAGCAAAAATGTGAAGTTTGAATCAGGAATATTTCCTCCTGTCTTCACACAGATGTAGCTCATGAGATAAGTGTTCCTTCTGCTATACAATGCTTCTTGTAACATCAAGTCCTTTGTCTTCCGCAGAAAGTCGTATCTGGAAGGGACAATGAAGTTGTGCTGCAGTCGTTGCTGTCTGACACTGAATACAAAGTCACAGTCACCCCTGTATATTTCAATGGAGAAGGGATTGCCATGTCATCATCCGGGAGAACCTGTATGTTTATCTTTCTGCCTTTTACATATATATCTATACAGTATACGCTCAGAAGAATTTTTATGTTAATACAGCTTGCCGTTCAAATGTCCAGTCTTTATTGGTCTGTTTTAAAGGGCATCTGTCAGCAGGTTTTTGCTCTTTCATCTGACAGCAACATAATGTAGGCAATAAAACCCTGAATCCAACAATGTATCACATAGATTGCTGGCTGCAGCCGTTCTCACACAATCAAAGAATTGATTCATAAGCATGTAGCCGAGCTGAAAGAGCCGCCCTCGCCCACACCAGACTCTCAATAGAGATTGTCCAATCACAGCAGGGGGCGTGTCGGACTGCCCTATGTGTGACTTTCTAGTCCTGTAATGTTAATCACAGGATAATAAAGCCATTAGTTTAAGTAAATAATCACACACACACTGTTAAGAGTAACACAGTTGCTTTTTTTTTTTTTTTTAACCCTTACATCATGCTGTCCTCAGCTTAAATAGCAAAAACAAGCTGACAAATTTGCTTTAACCACTTCAGGTTTCCAAAGATGCCAAGTGGTTAAAAAAAAGTATTTTATGGTCTATACGTTACAATTACAAGTCAATGGGAACAGAGGTGTACCTAGGTGTGATAGCGCCCGGGGCAAACTTTTATTTCGGTGCCCTTCTCCCCCCAAGGTAGGTGAGGACGGGGGGGGGGGGTTGCCTAGGAGGACGGACCGGGACCCGGACGTCTCAGTCAGAAGCGGGGACTCAGGAGGAGGAGCCACAGCGGGCAGCAGCTCCTACCTTCGGCTCCTCTTCTTCTCCTCTCCGTGATTCCGTCTGTGCGGCGCGCCGGGTGACGTCACGTCAGCCACAGCGCGACGTGCCCGAAGGAGGGGGGGGGGGGAAAGTGGGTGTTAACTGCTGCCAAGGGGCGGGGCGGACCAGCAGCAGAGGATGGTTGTGTGCACGGCCGCCCGTGACCGTGCACAATATGCGGCGAGGAGATTAGTTCCGCCGGCGGCGGCGCTGCGCCCTCCACTGACTGGCGCCCGGGGCAAAAAGTCCGGCTGCACCCCCTAGATACGCCCCTGAATGGGAAGGGTCAGAAGACATCTGGAAGGGCGTCTTTTTGAGCATTTCGACAAGATTTCTGCTTGAAAAAATGGCACTATGTAATCACGTCCAACTCTGTATTGAGATTAGTGAGAGCAGGCTGTCTGTTCTTACATGTCTCACACTGAGAAATCTGCTCTAAACTATGATGGGGGCGTGTTCTTCTTACCCCTGCATCTAGTAGTTGCCTGTTTATGATTGGTCAACATCATAAAAGGGGGAAGAAGAACACACCCACAGAGGCAAATTCTCAAGGAGATCTATGTCCAGCCCAAAGATCTTAAAGGGAACCTGTCACCAGGTTTATGCCATTCCATCTCAAAGCAGCATAATGTAGAGACAGAGACCCTGATTCCAGCGATGTGTCACTTACTGAGCTGCTTCCTGTCATTTTGATATTAGTTTATATTATTATGGGAGCCCAGCGCATTATTATGCGCTGGGGTCCCATAATAATATAATCATATAATTTTTAAGGGGGACATAGCACATTAATCCCCCTGTAGCCTTCTAGCAGCAACAAGGTACAGCACACATCCTTATAGACTAGCTCCAGTGTACAATCAAATATACATTGATAATATTAGTGTTTTTTCTGCTGCAGATTTAGCAGTTTGTGAATATGCTGGACTACTTGGCAGCCAAGTAGTCCTCTAATGATAATCTGCTGGTGATTAAACAGTGATTTTATCAAGACTACACTGAGGAGCCCAGTAACTGACACATCGCTGGAACCAGGATCTCAGGTCCTATATTATTATACTCTCAGATTAGGTTGCAAATACCTGGGGACAGGTTCCCTTTAAGAGCTCATTTACATATTAATACAAATTTGGACTTCTCTGGAATAAAACATGGTATCACAGATATCAAGATATCATTTTATTCAACTTTGCTACAAAACATCCTGATGATATTGGTTACAGATGAATTTCTGAACTACTGAAGGCTCCAGTGAGCTCTGTTGGGGTCACAGTGTGGTAGTGGTAACATCATCAATTAACCATAAATCGGCCACGAGATTTCAGACAGGAGTTAAAAGAATTATCAGAACAGTTGTCCAAGAACAAAGAACCAGATGTGGAGAGATACAGAATCAGCAGCGGCAATGGTTTCAAAGAAAACAATAGGTGATGCACTCCCCCTCCATGGCCTATATGCACACTCCTGTAGGCACGCTCCTGTGTGCACGCTCCTGTGTGCACGCTCCTGTAGGCACGCTCCTGTAGGCACGCTCCTGTATGCACGCTCCTGTATGCACGCTCCTGTAGGCACGCTCCTGTAGGCACGCTCCTGTAGGCACGCTCCTGTATGCACGCTCCTGTAGGCACGCTCCTGTATGCACGCTCCTGTGTGCACGCTCCTGTATGCACGCTCCTGTATGCACGCTCCCGTATGCACGCTCCCGTATGCACGCTCCCGTGTGCACGCTCCCGTGTGCACGCTCCCGTATGCACGCTTCTGTAGGCACGCTCCTGTAGGCACGCTCCTGTAGGCACGCTCCTGTATGCACGTTCACCACCCAAAACTCCATTGCTGTACAAAAAGCATATTCAAGAGCATATAAAGTTTCCTCAATAACAATAACTCAAGACTGTAAAATAATGGGAGAATATAGTCAGGTCAGATGAGACCAAAATTGAACTCTTTGGATGCCATAATACACCATGTTTAGAGGCCAAAAGGTACTGCATATCACAAAAAAAACCCAAGAACAGTGAAGTTTAGAGGTGGGACGTCATGGTGTGGGCTTTTTTCAGTATACAGCACTGGCAAACGTCATATCATTGATTGAGGGATGAATGGACAAATGTACGGAAATATTCTTGATAAAAATCTGCTGACATCTACCAGGATGATGAAGATAAAACAAGGGTGAACAGTTCAGTAATCCCAAACATACAGCCAAGGAAACTCACATTTGGTTTCAGAGAAAATATAGCTACAATGGTCGATCACCTGACCTGAATCAAACAGAAAATTTATTGACAGACCTAAAGGCTCAGGCTGGCTTCAGACTGCGTGTCTGATCCGATCCGTAGCTGTCCGCTTGAGGCAGACAGCCGCGGACCGGATCAGCACACAGGACGGGGGCTATTATGCCCTCCGATCCTGTGTGCAGCCGCACGCAGCTGAACCAGCTGACAGGTCAGGACCGCGGCGCCCGCGGTCCTCACCTATTAGCATCGGGAGCTGCGTGCGGCTGCACACAGGATCGGAGGGCATAATAGCCCCCGTCCTGTGTGCTGATCCGGTCCGCGGCTGTCTGCCTCAAGCGGACAGCTACGGATCGGATCAGACACGCAGTCTGAAGCCGGCCTCAGAGTTCATAGAAGGATCCACAGGATCTTCAGGATGTGAAGAGTGTTTGTGTGGGAGAATGGGCCAAAATCCACCTGAGCAATGCAGGGACTAGTGTCTCCATACAGGAGGCGTCTGGAGCTTCAGCACCAACAAAGGCTTGTCTGCAAAGTATTAAAAACATTTCAGTAATGTGTTCAATACTTTTCCCACTGTCTCATTATTACACATACCTGAATTTATGGACATCTATGGTTTGATTTATTTCCCTGTATGGATTGGATGGGTTGTTACCGACATCTAGTGAGAAATTCATGTCAATAGCATCTTTATAAATAGATTTACTTAGAAACTTGGTGACATGTTCAATACTTATTTCACCTGCTGTAGATGGCTTATATGAGATGATTCTTCTGACAGATTCCCTTTAAGGTACCTTTACACGCCGCCACTGAGGTGTAGCAACTGAGAGGCAATCGAGATTTTTGTCACGGTTGCCTTGAAATTGCTACGAAGTTGCGGCGTGTAATTGGGGAACCCGGTGGTGATTTTCGAAGTTGCTCCCGGTTGCGGTTTCAGAGCCTTGTTCAAAAACCAGAGGCAACCCTGAAGGTGAAGTGCCCTGGTTTTGGAGTGTGAACGGGCGATAGGGATGGAATCAGCGTCGCCTAGTGACTTCCCGGAGGCGTGCCACAGCGTGCTGGATACCGCGCCCCATCAGCGATGATTGGTGGGGGCTACTGTGTAACCGTTGGCTGTCCCTTCACAGGGCGCCATATTTAAATGATGCTACTGCGTTGTCTAATCAGCGTGTTTGGGGCGCGGAATACACAACTCTGTCACTCTTATGTTCTTGTGGCGCTGAAGATGTACGCCCACATTCCCTTAGTGGTTGCGGCGTGTGAAGCGGCTTCGGGATTCGGCTTCGGCTTCCTGCAGGATCTGTTTCAACTTCCAGGGAGCCACGTTCCCTTAGGTTGACGACTCAATTGCAGCGTGTACATGCGGCATCGGCGATGGTATCAACCGTCAAAAACGTGCACGCGCACGTTTGGTTGCCACCGATCGCCGGTGATAGTTGCAGCGTGTAAAAATACCTTTAGAGGGAACCTGTCAGGAAATTCATGATACCCAATAAAGCCAGGTATATTATTCTCTGGAATCCTCTGATGTTTCAGAGAAGATACATACGGTAGATGTATAAGATCTGATGGGGACCATAACCGCAGAGAAAACTAGCCCCCAGCCGCACTTCCCAGCGCTGCTCCAGGTGAATGACATGTCTCTCCCTCACATGTACATAGGGGAAAGACAATTAGTAGGATTAATATTCAGTTTGGGATAATAATAATAATCTTTATTTCTATAGCGCCAACATACTCCGCAGCGCTTCACAATACAGAGATTCATATTCCAACAATCATAAGACACAGTTATCAGAAAATACAATACAAAAAACAATACAATACAATAAAAAGTATAATACAATACAATAATTAGAGCAAAATAATGACAGCCCTGCTCATAAGAGCTTACAATCTAACAATGAGGTGGGGGTGACACAAAGTACAGGTGCTTATTTACAGTGATGATATAGTCAACATGAGGAGATGGGGAACAGATAGGAGCAGTATAGGTGGCCACCAACCATTATTTGTGATCCAGTTGAGACTGATGGCGCGGGTAGGCTATATCTAGATGACTTTGACTAGGGATCATGATAGGCCGCCCTGAAAAGATGTGTTTTTAGGGATCGCCTGAAACTATGTAAGTTGTGGAAAGGCTTAATTTCTTGAGGTAGAGCATTCCAGAGAATTGGTGCAGCTCGGGAGAAGTCTTGAAGCAGGGAGTGGGAGGTTCGGATTAATGCAGAAGTGAGTCTAAAGTCACTTCCAGAGCGAAGAAAACGGGTGGGGTGATAGACAGAGATGAGGATAGAGACGTAGGGAGGTGCTGAATTTTGAAGAGCTTTGTGGGGAGAACAAGCAATTTGAATTGGATCCAATAGTGTATAGGCAGCTAGTGCAATGACTGGCATAGATCAGAAGTATCTGAGTAACGGTTAGCCAGATAGGTGATCCTGACTGCTGCATTAAGGATGGACTGGAGAAGACAGAGTCTTGTGCAGGGGAGGCCAATTGAAAGAATTACAATAGTCAAGGCGGGAGTGAATCAGGGCCACAGTGAGGGTATTTGTAGTTTCCAGGGTGAGAAAGGGGTGAATTCTAGAGATGTTCTTCAGGTGCAAGCGGCAAAAGCGGGTGAGAGATTGTATATATGGGGTGAAGGAAAGGTCAGAGTCAAACATAACACCGAGACAGCGAGCCTGCTGACTAGGCACTATTGTGGTGCCGCACACAGAGAGAGAGATGTCAGATTTATTGAGGTTAGTGGAGGGCGGGAGCAGAAGAATTTCCGTTTTGGAAAGGTGGAGATTTAGATAGAGAGTGGACGTGATATTGGAGACTGCGGTTAGACAGTCATTGGTGTTCTTTATCAGAGCGGGAGTAAGGTCAGGGGACGACGTGTATAGTTGTGTGTCATCAGCATAAAGATGGTACTGAAAGCCAAATCTGCTGATGGTGCGTCCAATCGGGGCTGTGTAGAGAGAGAAGAGAAAAGGGACAAGGACTGAGCCCTGAGGGACCCCAATAGTGAGGGGAAGAGGGGAAGAAGTGGAGCCAGCAAAGGATACACCGAAAGAGCGGTCAGAAAGATAGGAAGAGAACCAGGAGAGAGCCAATGATGCCAATGGAGTGCAACATAGAGAGTAGGAGATGGTGGTCAACAGTGTCAAAGGCTGCAGAGAGATCAAGAAGAATAAGCAGAGAGTGGTCATCATTACGTTTTGCCGTCAGGAGGTCATTGGTCACTTTGGTGAGGGCAGTTTCTGTAGAGTGAAGGGGGCGGAAACCAGACTGTAATGGATCTAGAAGAGAGTGAGCGGATGGGTAACGGGTGAGGCTGGTGTAGACCAGGCGCTCCAGGAGTTTAGAGATGAAGGGGAGATTGGAAACTGGTCTGTAGTTGTTTGCTCTGAGAGAGAGTCGAAAGCCACATCTAGCTCTGAGAGAAGGTCGTGAGCCACATCCAGCTCTGAGAGAAGGTCGTGAGTCACATCCAGCTCTGAGAGAGGGTCCTGAGCCATATTGAGCTCTGAGAGCGAGTTGTGAGCCACATTCAGCTCTGAGAGAGGGTCGTGAGCCACATTGAGCTCCAAGAGAAGGCCGCGAGCCACATCCAGCTCTGAGAGAAGGTCGCAAGCAATATCGAGCTCTGAGAGAGGGTCTTGAGCCACATCCAGCTCTGAGAGAAGGTCGCGAGCAATATCGAGCTCTGAGAGAGGGTCTTGAGCCACATCCAGCTCTGAGAGAGGGTCGTGAGCCACATCCAGCTCTGACAGAGGGTCGTGAGCCACATTCAGCTCTGAGAGAGGGTCGTGAGCCACATTCAGCTCTGAGAGAGGGTCGTGAGTCACATCCAGCTCTGAGAGAGGGTCGTGAGTCACATCCAGCTCTGAGAGAGGGTCGTGAGTCACATCCAGCTCTGAGAGAGGGTCGTGAGTCACATCCAGCTCTGAGAGAGCATTGTGAGCCATATCCAGCTCTGAGAGAGGGTCCTGAGCCATATTGAGCTCTGAGAGCAAGTTGTGAGCCACATCCAGCTCTGAGAGAGGGTCGTGAGCCACATTGAGCTCCAAGAGAAGGCCGCGAGCCACATTCAGCTCTGAGAGAGGGTCTCGAGCAATATCGAGCTCTGAGAGAGGGTCTTGAGCCACATTTAGCTCTGAGAGTGGGTTGCGAGCCACATTTGACTTAGAGAGGGTCACGAGCCACATTCAGCTCTGAGAGAGGGTTATGAGCCACATTCAGCTCTGAGAGAAGGTCGTGAGCCACATCCAGCTCTGAAAGAGGGTCGTGAGCCACATCCAGCTCTGAGAGAGGGTCGTGAGCCACATCCAGCTCTGAGAGAGGGTTGTGAGCCACATCCAGCTCTGAGAGCGGCTCACAAATCACATCCAGCTCCTGCCTCCTAACAGTAGTGTCACCCAGAGCCCCATTACCAGAATAATGAGAGCCAAAGCTTTCATGTAGACATCACAGTGAGACAGTATCCAGCGCTTCCTACCTTACCCTCACTCAGATCTGCTCTTCCAATGGACTACTTCCAAAAGTCACCATATGGAGTCCTTGTCTTTATAGCCCTTTGCTAGACCTGGCGCTAATGCACCAAGCTGGAATATGGCCGCGAGCCACATATTACAGGCCTACGAGCCACATGTGGTTCTTGAGCCTCAGGTTGAGGAGCCCTGCTCTATGGGGTATTAAAAGAAATGCCAATGTGTAACCCAACGACATATACTTTCTCTCCACAGTGCCGTTATCTGCTCCCCGCAACCTACGTGTCTCTGATGAATGGTATAATAAGCTGAGGATAACATGGGACCCCCCACCTTCCCCTACGATGGGTTACAGAATCCTATACAGGCCCACGAGCGGTAAGCTTGTCTTGATTTCTTCTCGTTCTGTTAGGGAACGTCCAGGAGAAAATGCTGAATTTCTTCTCTTGGACCGTCGTCCCGTTACCCGATCTCTCTGCAGTGTTTTCCTGGACACATTTTTCTCATCAGTTATATAACAGGAAGGTATAAGCCCCCGAACAGGAGGAATTTACCTCCAAAGTGGGTTCAATATTGACTTAATGGAGCAATTTCACTGGGATTGAAGAAACGTGAAGTGTTACGTGTTGCTGCCGCAGGAGTCGGTAACAGATCCTTAATCCTGAGGCCAAGTCTCAGAACCTCATATTTCACGTCCAAGTTATTCCACCAGGAAATTTACTTTGGCGGGAAAAAAAAAATCACTGTAAAACGTTGAGAGTGTCTGGAGGGCGATGGGGCCGCGTTCTCCTAAGACACGTTCAAGTATGCGGCGCGCCACAAGTGCTTTACTGCTTCCAGATGGCACCGGGGGTAAATGTTCATAGAGTGATACTGACAGCGTAGTACAGGGATACAGAGACGCTCGGCTCACCATTACAGCTGGGTTATAGTAAAGGGATTGGCCACCTTCGGGCTAAAAAAATAGATACTTTTTTGCATTTGGATTTTATTGAAAACTTTTCACCATTTGGTTTTTATAGGTTTTTTATTATCCTGCACATTCAACTTTGATGTGGTCAAATATCAGTTGAGAGGAGCCCCAAACGCCTCCTCGTGAGCTCACTGACTGATTCTCAGATATTTCACTCCGCAGTCAGTATTGGACACAGATAAAAGGCAGAAGGTGCAAAATTGTTAACAAAAAAATATTTATAGCCTCAAATACAGGTTATTAGATTAATATTGTTTTCCCCAAGAGTGAAAATCCCCGTCAATATTCACTTTATATCTCTATTTAGTCAAAAAGTTAAGCAGGTGCCAACCAATGATTACACTCATCATCCTGGTCACCATTTGTGTGCCCGTGTGATTAGGCACAAGTCAACAGCTGTCATACACAGTCACAGTCCCACACCAACTGTAGAGACCAGAAGAATGCTGATCTTTGCCATTTAAAGGAGTTTTCCCACAAATAAAGTTAATCAATAGATCTTGGAATAATAATCATTTCCACAATTGGCTGTTTAAAATTTTTTTTTGCTGTGCTGTACAGTATGTATGTGTCCCTGCTATACACTGTGTAATGGATGTGTCTGACCATACAGGGACAAGGGATCAGAGATGATTCTTTCTTTGAGGTTAAACATTTTTTAAAAACAGTCAGGAAAATGTTTCACCTCACAAAAAGAATCATCTGTAATCCCATGCTGTATACTCTTTCCAGTCTGTAATATCTGTATACTCTTTCCTGTGCTGTAATGTTTGTATACTCTTTCCTGTGCTGTAATGTCTGTATACTCTTTCCTGTGCTGTAATGTCTGTATACTCTTTCCTGTCTGTAATATCTGAATACTCTTTCCTGTGCTGTAATGTCTGTATACTCTTTCCTGTGCTGTAATGTCTGAATACTCTTTCCTGTGCTGTAATGTCTGTATACTCTTTCCCGTGCTGTAATGTCTGTATACTCTTTCCTGTGCTGTAATATCTGTATACTCTTTCCTGTCTGTATACTCTGTCCGATGCTGTAATTTCCGTATACTCTTTCCAATGCTGTAATGTCTATATGCTCTTTACAACGCTGTAATATCTGTATACTCTTTTATGTGCTGTCATGTCTGTATACTCTTTCGGTGCTGTAATGTCAATACACTCTTTCCTGTGCTGTAATGTCTGTATAGTTTTTTCCATGCTGTAATGTCTGTACACACTTTCCGGTAGTGTAATGTCTATATACTCTTTCCTCTGCTGTACTGTCTATATACTTTTTCCCGTACTTTAATGTCTGTATACTCTTTCCGGTCTGTACTGTCTGTATACTCTTTCCCCTGCTGTGATGTCTGTATACTTTTTCCTGTACTTTAATGACTATACTCTTTTCCCGTGCTGTAATGTCTGTATACTCTTTGGCATCCTCCTCGAACCCGGAGATGTGGTATGATTAGACCATATCTCTGTATGGTCAGACACATCCATTACACAGTACATAGCATGGGCACATATATAACATTATCTCAGCACAAGAGATGTGGTATGAACAGACCGTGTCCCTGTACGGTCAGACACATCCATTACACAGCACATAGCAGGACACATATATAAGATTATCTCAGCACTGGAGCTGTGGTATGATCAGACCATGTTCCTGTACGGTCAGACACATCCATTATACTGTACATAGCAGGGACACATATATAAGATTATCTCCGCACAGGAGATGTGGTGTGATCAGACCATATCCCTGTACGGTCAGACACATCCATTACACAGTACATAGCAGGGACACATATATAAGATTATCTCAGCACAGGAGATGTGGTATGATCAGACCATGTTCCTGTACGGTCAGACACATCCATTATACTGTACATAGCAGGGACACATATATAAGATTATCTCAGCACAGGAGATGTGATATGATCAGACCATGTCCCTGTACGGTCAGACACATCCATTACACAGTACATAGCAGGGACACATATATAAGATTATCTCAGCACAGGAGATGTGGTATGATCAGACCATGTTCATGTACGGTCAGACACATCCATTACACAGAACATAGCAGGGACACATATATAAGATTATCTCAGCACAGGAGATGTGGTATGATCAGACCATGTTCCTGTACGGTCAGACACATCCATTATACTGTACATAGCAGGGACACATATATAAGATTATCTCAGCACAGGAGATGTGATATGATCAGACCATGTCCCTGTACGGTCAGACACATCCATTACACAGTACATAGCAGGGACACATATATAAGATTATCTCAGCACAGGAGATGTGGTATGATCAGACCATGTTCCTGTACGGTCAGACACATCCATTACACAGAACATAGCAGGGACACATGTATAAGATTATCTCCGCACAGGAGATGTGGTATGATTAGACCATGTCCCTGTACGGTCAGACACATTCATTACACAGTTACATAGCAGGGACACATGTATAGGATTATCTCAGCACAGGAGATGTGGTATATCCGACCATATCTCTGTACGGTCAGACACATCCATTACACAGTACATAGCAGGGAGGCATATATAAGATTATCTCAGCACAAGAACATTTTTTTAAACTCATACAATTGTGGAAATTATTATTATTCCAAGATCTATTAACTTTGTTCATGGGAAAACCCCTATAAGTCCTCCTTACCCAAAACCAGCAGTCTCCTCCTACTATATAATTGCCTTATCACGTCTTTCTTTCTGTAACGGAAATCCTGCCTCGCTGATTGGCCGCTCCGTATTACAGAGAGACAGCGCTTTAATTCAAATAGCGGGCGGGAAAGCTAGTGGTGAAATGGGCTTTCCCGCGGGCTATTTGAAGTGTCCGTCCTTTCAGCCCTCCTTTGTCACCCCTTGCCGCACTGTGAATTCTCAGCCCTCCCTCCCCTCATTGTTACCCACTCCCCGTACTGTGGTGTCACATCTTCCATGATATCCTGCGTCTCCCCCTCTGTCAGGCCATCACTGCTTGACTCCTCCCACAGTGGAAGCTTCCGCTCATCAATATTCATAAGTCATGTCAGTTGGGATCCCATGGCTTCTGCATACTGATAAATGGGCACAGTGATGGCCTGACAAGAGGGGGAGACGCAGGATATCATGGAAGATGTGACACCGCCACAGCTGAGGTGGTCAGGTGGCATTGTAGTGTTTGTTATAGGAGTGCAGCTCAATCTACAGCAGCACAGATATCACAATGCACAAACAACACAGCATGAGCTCTGCTACATCTAAATATATATATGGCAACTGTTGGAAGGCTGGGAGCAGTATGTAAGTGTAGATGTAGCACAGTTAAGTTTCACATAGCAGAGCTGAAAAGGTTTGTGTATCATTCATAGTTTGTTATTGGAGTGCAGGTCAATCTATTGCAGTACATACAGACATCACAATGCACAAAAATTACATCACCAGCTCTGCTGCCTCCTATTATATAATTGTCTAATCGCGTCTTTCTGTCTGTAACACAAATCCGCGGTGACAGGAGAGACGGAGGAGTGGAGACAGGAGGAGCGGAGACAGGAGAAGCGGAGACAGGAGGAGCAGAGACAGGAGGAGAGACAGAGGAGTGGTGACAGGAGCAGCAATGGACGGGCGGTGACAGGAGGAGTGGTGACAGGAGGAGAGATGGAGGAGCGGTGACAGGAGGAGTGGTGACAGGAGGAGAGACAGAGGAGCGGTGACAGGAGAAGCGGTGACAGGAGGAGAGATGGAGGAGCGGTGACAGGAGAAGCGGTGACAGGAGAAGCGACAGAGGAGCGGTGACAGGAGAAGCAGTGACAGGAGGAGAGACGGAGGAGCGATGACAGGAGAAGCGGTGACAGGAGGAGCGGTGACAGGAGGAGAGACAGAGGAGCGGTCACAGGAGGAGAGACGGAGGAGCGGTCACAGGAGGAGCAGGGACAGGAGGAGAGACAGAGGAGCGGTGACAGGAGGAGTGGTGACAGAAGGAGCCGTGACAGGAGGAGTGGTGACAGGAGGAGTTGTGGTGACAGGAGTGGTGGTGACAGGAGTGGTGGTGACAGGAGGGGCGATGGACAAGTGGTGACAGGAGGAGAGATGGAGGAGCTGGAACAGGAGGAGCGGGAACAGGAGGAGAGACGGAGGAGCGGTGACAGGAGGAGCGGTGACAGGAGTGGTGGTGACAGGAGTGGTGGTGACAGAAGGAGAGAAGGAGGAGCGGGGACAGGAGGAGCGGGGAATGGAGGATAGATGGAGGAGTGGTGACAGGAGGAGAGACGGAAGAGCGGTGACAGGAGGAGAGACGGAAGAGCGGTGATAGGAGGAGCGATGGACAAGCGGTGACAGGAGGAGAGACGGAGGAGCGGGGATAGGAGAAGCGGGGGGCAGGAGGAGAGACGGAAGAGCGGTGATAGGAGGAGCGATGGACAAGCGGTGACAGGAGGAGAGACAGAGGAGCGGTGACAGAAGGAGCGGTGACAGGACGAGCGATGGACAAGCGGTGACAGGAGGAGAGATGGAGGAGCGGGGATAGGAGAAGCGGGGGGCAGGAGGAGAGACAGAGGAGCGGTGACAGGAGGAGCAGGGACAGGAGGAGCGGGGGCAGGAGGAGAGACGGAGGAGCGGTGACAGGAGGAGAAATGGAGCAGCGGTGACAGGAGGAGCAGGGACAGGAGGAGATTCGGAGGAGCGGTGACAGGGGTGTTGGTGACAGAAGGAGCGGTGACAGGAGGGGCGGTGACAGGAGGGGCGGTGACAGGAGGAGCGATGGACAATCGGTGACAGGAGGAGAGATGGAGGAGTGGGAACAGGAGGATCAGGAACAGGAGGAGAGACAGAGGAGCGGTGACAGGAGGAGTGGTGACAGAAGGAGCCGTGACAGGAGGAGTGGTGACAGGAGGAGTTGTGGTGACAGGAGTGGTGGTGACAGGAGTGGTGGTGACAGGAGGGGCGATGGACAAGTGGTGACAGGAGGAGAGATGGAGGAGCTGGAACAGGAGGAGCGGGAACAGGAAGAGAGACGGAGGAGCGGTGACAGGAGGAGCGGTGACAGGAGTGGTGGTGACAGGAGTGGTGGTGACAGAAGGAGAGAAGGAGGAGCGGGGCCAGGAGGAGCGGGGAATGGAGGATAGATGGAGGAGTGGTGACAGGAGGAGAGACGGAAGAGCGGTGACAGGAGGAGAGACGGAAGAGCAGTGATAGGAGGAGCGATGGACAAGCGGTGACAGGAGGAGAGACGGAGGAGCGGGGATAGGAGAAGCGGGGGGCAGGAGGAGAGACGGAAGAGCGGTGATAGGAGGAGTGATGGACAAGCGGTGACAGGAGGAGAGACAGAGGAGCGGTGACAGGAGGAGCGGTGACAGGACGAGCGATGGACAAGCGGTGACAGGAGGAGAGACGGAGGAGCGGGGATAGGAGAAGCGGGGGGCAGGAGGAGAGACGGAGGAGCGGTGACAGGAGGAGCAGGGACAGGAGGAGCGCGGGCAGGAGGAGAGACGGAGGAGCGGGGATAGGAGAAGCGGGGGGCAGGAGGAGAGACGGAGGAGCGGTGACAGGAGGAGCAGGGACAGGAGAAGCGGGGGCAGGAGGAGAGACGGAGGGGCGGTGACAGGAGGAGAAATGGAGCAGCGGTGACAGGAGGAGCAGGGACAGGAGGAGATTCGGAGGAGCGGTGACAGGGGTGTGGTGACAGAAGGAGCGGTGACAGGAGGGGCGGTGACAGGAGTGGTGGTTACAGGAGGAGCGAAGGACAATCGGTGACAGGAGGAGAGACGGAGGAGTGGGAACAGGAGGATCAGGAACAGGAGGAGAGACAGAGGAGCGGTGACAGGAGGAGCGGTGACAGGACGAGCGATGGACAAGCGGTGACAGGAGGAGAGACGGAGGAGCGGGGATAGGAGGAGAGACGGAGGAGAGGGGACAGGAGGAGCGATGGATGAGCGGTGACAGGAGGAGAGACAGAGGAGCGGTGACAGGAGGAGTGGGGACAGGAGGAGAGACGGAGGAGCGGGGACAGGAGGAGAGACAGAGGAGCGGTGACAGGAGGAGAGACGGAGGAGCGGTGACAGGAGGAGCGGTGTAGTTCACTCACGTTGGCTGAACAAGTTCTGTCAGTCACAGTATGTAAACTACATACATATTCTAGAGTACCCGATGCGTTAGAATTGGGCCACCATCTAGTAAACATATAAAAAGCTGATAAATTGGGACAAGGAGACCTTCCTCGAGTTCAGTCAAGATACTGTCTGACCTTTTGAAGCCTACCCATGGCTCTATTGAAAGCCCCCAGATGTATTTCCTGTGCTATGACACACTTAGATAATAAATTAAATTAGTTGAAAATGCAATACCACACTCAGCCTGTTTACAGAAGTGGTGCTGGTTTTCATAGCAAACTCTTGACCATGTGTCATGCTGACATGTGGATGCCAAGCATTCGGCATGACACAAGGATAACAACAGGGAATATGTAAAAGGAAGGCCCTGGCAATAGGGAGAAGGAAGAGGGGTCACCACCTGATACTCACGTGAGTCTGTACCCTACACTTCCTAATGTCCCTATATAGGTCCTTTTCCCCCATCGCCGTCATGTGCCTAGGCCCTTGCTGGCCCTGAACTCGCCATGGCCAGTGTGTAGGCCGGCAAGGTCTCACCTCAGCAAAAATTCAACACAAGGGAAGGGAGACAGGCAGCTGGAAATAGACACAAAAAATGAAAGCACTCCAACTCCTCAAATGCAGCAAAAACACCACGGTGCAATTGTCCCAACCTCTCAGCTTCCTTCTAATGGTGGGTTTACACGCCACGATATCGTTTCGATATCGCAACTCAATGGCGCGGGAGCGCGCAATTAGTGCACGTTTCACCCGCATCGCATTGACTGGTTACACGCTCAGATATCGAAATACAACGTCCGTGCGATGTCTCCGCCTCCCAATCCAGGATCGCATAGTTAACATGGGAGTGAATGGGTGACGTATCAAATCGCATCGTAATTGGGCGTTTACACAGCACGATCCGGCTTCAATCGCTATGCAATATCGGGGCATTGAATAGCACGCTCATTCGATCCCCGATATCGCATTGACATCGTTCCTGCATCGCATTGGACGTTCACACCATACAACGCAGGAACGATATCGGGTCCAACGATCGAATCACGTGACTTTTCATTGAAATTGTACTGCGATATCGCGACGTGTAAACCCGCCATCAGAGAGGCTCCTTCAAAAGTAATCAGCATAGAAAGGGAATCTATAACTGGTGTCAGATAGTACAACATGTGACCTTTTATAGTGGAGGGGAGTGGTCACAAAAGAACTACACCTGAAATTAAGGCTACAAAGATCAGACAGGTAGGAAAGAGTCCTTAACCCCTTCTCAGCACTGAAAGAAAGTAGATTTACTCCAATACAATCAACTAGGCAATGGATAAGACACAACCGTGACACCAAGACATTGTGTCCTCTGATAGCAGCATCAAATAAGTTTTGTTTGGATCATGAAACTTTAATATTTCATACAATAAATAATAAAAAATACATTTTTAAAATGTGTTTACTTACAAAAAACGTATTAAAATGTCTTAAACTTCTTGTTCCCTATATGAGATCCCCGAGCACCTTATTACTATGGATGTGTGATTTGGATGAGATCTTTTTAGGGAACAAAAATAGGTTTTTACACCAATATATAAATCTTTGCAGATCTGTTACCTTTCTATGTGCCGGGGTCACTCGGGGCGTATGTATGGTGTATGTTGTTTTTGGAATGAGCGTGTCAGGGGTTTGGACGGTTTCTAACATTAATAACCTGTTATACGTTATCCGGGGGTTTAGTATTTGTTGGCCCGGTGATGATGTTGGGTTCTGGCCTTTATTTCAGGAGTTGGCGCGGCTCTGGAGACCTTCGTTGGGGATGATGTGAACACCATGCTCATTCTCAACCTTCTTAGTGGGACTGAATACAACCTAAAGGTCCTCGCATCTTATTCCACCGGATTCAGCGACCCTTTAAATGGAGTGGGCAAAACATGTAAGAAAAGCTTAATGTCTACTGACTATATGTAATTAAGATATAAACCATCGACAAAGCCTCTCTGCAGGAATCTCTGTCCTTAAAGGGGTTGTCTGGTGTGGATAATCCCTATTTGTTAGAACGTTCCCCTAATATAAAGCTGATCTCTGTATATTCCAGCGATCATCAGAAAATTGTAGAGAAACTCAGCAGTAGGTGTTTACCTACAGCGCCACTTGTGGGGAAATTAAGCATTACACAGTGCTCACCAATGAACATGCAGTGCCCTCCTCTCTGATCAGACCTGTTGTCATGTGACTGCTGCAGGAAATCAGGGCCTTTGTGTGCATTGTCACTGCATAGGACCGTTAAAGCCACTGATTAGCTGCAAAGTGGCTAATTCCGGCCAAATCAGAAACCCATCTCTATAGACACTGTTTGGGGGTATTTGCTCCCATCAGTAAAGAGTAGGGTAAAATTTGGCTAAATGATTGAAACATCTATAATCTTTGATTGCAAATAAAACTGTATATTCACATCATCTGAGTGCCAGGTATCATTGACTTTGTATTACGGGTTTGGATGCGACTTGTGCACCACTAATGGTAGAAGTGTCACGGTTTCTTTTCAAATACATTACAGGTAGAGACACACAAACCTTACATTCAACCTATATTATTAGGAGAGACACACACAGCTCACATCCAGCCTATACTACTGAGAGAGACACAAAGCTCACATCCAGCCTATATTACTGGGAAAGACACACAGAGCTCACATCCAGCATATATTACTGGGAGACACACAGACCTCACATCCAGCCTATATTACTGGGAGAGCCACACAGAGCTCACATCCATCCTATATTACTGGAGAGACACACAGAGCCCACATCCATCCTATATTACTGGAGAGACACACAGAGCCCACATCCATCCTATATTACTGGGAGACACACAGACCTCACATCCAGCCTATATTACTGGGAGAGCCACACAGAGCTCACATCCATCCTATATTACTGGAGAGACACACAGACCTCACATCCAGCCTATATTACTGGAGAGACACACAGACCTCACATCCAGCCTATATTACTGGAGAGACACACAGACCTCACATCCAGCCTATATTACTGGGAGAGATACACAGAGCTCACATCCAGCCTATATTACTGGGAGAGAGACAGGAAGCTCACATCCATCCTATATTACTGGGAGACACACAGACCTCACATCCAGCCTATATTACTGGGAGAGACACACAGAGCTCACATCCAGCCTATAATACTGGGAGAGACACAGAGCTCACATCCCACCAATATTACTGGGAGAGACACAAAGACCTCACATCCAGCCTATATTACTGCGAGAGACACACAGACCTCACATCCAGCCTATATTACTGGGAGAGACACACAGACCTCACATCCAGCCTATATTACTGGGAGACACACAGAGCTCACATCCAGCCTATGTTACTGGAGAGACACACAGACCTCACATCCAGCCTATATTACTGGAGAGACACACAGACCTCACATCCAGCCTATATTACTGGGAGACACACAGAGCTCACATCCAGCCTATGTTACTGGAGAGACACATAGACCTCACATCCAGCCTATATTACTGGAGAGACACAGACCTCACTTCCAGCCTATATTACTGGAGAGACACAGACCTCACATCCAGCTTGTATTACTGAGAGAGACACAGACCTCATATCCAGCCTATATTACTGTAAGAACTGCCCCCAGAAGAGCATGAGCTGAATCTTGGATGATGCTGCAAACTGCATGTCAGAGAGTCTAAAAATTAATGAAAGAATGACTAGTGCACACAGAGTTTTTTTACCTAAAGTATCCACTAATATTGCCAGCTTCTCCAGGAAAATGGATTATGGCTATGAAATGAGGTGATCTGAAAATTTTGAAGAAAGAGATACCTAGCTTATGTATTGGCCAATGCATGTGAACTCGAAACATGGCAACACGATATTGATTTGTCCTGAGGAAGAGGCCACACATTGACTAATAAATCAACATTATATTCATTACAATTTTACTAATAGAATGAGTTTATAGTTTCCACCGCCCTATATCTCGTTTCAATATGTGGATCAATTTAAAAGAAGCTTTCCAAGCACAGGCAGTTACAATATATTCAGAACCTACACATTATATATATTTTGTGTCCAAAACTGCAGATCCCGGCCGCGGAGCCGCAGGATTGGCCACAAATTTCCACTACACATAACACACATATGTAAAAAAAAGTATATAAAAATGCTGTAAAAATGATATTTCATACAGCAAATATTATTAATATATATTAATTGAAAGAAGATATAGGGCGGTGGAAAGTAGCGCACCTCTATAAACTAATGAAAAGTTAATCAATATTATATTCACCCTTTGATGTCTCGTGGAATACGGCAGCGCGGTGTTTAACCCTTCATCCTCCCTACTCTATATACACCACGCTGGGGACAGCAGCAGCCGTGATCTGCTTTTATAGTGGTTGTGACTCTCACAACCACACAAGGTGAAGCCTCTGATACCTATTTAGAGAATATTTTATGTCTCAGACCCTTCATCCTCCCTAATATTCTGAGATAATGACCTTTGGGTTTTCATTGGTTGTAAGCCATAATCATCAACATTAACATAAATAAACACATGAACTAGATACCACAGTGTGTAATGACTCTATATAAAATATGTGTTTCACTTTATGTATTGAGCTACTGAAATAAATTCACTTTTAATGACATTCTAATTCATTGAGCTACACCTGTATATAAAAAAACTGACCAGCACCTCCGAGTGTGAACAGGTGCCCAGCTGAAAAACACAGTATAACTGTGAAAACATACAGTGTCACTCTATAATGCTAAAGTGTGCTAGAATTAAACAAGAGAAATCTTATCATTGCATTACTGCTAAAAGAATATTTGAAAAAAAGAGATACTTAGCTTTGTATTGGCCAATTCATGTGAGCCCGATAACCACGCCAAGGTGTATCTTATATACTGGAACCCTGGTCTGGATATGTCCTTTATCTGAATTAAAAATCTACGTGTCTGGGTAGATAGGATCCTGGGTAAATAAATAAATTATTTTTTTATCACTGTTATAATGTCTAATATCTGTGATTACTTTACAGTGTACCTGGGAGTCACCAATCTGTACGCCTATCAAATTAAGATGACGAGCATTTGCTCCCAGTGGCAGCAGCAGAAACACGCAACGTCCTACAGAATCATCATAGAGTCACTGAGAGGTATGTAAGCTACGAGATGGCTCCTATTGGTGAAATATTACGAGGTGCCCTTCAGACACAATCAAGGGTCAGATGAGTAAACGCACCCCATCATCCCTCTGATCCGTGCTCATTAGTATACTAGGGGATCTAAAGTTCAGGGGCGTAACTACAACAGGTGCACAGGTTGCAGTCACTTCGGGCCCCGGAGACTTCGGGGTTCCAAAAATCCCTCTGGCTTATAGAAAAAGACTACTGCCATTAAAGATTTGCTATAATTGGCGGCCCCGTTGGAGCTTTCACATCAGGGTCCATGGGCTTCAGGTTACGCTACTGCTGACGTTGCTATTCCAGAAACAAATCCAGGGTGTACAATCATCAGATTAGACAATATGGAGACCTTTTGGAGGCATTTATGCATTTTTTTTTTACTCACATCCATGTATTTGGGCAAAAAATTGTTTTGTACTTGAGTTTCATTAAAGGGAATCTGTCAGCAGGTTTTTGCTACTTCATCTGACAGCAGCATAATGTTGGCAAAGAAACCCTGAATCCAACGATGCATCATATACATTACAGGCTGCAGCAGTTCTCACACAATCAGAGAATTTCCTGTCAGGAACACAGCAGAACTGAGAGAGCTGCCCCCGCCCACACCAGGCTCTATAGAAATTGTCCAATCACAGCAGAACTGAGAGAGCTGCCCCCGCTCACACCAGGCTCTATAGAAATTGTCCAATCACAGCAGAGCTGAGAGAGCTGCCCCCGCTCACACCAGGCTCTATAGAGATTGTCCAATCACAGCAGAGCTGGGAGAGCTGCCCCCGCCCACACCAGGCTCTATAGAAATTGTCCAATCACAGCAGAGCTGGGAGAGCTGCCCCCGCCCACACCAGGCTCTCTATAGAGATTGTCCAGTCACAGCAGAGCTGGGAGAGCTGCCCCCGCCCACACCAGGCTATCTATAGAGATTGTCCAATCACAGCTAGGCTGAGAGAGATGCCCACGCCCACACCAGGCTCTCTAGAGATTGTCCAATCACAGCTAGCCTGAGAGAGATGCCCCCACCCACACCAGGCTCTGTATAGAGATTGTCCAATCACAGCTAGCCTGAGAGAGATGCCCCCGTCCACACCAGGCTCTATAGAGATTGTCCAATCACAGAAAAGCTGGGAGAGCTGCCCCGCCCACACCAGGCTCTCTACAGAGATTGTCAAATTGCAGCAGAGCTGGGAGAGCTGCCCTCACCCACACCAGGATCTATAGAGATTGTCCAATCACAACAGAACTGGGAGTTCTGCCCCCGCCCACACCAGGCTCTATAGAAATTGTCCAATCACAGCAGAGCTGGGAGAGCTGCCCCTGCCCACACCAGGCTCTCTATAGAGATTGTCCAGTCACAGCAGAGCTGGGAGAGCTGCCCCCGCCCACACCAGGCTCTCTATAGAGATTGTCCAATCACAGCTAGGCTGAGAGAGATGCCCCCGTCCACACCAGGCTATCTATAGAGATTGTTCAATCACAGCTAGGCTGAGAGAGATGCCCCCGCCCACACCAGGCTCTATAGAGATTGTCCAATCACAACAGAGCTGGGAGAGCTGCCCACACCAGGCTCTATAGAGATTGTCCAATCACAGCAAAGCTGGGAGAGCTGCCCTGCCCACACCAGGCTCTCTATAGATATTGTCCAATTGCAGCAGAGCTGGGAGAGCTGCCCCCACCCACACCAGGCTCTCTATAGAGATTGTCCAATCACAGCTAGGCTGAGAGAGATGCCCCCGCCCACACCAGGCTCTATAGAGATTGTCCAATCACAGCAGAGCTGGGAGAGTTGCCCCCGCCCACACCAGGCTCTCTATAGAGATTGTCCAATCACAGCAGAGCTGGGAGAGCTGCCCACACCTGGCTCTCAATAGGGATTGTCTAATCACAGCAGAGCTGGGAGAGCTGCCCCCGCCCACACCAGGCTCTCTATAGAGATTGTCCAATCACAGCTAGCCTGAGATGCCCCCGCCCACACCAGGCTCTATAGAGATTGTCCAATCACAGCAAAGCTGGGAGAGCTGCCCCGCCCACATCAGGCTCTCTACAGAGATTGTCCAATCACAGCTAGGCTGAGAGAGATGCCCCCGCCCACACCAGGCTCTATAGAGATTGTCCAATCACAGCAGAGCTGGGAGAGCTGCCCCTGCCCACACCAGGCTCTCTATAAAGATTGTCCAATCACAGCAGAGCTGGGAGAGCTGCCCCTGCCCACACCAGGCTCTATAGAGATTGTCCAATCACAGCAAAGCTGGGAGAGCTGCCCCGCCCACATCAGGCTCTCTACAGAGATTGTCCAATCACAGCTAGGCTGAGAGAGATGCCCCCGCCCACACCAGGCTCTCTACAGAGATTGTCCAATCACAGCAGAGCTGGGAGAGCTGCCCCGCCCACACCAGGCTCTATAGAGATTGTCCAATCACAGCAGAGCTGGGAGAGCTGCCCCTGCCCACACCAGGCTCTCTATAGAGATTGTCTAATCACAGCAGAGCTGGGAGAGCTAGCCCCCTGCCCACACCAGGCTCTATAGAGATTGTCCAATGCACCATGAACACAGCCATGCGGAAAAAGTACCTCATGACAGATGGGCTCTCAAGAGATGCTGGATAGCAAAATCACGTGTTCCTCCATGAACACGCATATGTCTTGGCTTTTCATAAGAGTAAGCCATCATGACAGATTGGGGCTTCTGCAAGCACATGGGAAGTCAGGCAACGTGTTCCTCTACCCTGACACGCAGTTTGTCTTGGCTTCTTCCAGGCGTGTACAGATGTGTATAGCGAAAATCACGGTCTACTGTGAACACCAGCCACGGGCAGGCATTCACAGGAGTACCGTCATGACAGACTTGGGCTTCTGCAGGTACATGGGGAGTTGGGCAGTGTGTTCCTCTACCTCGACACCTCTTTCGCACCGGCTTCTCGGCTTCTTCTAGGGGCATACTGAGTATCTGACACGCCCACCAGGACCATTGGATACTCGGAACCGAATCAGGTTTTTTTTGGGAAGGTCACGGGGTCGTGACCCGGTTCTGTGGCCCCGGCAGTGTCATTAAATAGGAAAGGTTTATATGAGAAATTAATTTGTGACGCCACCCGTTGGTTTCGGCAATGGGGATGGATGGCCAACACTGCAATCAGATCCTCTGGGGCTGATGGTAATGCAGCTGAGATGGTTCTGCTCTATATGGGTAGAACGGAGGACCCCAGGGCAGTTTACACAGTCTATGTTGGGAATGTAGGGGCAACGGCGTGATGAATAACTGGGAAGACACAGCAAGTTGCAGTCTTTAAAATCTTTATTCACGGTTGGTACCAGCTTCTAGGTTATTTCCAGCTGCCAACAGGGTGCCGTGTCCTCTGGGTCAGGACTCCAGACAACTCTCAGATAACTCAGGGACTATCTACCAGGACCTTCTGTCGGGAGTAGAGGAACCACGTGTCAGGGTAGAGGAACATGCTGCCTGATTCCTGATGTACCTGAAGAAGCCCCAGTTTGTTCCTTTCTCTGCCGTCTCCCTGTGTTGGATCCTCGCCCTCCTTCCCAGCACCCCACACCCAGTGTCTTGAGCCGGTAGCCTCAGGTCCTGTCGAGCAGCCTTGTCCTGGTCCCCTGACCCTACGTGGCCACCTTTTCAACGAATAACGAATGAGTGTGGACTTGGACTGTGGTATTTGAAGTCACCTCGGTCCCCGGTTTGCTAGTTAAGTCGTTCAGCTTTTTCACTAGACTGGGGACGGTCCCCTATCTGTGGCCCCGTCCCTCTAGCTGATTCCGGATTCTCCGTCAGCTCCAAAGCGGGTGCCACGGGTGGATCGCTCACTTCCCATGCCCCTAGGACTCCTTTGTTTCTCTTGAGCCCTCCGCTGTTGCTTCTGTCCTCTCTCTGTATGTGGACGAGCTCCACCGGCTCCAGTCCCCAGGATGTCTCTCTCACACGTCCATTTGTCTGTGTCCTCTCTCCAACGTTCTCCCTCTACGTCCTACGTCAGTCCGTCCTGTACATCCTCTTGTCTGCTTCCCACTTCCTGGTGTTTCTGTCCCACTTTTTCCACCCGTACTCTCTACCTGTCTCCCCTTCCAGCCTGGAAATGGGTCCTCCCTAAACAGGGTCCGCCCGAACCCCAAAACCGGGTTGGTGTTGTGGTGGATGCGAGTGTTTGGGTGCAAAGTAGTGTCCCCATCTTACCCAGAGTGGAGTACACACTTCTGGCTGAGGTGCAGTACCTCTGTGGCGACTGGAGCCTCAGGGGCGCCACATATATAGCAAAAATCACTGTTTCCTATGCACACCAGCCACAGGCTGGTTTTCACAGTAGTACCATCATGACAGACTCAGGGATCTTCAGGTACATGGGGAGTTGAGCAGTGTGTTACTCTATCCTGAAGCGTGTTTCGCATTGACTTCTTCTGGGGCATACCGGTGTGTATAGTGAAAATCACAGTCTCCTATAACGCCAGCCATGAGCTGCCCTTTACAGGAGTACCGTCATGACAGACTCGGGGTCTTCATCACTCCCCCGGCCATCATGGCAACTCTTTGGTGCCCCGCTACTTTTTATCATTTTATTTTTAGCATGTCTTCAGCAATTACCATATCTTGAATGGAGATGATCTGCAATATAGGACAAAGCCAGCATTGTTTCTTAATAAAAAAGAATATATTTACCTAGATTTATGAAAGATATAGCTCCTGACTGAGTGTTATAAAAATCTGTAATCTAACATCAATCTAGCTGCCATATCTCACTGCTGGCAACACAGACAGAATAGGACCCCATGCAAGAGCAAAATATGGGCCCTTTGCAGCCCAATGGCTCATTATAATGCTCAAGTCCACCTACCTTGGAGGCAGAAATGGGCCCCTTACCTTTTGAGCCCCTGTGGCGGTCGCATAGGTTGTACCAATGATATGCCCATCCATACCTCTCACCCCCTTATGGTACAACTGAGCGGAGATGGCAGGAGAGACATCATCTCCCCCCGGCAGCGCGTCTGCGCGCACGACAAATCCTTATTACAGACGAGGAAAAGCTGTCAGCACGGCCAGAGCAAACACTGCAAGTTTGTTATCTGGAATAAATATATAGCTTCTTTATTCGCCTTCCCAGTTATGGAATATGTGATGCACATTACTGTGATGACTTGGAAAGAGAATGGACGACAAGTCGATTTATATCTTCTGTGGGGACAATGTTGTAGCATCTATATTCTGGTATATAGGGGCAGTATTATAGTAGTTATATTCTGGTATATAGGGGCAGTATTATAGTAGTTATATTCTGGTATATAGGGGCAGTATTATAGTAGTTATATTCTTGTATATAGGGGCAGTATTATAAGTAGTTATATTCTTGTACATAGGAGCAGTATTATAGTAGTTATATTCTTGTACATAGGAGCATTATTATAGTAGTTATATTCTGGTATATAGGAGCAGTATTATAGTAGTTATATTCCTGTACATAAGAGCAGTATTATAGTGGTTATATTCTTGTACATAGGAGCAGTATTATAGTAGTTATATTCTTGTACATAGGGCAGTATTATAGTAGTTATATTCTTGTACATAGGGGCAGTATTATAGTAGTTATATTCTGTACATAGGGGCAGTATTATAGTAGTTATATTCTTGTATATAGGGGCAGTATTATAGTAGTTATATTCTTGTACATAGGGCAGTATTATAGTAGTTATATTCTTGTATATAGGGGCAGTATTATAGTAGTTATATTCTTGTACATAGGGGCAGTATTATAGTAGTTACATTCTTGTATATAGTGGCAATATTATAGTAGTTATATTCTTGTACATAGGGGCAGTATTATAGTAGTTATATTCTTGTATATAGGGGCAGTATTATAGTAGTTATATTCTTGTACATAGGGGCAGTATTATAGTAGTTATATTCTTGTATATAGGGGCAGTATTATAGTAGTTATATTCTTGTATATAGGGGCAGTATTATAGTAGTTATATTCTTGTACATAGGGGCAGTATTATAGTAGTTATATTCTTGTATATAGGAGCTGTATTATAGTAGTTATATTCTTGTATATAGGAGCAGTATTATAGTAGTTATATTCTTGTACATAGGGGCAGTATTATAGTAGTTATATTCTTGTATATAGGGGCAGTATTATAGTAGTTATATTCTTGTACATAGGGGCAGTATTATAGTAGTTATATTCTTGTACATAGGAGCAGTATTATAGTAGTTATATTCTTGTACATAGGGGCAGTATTATAGTAGTTATATTCTTGTACATAGGGGCAGTATTATAGTAGTTATATTCTGGTATATAGGGGCAGTATTATAGTAATTATATTCTGGTATATAGGGGCAGTATTATAGTAGTTTTTTCTTGTATATAGGGGGCAGTATTATAGTAGTTATATTCTGGTATATAGGGGGCAGTATTATAGTAGTTATATTCTGGTATATAGGGGCAGTATTATAGTAGTTATATTCTGTACATAGAGGCAGTATTATAGTAGTTATATTCTGTGTACATAGGAGCATTATTATAGTAGTTATATTCTTGTACATAGGAGCAGTATTATAGTAGTTATATTCTTGTACATAGGAGCAGTATTATAGTAGTTATATTCTTGTACATAGAGGCAGTATTATAGTAGTTATATTCTTGTACATAGGAGCAGTATTATAGTAGTTATATTCTTGTACATAGAGGCAGTATTATAGTAGTTACATTCTTGTACATAGGGGCAGTATTATAGTAGTTATATTCTTGTATATAGGAGCAGTATTATAGTAGTTATATTCTTGCACATAGGAGCAGTATTATAGTAGTTATATTCTTGTACATAGGAGCAGTATTATAGTAGTTATATTCTTGTACATAGGGCAGTATTATAGTTGTTATATTGTTGTACATAGGAGCATTATTATAGTAGTTATATTCTTGCACATAGGAGCAGTATTATAGTAGTTATATTCTTGTACATAGGGGCAGTATTATAGTAGTTATATTCTTGTACATAAGTGGCAGTATTATAGTAGTTATATATATTCTTGTACATAGGGGAGCATTATAGTAGTTAATTTCTTGTGCATAGGGGCAGTATTATAGTAGTTATATTCTTTGTACATATAGGCAGTATTATAGTAGTTATATTCTTGTACATAGGAGCAGTATTATAGTAGTTACATTCTTGTACATAGGGGCAGTATTATAGTAGTTATATTCTTGTATATAGGAGCAGTATTATAGTAAGTTATATTCTTGTACATAGGAGCAGTATTTATAGTAGTTATATTCTTGTACATAGGGGACAGTATTATAGTAGTTATATTCTTGTACATAGGAGCAGTATTATAGTAGTTATATTCTTGCACATAGGAGCAGTATTATAGTAGTTATATTCTTGTACATAGGGGCAGTATTATAGTAGTTATATTCTTGTACATAGTGGCAGTATTATAGTAGTTATATATATTCTTGTACATAGGGGAGCATTATAGTAGTTAATTTCTTGTGCATAGGGGCAGTATTATAGTAGTTATATTCTTGTACATAGGGGCAGTCGAGTATTGTAGTTATATTCTTGTACATAGGAGCAGTATTATAGTAGTTATATTCTTGTATATAGGGGCAGTATTATAGTAGTTATATTCTTGTACATAGGAGCAGTATTATAGTAGTTATATTCTTGTACATAGGAGCAGTATTATAGTAGTTATATTCTTGTACACAGGAGCAGTGTTATAGTAGTTATATTCTTGTACATAGGAGCAGTATTATAGTAGTTATATTCTTGTACGAAGGGGCAGTATTATAGTAGTTATATTCTTGTACATAAGAGCAGTATTATAGTAGTTATATTCTTGTACATAGGGGACAGTATTATAGTAGTTATATTCTTGTACATAGGGGCAGTATTATAGTAGTTATATTCTTGTACATAGGGGCAGTATTATAGTAGTTATAGTCTTGTACATAGGGTCAGTATTATAGTAGTTATATTTTTGTACATAGGAGCAGTATTATAGTAGTTATATTCTTGTATATAGGAGCAGTATTATAGTAGTTATATTCTTGTACATAGGGACAGTATTATAGTAGTTATATTCTTGTACATAGGAGCAGTATTATAGTAGTTATATTCTTGTACATAGAAGCAGTATTATAGAAATTATGTTCATATTGGCAATATTTAACTGCATATATATATATATTTATATGAATATTTACACATGCTGTCATTTATAATACTCATGTAGTAACTTTACATTCATTCTACTCTTCATTTTTTTTCTTACTTTCCCATATAGATGGATCCAAACAAGAAGCCAACCTTGCTGGAGGAACATCCAGACACTGTTTCTATGAACTTCTACCAAATTCTAGATACAGGATCACTGTTTATGCACAGATCCAGGACAGTGAAGGCCCCGGAGTGAGCATCGTGGAAACTACATGTACGTTGGATGATTAGGATTCTACATATTTAGAGAAGGGTATAAGAGTGTAATTTTTGGGGTGTGGGATCTTTACAGCAGCTATAGATTCTTGCATTAGATGAGCATAGTGCATTTGGCCATTGCTTGTCTATACTCTATACCTAAGTGTCTATTATAGCGCTCAGTACTCCTGATACCAGTGTATGGGATGGACCTTATGATTATAATTTACATCTTCCATTTGTTCTTAGTGCCGGTGCCAACTGCTGCCCCTACCCGACCACCAGCAACCGCTCCTCCTCCAACCATTCCTGTCGCCAGAGAAGGTAACAATAACCTAATTTTCTGCACACTTTAGCTATTATTGGGTATTAAACACACCCCAATCCAGGGGTGTCCAACCTTTTGGCATCTCTGGTTCACAATGGAAGATGAACAGTTGTCTTGGGTCACACAAATGAGCCTTGGTTACGTGACTTTGATGTCACCAAATGTCCTCCTTCCATGTTAAGAAGGCCCAGTTCAGCTCTGTGCTCATGACGGTATGAAGAACTGGCGTTATTAGTGCATTGTCTATTTTATATGAAGACAGATGACCCATCAGTAACACCATGCCACCACCGCTGACAATGTGTAGGGTCTCACAAGGGTTTATCTTTGGGGATGGGGGCCTTTGCAACTAAATCATTCCAACCCCCCGCGCCCATCATGTCCAGCACAGGCCTGTCTTGTGCCCAGCAGGTGTGGGGTCACTACAAAGGGGGTTTTGGGGCCTGTATGAGGTATGTGGTCTCACCCCTATACGTGCGCTCCTCTCTCAGTTGGCGAATTGATGGAGTGGCCATATTTATGGTATTGATTGTTTGCATGGTTGGTATCTTCCTTGTGTGTAAGCAGCACACACAGCAAAAAAAATAAAAAAAATGTAACTGTATACTTCTTACATTTCCCATTATCTCATTGCCCTAGAGGTCATTCCATATAGAGAAAATAGCAATAAATAGTTCCGAAATATCATTATATTACTTAATAAATTACATATATATTGACATATAGTTCCATATTATAAGTACCCTCATTTGGTCACTAAACTCTTCCTATACTTTAGTGTGTAAATCCGCCAGAGCCGATCTCGTCTTCCTCGTGGATGGATCATGGAGTATCGGAGATGACAACTTCCACAAAGTCATCCGCTTCCTGTACAGCACTGCTGGCGCCTTTGATCAGATAGGCCCCTGATGGAACACAGGTAATATCCGACAACACCGGCTGTACTATGTGGATGAGGGGCGGATGAGAATGAACCGCAGATCTATAACACTTGTGAAGCTCTTTGCTGATTACAATAATCCTACCTTCGCTCTCTTCTTGACCGATGAATAAAAACACTATTTTTTAGGCTCTGTTCACTTACAACTTGCTCTGTACACAGTTCGCACATGCTATAAAGGTGTCCTTTTTCGATCTAGCAGCAATATACCTTTTTTTTTTACGGTATTTAGTAGCACATCCAACCACGCTGTTTACCACAGAGGCATCCCACCAAAGAAATCTGTGCACATTTTAATAATAGGAGTTTATAGTTGATAATGTACCACAATGAAGTATTCCAATTAGTGTAAAAGGGTAAATAAAGTCTATCTCACTACAGCCGCACCTGCACACTACTGGTTCCTGTACAGACTAGTATCCCTTGCTGCGTGGCCCCTAATGGCTCCTGCACAGGCTCGAATATTTCTAACACTAGGAGACCACAACTAGGACCTGTCTGCCTAAAAGACCATAGAGTTGTTCCTTTTCTCCTGAGGAACCAGAGCGGTCAATTGCTATGGCAACACCAAGAAAGGAATATTGTCCAGAGATAGTCAGGGACCCAAAGTCCACAAACCTAAAACGTGTACAAGTGGAAAAGGTAGCAAGGGTATCCTGATACAAACCTAACCTAAAACAAGAGAAAGGTGTAGGCAAGAAATGTAATGCACAAAAGTATTCCAACATGGGTAAAAGGGGAAATGAAGCCTATCTCGATGCAGCTGCATTTTCACCCTACTGTTCCTGTACAGACTAGTATCCCTAAGCTGCGCAGCCACTAATGGCTCCTGTACAGGCTGGAATATCCCTAACAATAGATACCCCAACTTGGACTTGCCTGCTGAGTTGTTCATTGTACCGCCTGATGAACCAGAGGTGCGCTAAGCGCTATAAACCAAGATAGGAAAAGCATTATGTGAAGGACTGGATACAGGTGATTTTAAAAAAAGGAAACTTCACTTGCTCAAAAAATTGAGTTAGATGCCTTTAAAAAAAAGCCTTTAAAAAAAATCTCCGAAGCCTTGTTTCTGACACTCTTTTCTGTTTTGCATTAAGTCATTCAATTGCAGAGATATTCGTATTTGTTTCTTCTGAGTACAATGTCACATTGTGACTGTAGGGAAGCAAGGGATTCAAGACACCTTAGCTGACCCCCATACTAGGGGTACCTAGGCTATACCTGTCTCCAAAATTACCCGTGAAGGTGGGGATGGCTGGGTTTCGCACCTTACTATACTCCTAGATATAACTCACCAGTTATGTCCCCCCCTGCCCCCAAAGGAATGAAGAGGCAGGAGTGCAAGAGAAGACAAAACAGGCAAAGAAACAAGTATAAAAGGACTCCAAATCTTCTCCAGTAGAAAACTTTAGTTCTTGCAACAGTAACAAACACCTCAGCTTTTCAGAGACAAGTTTATTCCAAGTGGTCAGTATAGAGCAGAGTTCTCCACCTCCAGTCCTCAAGCCCCACCAACAGTGTATGTGATTGGCCCCCCAGGGCCGTGGGGTACTCGGAATCGGGCTGCAGTACTGCTAGGGAGTCACAGAGGTCGAGATCCGGCTCCATGACTCTGGCGGTGTCAATAAAAGTTCAGGGATTTAGGTTTTGGGGATAGGAGTCGTGACGCCATCCGTGATGTTCGGCTAATGGGGCTGACGCTGCGGTACGGGACCTCTGAGGATAATGGAGGTGCAGCTAAGGTGGTATCGCTCCCCACGGGTGGAGCTGTTCCCCAGGGTGACCGGTGTGAAAGTCCATGTATAGATGGTGATAAAGTTGCAGTGCAGGGCAGGGGACGCCGGAATAATTCAGACACAGCTGGTGACTCACGGTTCTTGGGTTGTAAGGTCCAGCCGGGTGCTGTGTACTACAAACCAGGGGTCCAGCCACTCCCAAGTAGATTGGAAACACTTAGCCGGCACCCTATTCTGTGTACCTTCTCCAGGTCTCTTTACTCTTGTAGAAAGCCTGAGAATTAAAGCCTAGCGCACACTTAGAGCCTGGGTTACAAAGTAATAAGTCCAACTGATATTGCAAGTGCATATTTATTTTTATATCAGTTAGACAATGACAAAATCAGGGAAGTTACAATAATTACTGACCTAGAACAGTCGACATTAAGAGGGACAGACAAAGCCACAAAGAGCCTAAGACCTTGTTAGCTTGGGTATACATATAGTGCCCGCAAACCAATATCAAATACAGTTACATGGACAATCGGGGGCACAGAATATCAGTAAAAGGTTTCACAATAAATAAAGGTAAAACAGTATAAAGTACACCTTTTTGTACCAGTACATCACATAAGATATGGCTGCTAAAACCACTCACCCATGACTAACGGGCAAAGGATATGTGGTACGTGGCTGGGGAGCCCCCCGACATGTGTTTCAGAATACCTTTCTTCAGGGGGTGTGCCATAACTAAGATTGTGGGCCCCAATGGAAAAATCTCCTACTGGGCCCCCTGCTGTCATGGTTCTTTATTATTATTATTATTATTATTATTATTATTGGTCAAGAAAACTTTCAGGACCCTCATTGCTCCCTTCACCCACTATGGTTATATTCCTGTGCATAAGACGTTTACGTTCCATCATTTTTCTGACATGAATTATTCCTTTCCAGGTCGGCATTGCCCAGTATAGTGACGACGCCAGGACAGAGTTCAAGCTAAACTCCTATAAAAGCAAGGAGTCCCTCCTGGCGGCAATTAACAGTATATCTTACAAAGGAGGGAATACAAAAACAGGTAGGTGCGCCGGTTGGAGGTAGGTGCGTCATTGGGAGCTAAGTGCGCCGGTGGGAGGTAGGTGCGCCGGTGGGAGGTAGGTGCGCCGGTGGGGCTCCTATCGGGTTCCCCCTAGTTGTGTCTGCCTGGTAGTGTGATACGTGGATCTTGGCACCTCATAGACTCAGGACCTGTTTATCGGAGCTGCAGATACGGAGCGCTGTGTGTTTTGGCTCACACTTTGTGATGTAGGAGCAGTGACTGAGCTGTTTATGTAGGCTGGATTATGGGCCAAAAATACAATCTATGCAAATCGTTCCAGTACGAGAAACTCCCAACAGTAATATCACATCCAAAAATTCTGAAATTCAGATCATAGAGAAAAACAAACTCAACAAGATCCAGACAGCAGCAAAGCTGAAATCCAGTAATCCAGAATATTACATAATCTGTAATCTCATAGATTAATGGATAGTTTATGAAAAAATGACACGTTCGGTTATTTTTAAAAAATATATTAAAAAAATGAAAAGACGCATGGCTGTACCTGTAGCCGAGCATTTATGTAGCCCTGATCACAGTGCAGTAGACATGAAGCTGCTCGTATTAATGGGTTCCTTCAAGTCTCAGAGAGACAGTAGAATTTGGGTACCGTCACACCTGGTGACATCACCGCCGATTGCATAGGCGACGCAGGGGTGTGGCCTATCGGGGGAGACAGCGCCGCTGCGTTGCCTAATGTAAAGGGGCGATGTCGGCGGTAAATATCGCCTTAGAGTGGTCGCCTGGTTTCGCAGCACTGCTCTGAAACCAGGCGAGCGCTCGGGGGCGATGTGTACACATCGCCCCATGTAACATGGCGATCGCCGATGTTGCATGCGATGGGAGCCATAGGCTCCCATGTTACAGCATTGCCGCTGGGGTTTGTAGACACCCTAGTGGTGATGCTGCCTGTAGCATCGCCGGTGCGTTGCCGGAGGTATCGCCGTGTGTAAACACGCGACGTCGACGCTGGTGCGGGGACCAAAAATGTGCGCGCCCCCGAGTGTCGCCGGCGATATCTCACCAGGTGTACCCTTAGGGAATACAAACTGATGATGATCTTTGACATATTTAGAGCAGGAATGAACATTTCACATGGATTCATGTCTTTTTACATAAATTGAAAGGGCATTTGGGGGCATCTTACCTTTGAACAGACTCCAATTAGAGGACAATAAAACTTTCACACTGATATTAGTGAACTGTTTCCAGCCATAACTGTTTCACCCCATCTCATTCCTGCTCTGCTCCACCTCACTTGTATTAAGAACTGCAGTATTCCAGGTCATGTTGTGTATATATGCAGTATATATATATACTGTATGAGGGACATCAGATCTTGTTCTATACTAGCCTGAAGAAGAGAGACGAGTAGTCTCAAGGGCTTGCTATTTATTGCCATCTTCTCAGATCGCCATTAAAAGGTATCAACCACTGAGAACTGAGTATGACGGGTGGTGGATACGCCTGCCCAGCTATCTTATGAGACGTTACGCCACTTTATTGCCTTAACTTTCGCCAGATACTTACTCCAACCCCTGACTGGACTATATATTTGGTGGAGGAGCGCAGCACTTGTAAGAGTCACCTAAGGCTAGGGTCACACTGGCGTCGTGGATGCTTTTTCCCATGCGTTTTTCACACTTGTCGTTTGTGAAAAACACATGTAAAAACGCATCCATAGACCCCAATGCATAAAAGCGCATGGCCAAAGTTCCATGCGTTTGTTGGATGCGTTTTTTTGGCTCAGCACCAAAAAGTGAATCATGCTGCATTTTTTGGTGCGTTTTTGTTGATTTTCAAAAACACATGCATTTTTGTAACATGGGGCCCTATGGGAAACGCATGCAAAAACCATGACACTAAATGGATCCATGCATTTTTGCTTGCGTTTTTTAAGGCTGTTCCAGACCTAACAGCAAAAACGTAGGCTGCCAAAAACAACCTTAAAAAACGCAGCCAAGTGTGTCCCTAGTCCTAATTCATTAAATAGAGTGCACCTCTTAATGAATTAGGCACATGGTATTCCTGCACGCCCCTTCATAAAGACTGGTGTGTACACCATCAGTATTAAAAGGTTTGTTCCACAGAAAAAGTACATTTTATTAAATAGATCTTGGAATAATAATAATTTCCACTATTGAATGTGTTAAAAAAATGTTCTTGTGCTGAGATAATCTTATATATGTGTCCCTGCTATGTACTGTGTAATGGATGTGTCTGACCATACAGGGACATGGTCTGATCATACCATATCTCCTGTGCTGAGATAATCTTATATATGTGTCCCTGCTATGTACTGTGTAATGGATGTGTCTGACCATACAGGGACATGGTCTGATCATATCACATCACCTGTGCTGAGATAATCTTATATATGTGTCCCTGCTATGTACTGTGTAATGGATGTGTCTGACCGTACAGGGACATGGTCTGATCATACCACATCTCATGTGCTGAGATAATCTTATATATGTGTCCCTGCTATGTAATGTGTAATGGATGTGTCTGACTGTACAGGGGCATGGTCTGATCATACCACATATCCTGTACTGAGATAATCTTATATATGTGTCCCTGCTATGTACTGTGTAATGGATGTGTCTGACCATACAGGGACATGGTGTGATTATACCACATGTCTTGTGCTCAGATTCTTTTATATATATGTTCCAACTATGTACTGTGTAATGGATGTGTCTGATCGTACAGGGACATTGTCTGATCATTCCACATCTCCTGTGCTGAGATAATCTTATATATGTGTTCCTGCTATGTACTGTGTAATGGATGTGTCTGACCGTACAGGGACATGGTCTGATCATATCACATCTCCTGTGCTGATATAATCTTATATATGTGTCCCTGCTATGTTCTGTGTTAATCAACTGAAAAAATCCTAGTACAGATAATCCTTCTGAATGATATGAACTTGTATTTCACAGGCAGGGCCATCAAGCATGTCCGAGAAGATATTTTTACTGTGGAATCCGGCATGAGGAAAGGAGTGCCTAGAGTCCTGGTGGTGATTACCGATGGGCGATCCCAAGATGAAGCCGTCAAAATTGCTCATGAAATGCAGCTGGAAGGTGAGATGTTGGTGTCAAAAAATGACCAGTGAAATTTTACTCCAAATTTCGTGACATTTTACACCAAAAAGTTGGTGGGGCTTGACAAAAAACACCATATTTTGCCCAATCTGTATGACAGATCGTGGCTAGGATACATTCATGCTTTTGGCCAAATTAATAAAATTAGATTACTCCAGCAACTAGATTTTTAAACCTGGCAGAGTAAAAACTTTCTCTAAAATCTGTAAAAGGAATGATAAAACTTTTTATTTATATAGAGATAAATCTTATATACAAAAAAAACCTGAAAAACTCTGCAACGACCTCAAGGGCCTGGGGTACTCGACCAGCCGGGCATGGTCAGGGAGGATGTCACGGGTGCAGTCCTGACAGTCGTGACCCTGGCCGAGCAGATGAAGGGGATATTTACAGGGGATTATAATGTCTTTACGTGACGCCACCTGTGGTATCTGATCAAGGATGATTAGCGCTGCTTAGATGAACCCCAGGGGATAGATGTAATGGCAGCCGGGATGGTGACACTCCTCACAGGCAAAGCAGGCTCCTGGGGTATGGTATGAGAGTCTTTGGGGAATGATGGTGGTGGTAGTTATGGTGTGGGAGGCGGCAAGAAGGGCACAGGAAATAAGCAGGAGGACACAACAGGGGGCAGTTCTTTTACCTTTACTGAAGAAACGTGGTGCAGTCCGGAGGCAGTGGTTACCAGGTTCAGGAGGGTCCAGTCAGCCTGGAAGCAGTTGAATTCCGCCTCGCCAGGTGAGTTTGGAGGCCTGCCTGCTGCACTTCTCAGTTTGGGTCCCAGCTGTCTGTGAGCTATTTTGTGGCCCTGTCCATTACCTCTCTTGCTCTCACTCCCGACTGTAACGGACACTGCCATGTTGATTGCAATTCCAAGCTCTCGTTACGCTGTTGTGCCCCCGGGTCTCTACATGCCGCCAGGAAACTTGCAGTCCCCTGTCCTCCAGAATTGATCAGCAGGACGTGCAGTTGCCAACTAACCCAAAACTCTGGTGTTCTATGTAGCGCTGCCTGGCGTGAGCCTATCAACAGCTCCACTCCCCAGGATCTTCTCCTTCTCACTTCTCGACTTCTACTCCTCGTATGTTTCCTCTCCCTTCCCTCACTTTCTCTACCTAACCCCTCCTCCTTGTCGGAAACAGGGCAGCTCCCCTGTACTCGGGTGTAGAGCTCCCCCTTCTGGCGAAGAGTCAGGACCGGTGCGGGCATGTGATAGGTTTACCTGACGTGGAGGTCTCCTTCTGCTTCCAAGCATGATGTCACCTCCGATGAGAGAGCCAATACCAATGTGGAAACGGACCATAGGGGCGCCACATCTCCTTAGTAGTTTTTTCTAGGAGTTTGTATTTTCTCATGATTTCTCTTAAATTCAGGTGAAACCATTAAGTTTTCTTAGCAGAATACTCGTCTGCAAACTCTGAATTCTTTTGTGTCGTTTTTTTTTCAGTCAGTTCCTGAGCGTTTTTCAGAATTTTTTTCTTCCTACTGTTCTCTTTTTAGCTTTCACATTGACTTTTTTAAGTCAGGCACAGAGTCTTCCGAAAGTAAAACCCTAAAAACAGGGTCTCCAAACCTGTAACAAAAGCCAGAACCTTTGAAAAAGCATGTCGTTTTTCCATAGACTTGCATTTGTTAATTTTTTTTCATGGACTTTTTTTTTAGGCGGTTTCCTCTTAAAAAGATGTTGCCTGCACGTGTCATAAGTATGCAACAAAACACTCTGTGTGCGCATAATGTAAGGGTGTGCTCACACACAGAATTTTGTTACAGCATATTTGGAGCAAACCCTAAATTGAAATTCCCTTAATCCTCCTCAAAAACTCAAAACTCCTCAAAAACTTGCATTTTTCACTCCGTTTATGGCCGAAAACTCAACAAAAAAGACTGTGAGTGAACACACCCTTAGACTATGGGCACACAAAGTTTTTTTGCAGCTTATTTTGATCAAAAACTGAGTTGAAATTCCCCAAAATCCACCTCAACAACTCAAAACTCCATTCAATCTCATTGGGTTTGCCGACCTAATTCCCGTATCGGTGGAGGTCCCGGTGGTCAGACCTCCCCCTAGCATACAGCAATTATATTTATAACTTGACAATATATCCTTGATGAGTACAAAAATAAATTCCCCTCTGCTCCATCTCGCTCTAATCTTGAATTTCCTTGTAGAATAATGAATCCATAACTTTCCAAAAGACATTAAAGATTTGCCATGAATAGACTTATTACTCCTAAGACTCTGATGAAGAGGTTTATTATTATCGGATACAAAAGGAAGCTATTTGGCCAAGGAATGTTTTTTTTTTCTTTTTCAACCAACCTTGGAGCCAACAAAACGGAGCAGACAATGGAGGCAGATTATGATTGATTGTCTTGCTGAGCTCTTAAAGGGACCTCACCAACTGAAGCTGAGTCTGAGCCATGGGAATAGCTTATGAAGCTTCAATAACGTGAAGCCGCAAGACGTTTTGTGATGTTTTATTTTACCCAAGACACCATCACCAGAGACTTCAGATTAGTTTTTAAGTGGCGGGACTGTAAGACGAGGTTTGATGTCTGTGACACTGAAAACACTCCTAGTATGTATGTTCTTCTTGCATTCAGGTGATCCACATTCCCCTGAAATTCCAAAAATGTGTATAAGGCTATGTGCCCACTGTGCATTCGTGCTGTGTTTTTTGGCTGCATTTTACAGTGGCTGGCAATCAAAAATACAGGGGAGCCCATTATTTTTTAAAATTATTTAAATAAAGATTTAAAAAAAAAAAAATGGGTAGGCTCACCCTATATTTAATTGCCAGCCAAGGTAAAACCAGGCAGTTGGTTGCTGGTATTCTCAGAGTGGTGGGCCCATAGTTATTGACAGCTTGTCATTAAGGCCAGACGATAATGTTCAGGTCTCTATGAGACTTGCCCATATCAATAGTTAAAAAAAAAATCAAATACGCAAAGAAGAATCTTTTATTCAAAATAAAACACACAGACAACTGTCATTTTTCCATTTATTAACCCCAAACATACTCTCTGGTGGTAATGTACAACAATGTCCTACAAAGCACATGTTCCTGGCTCTGGTTCCATTGCTCCAGGTCTGGATGAAGAAATGTCCTCTCACTGCAGTTTCTGCTATCTCACTGAGTCACTAAGGGGTTCCCGCAGCAATGAACTCTGGTGACCTGATGCTGGATTGCCGGACTGCTATGTTGCCATGCCCTGCAATCCTGCAGCGGGGTCACATGAGTACACTGCAGTGGGGAGCCCTCAGTAACCACTTTCTGCAGCAGTCATTGTGAGTTCAGAGATTTCAGCGAGAGGAGGCTTATTCCATTGCTGTAGTCTGCAGACTCTGTGCTTTATTGCAGTTGCTCAGTAGCAGAGAGGACTAGGGTCATCTCTGGATCTGAGACACTGATTTGAGCAATGTGTCACTTACTGGGCTGAATGCTATAATTTCTAACAGGAAAGAATTATCACTGCAGGACTAGTCCAACTACTCCCCCAAAAACTGATTAGCAGCTTACTGCCAATATACAATATACATAGAAAGCTGCCGATCAGTGGTGAGGGCGGGGTTATACACAGCTCAGCATTCTGATCTCTGCTACATCTACAGCATTGAAAACGCTGATTTTATCACAACTGCTGCAGTACACGGAGTGATACATTGTTGAAATCAGGGTCTTTGGCCCATACATCATGCTGCTTTAAGATAAGGTAGCAAAATCCTGATGGCAGATTCCTTTTAACATAAATAACTGAATTAAATAATTACTCAATTTCTATCATTTACTGTCACGTCCCTGTTATAATGCAGCAGACGGATTACAGGAAGTAGAAGCGTGGCTTTGTTTCTCTATTGGAAGTGGAGGTGTGACTTCATTACTATACAGGAAGTGGAGGTATGGCTTTATTTCCATACAGGAAGTGGAGGTGTGACTTCATTACTATACAGGAAGTGGAGGTGTGACTTCATTACTATACAGGAAGTGGAGGTATGGCTTTATTTCCATACAGGAAGTGATGCAACTTCATTTCTATACAGAAAGTGGAGGTGTGGCTTTATTTCTATACAGGAAGTAGAGGTGTGGCTTTATTTCCATACAAGAAGTGGAGGTGTGACTTCATTTCTATACAGGAAGTGGAGAAATGGCTTTATTTCCATACAGGAAGTGATGCAACTTCATTTCTATACAGGAAGTGGAGGTGTGACTTTATTTCTATACAGGAAGTAGAGGTGTGGCTTTATTTCCATACAAGAAGTGGAGGTGTGACTTCATTTCTATACAGGAAGTGGAGAAATGGCTTTATTTCCATACAGGAAGTGGAGGTGTCACTTTTTTTTCTCTACAGGAAGTGGACATATGGCTTTATTTCTATACAGGAAGTGGACGTATGGCTTTTATTCTATAAAGGAAGTGGAGGTGTGGCATTATTTCTATACAGGAAGTGGGGGAATGGCTTTGTTTCTGTATAGGAAGTGGCGGTATGACTTTGTTTCTTTACAGAAAGTAGAGTATGGATTTATTTCTCTGCTCCTGAATCCCTGTCACAATTATGAACAATGCAGGCTTGGAAACTAGGGAAAATACAGTCCTCGCACCTATTGTGCTGGAGGAGTGCTGATGAAGGGGGACAGCGCACTCAAGAAGTGTGAAGGTTAAGTTACAATTCCCAAACATATTAGACTTGCACCAAAAGCATTTTTATTGTTGGAGGATGGGGGCTGTAAGACCATGCTTTATACAGGTTTTGTGTGAATAAACTGGTAGTCTATTAGACTGCTTGTGTGTTGTGACCACTTATTTCGTTGGTTTATATTCAGGTCTATAGATTACATTTGGATGCTGGGTGGTCCCTTATTGGCAAAGAAATGTAAAGCTACAATAGTAACCCTTGTATCCTCCTCCTACCCGGTGCATATGGGAAACGTTTGCCAAGTTCTCTTAATGTGAATGTTATTTTTAAGTCTGTCTTCTAAAATAAACCACATCGCCCTCCTCCGTGCCGCACCTTTCAGCAGTCTACGGCTCTGATGATATCATGTTTCCCTTTGGCTGTGACCCGTGTATTTCCACTCACAGTAGATGACTGACTGACTAAACTCCTGTGTCCTTTCCTCCTCCCAGGCTTCAGCATTTTTGCGATCGGAGTGGCGGATGCAGACTATGCCGAGCTAGTGAACATTGGCAGCAAGCCCAGCGAGAGGCACGCGTTCTTTGTCGACAACTTTGATGCCTTCAAGAAAATAGAAGATGAACTGATCACTTTCGTCTGCGAGACAGCAACTGCAAGTGCGTGGCAACTTCTAATGTTTTCTCAATCATTTATATATATTAAATAACTCTATCAGAAAAACAAAAGGTCCCCTGCGGGCCCTCCACCTTGACCATTATTCAAGAATAAGGAAACGTCTTTGGGCTATGTGCATATGGCATCTTCTAGACTTGGTTGCACCCACTGTGTTATGTGCACTTATCCCTAAAATGATTACCCAAACAGGTTCTTCTTTAGTGTTCATCACAAAAATATGTTATATGAGAAATGAGATACATATTGAAAAAAGCCCTGGTTACAGTGCTGTATATGCCAGTAGATGCGTGGTCTAGTTCTGAGTCCCTATTGTTCATGAGATGAGCTGAAGTGGAAAGATTTGTGATTTTTCTACGCTGCCGTTGAATATCCAACAAGAAGGATCAGGACCTACAAGTGTAAATCAATATGGTTTATTATCTGCGCGTTTCAAGGTTATCCAACCTCCTCATCAGGAAATATCCCTATGCGTTTCAAGGTTATCCAACCTCTTCATCAGGAAATAACCCTACGCGTTTCAAGGTTATCCAACCTCTTCTTCAGGATACAACCCTAAGTCTTTCAAGGTTGTCCAACCTCTTCATCAGGATATAACAATATACATTTGAAGGATAACCAACCTCTTCATGAGGAAATATCCCTACGCGTTTCAAGGTTATCCAACCTCTTCTTCAGGATACAACCCTAAGTGTTTCAAGGTTATCCATCCTCTTCATCAGGATATAACAATATATGTTTGAAGGTTATCCAACCTCTTCATCAAGAATTAACCGTGCATGTTTCAAGGGTTTCTAACCACTTCATCAGGATCTAACTCTACGATTTTCAAGATCGTTATCCAACCTCTTCATCAGGATATAACAATACGCATTTGAGGTTATCCAACCTCTTGACCAGAAAATAATCCTATGCATTTCAAGGTTACCCAACCTCTTCGTCAGAATATAACCATATGCTTTACAAGGTTACCCAATGTCTTCATTAGAGTACATCTCTATGTATTTCTAGGTTATTCAAACTCCATTACGATACAATCCTATGCATCTCATGGTTATGCAACCTCTTCATCAGAATATAACTATGCTTTTCAAGGTTACCCAACGTCTTCATTAAGATACAACCCTACGCGTTTCTAGGTTGTTCCATCTCCATTAGGATACAACCCTACGCATTTCAAGGTTATGCAACCTCTTCATCAGAATGACATTCTATGCGCTTCAAGGTTATCTAACCTCTTCATCAGGATCCAATCATTATTATTATTGAAAAGCATAGATAGTAAACCATATGGATTTACACTGCATCGTTCTTGTTGGATATTCAACAGCAGCACAGAAAAACACACACACCTGTGGGTCTGAAGCAGCCGACATCTTGTCATCATTCTCGTCATAGCAAATGGGAGTAGAATTTACATATGGGTGAAATATATCCATTTTCTAGATTAACGTTTTACTGAGCGTTAGTCACAACACTGACTCTCAACATAAATGTGGCGGTTCATTGTTGGCACCTGCAAGTCATAAACTCATAAACTAGATGGCAGCCCAGTTGGATTTTCCAGATCTTAAAGGAGTTGTTCACTTTAAAAAATGAACATTAAGGCATCTATGCTGTAAGGTGGAGCAGGGAGTTGATGGCTCCCTGCTCTACCGTTTGAGTTTAATTGCATGTGCATCCTTAGGATGCAGATTCTGGTGAAATGAGGTGGTCGTTTCTCATTGCATCGCCAAGAAGAGGGCTGGATTAGCAATGGAATTGAGCCATTCAACCTCATGTATCACACACACCACTCTATGATACGGAAACAACTATTTTAGAAGCGGGCAACAAACACAAGAAAAAGAATCATATCCCTGCTTCTCCCTATAGTAAGTAGTGAAATACTCCTAATAATAATATAACACCAAAAAAATGAAGTAAACCAGTTCAACTATAAAAAAAAAAAATAACTATTTTATTGAAATATATTAAAATATATAAATCATATAACAATAATTAGGTTTAATACGGAAGAATGGACACTTACAGGTGAGCCAATGCACAAAGTGAACAATTCTGTAGGACTGTGTTCACACCACTAGAAAACTAAAACAAAAAAATAGTATAACAAACGTGTAATAATACTCTGCTGTAATAGGTAATAATAAAGAGCTAGTGCTGATGGAAAACAGTGTTAATAACAGGGTTTTTAGTTAATACTTTTTTTGCAAAAAATGTACAAAGCCGTTCTAACAACGTCAAGGTAGCCCATATCAGAACAGTCCCTATCTAACTTATTTAAAACCTGATCCTATGTACAACGCCTATGGATGCAGAATACAGAAGGGTCAGAGTCCAATATGGACACGCTGCAGAAGACGATATTTTTTATGTGCCTGGCTCACTAAGGAAGGGTTGTGGGCACTCCCTATCTTGCATAACAAGAAACTAGTTAGACACTTACCGGTAAGCCAATGCACAAAGTGAACAATTCTGTAGGACTGTATACACACCACCGGAAAACTAAATCACAAAAAACTGTATAACAAGCACGTAGAAATACTCTGCTCGAATAGGTAATAATAAAGAGCTAGTGCTAAAGGAAAACAGTGTTAATAACAGGGTATTTAATTAATACGTTTTTTGCAAAAAATGTACAAAGCTGTTCTACCAGCGTCAAGGTAACCCATATCAGAACGGTCCCGGTTAACTTATTTAAAACCTGATCCTATGTACAACACCTGTGGATGCAGGATATAGAAGGACCAGAGTCCAATATGGACACGCTGCAGAAGACAGCATTTTATGTGCCTGGCTCAGTACAAAGAATACCCAATAAAGGGAAAAAGTGTAGGTCCTCAAGGGAGGTGTTAGTAGTGATTTGAGGCAAATAGATCAGAAGATATAAGATATATCATCAATAATCAAGTGTCACATAGGTCTTCATCATGTAGCTAACACAGTCAATGTGTGAGCATAAATCAATTTACATACAATATGTATGGTCAACCTGCTATTAGTATGTTACTCAATATACAGATCCAAGCAGGCTAAATAGCAATGTCCACCTACAAGAGAACTGACCAGGGAATTGCAATACCTAAGCAAGTACAGTAGCTGTATGTCAAGTTCTATGATCCCAATATATATCTAAAGTGCATAGTGCATCACTTACCCATAATAAGAAATATTAATGAGGACTGCATTCAGCCCCGACACTTGTTTCGCTTCTATGGCTTCCTCAAGGGGATGTAAGTCAGGATAAGGAGATTATACTCTGTGTTTAGTACAAACCTGAAGTGGACCTGCCCAGCCTGATAGTGTTATCAGGAGATCAGGGCACATTAGGAAATAAAAGTATATATAGGAATTCTGTATACACTGTGTGCAGAATTATTAGGCAATTGAGTATTTTGATCACATGATACTTTTTATACATATTGTCCTACTCCAAGCTGTATAGGCTGAGAGCCAACTACCAATTAAGTAAAACCTATATAACAATGAGTTATCAGCCCAAATTGTGGTATAAAATGAATTAATTTTATTGGTACATAATTAAAATATACAAACAACTATAAATAATACATTGGATAAAAACACCACGATAATAATGCATCAAAATGTTTCAGATTATTGCGGATCTTAGAACAGGGATAGGGTATTGTACATCCTATACAAGTCAATAGTACACCTGTATAATTCAATTAATATACATCCATGAAGGTTCCTTGAGTGATATGTTAATACCACCTAGGGAGACCAAATCAATCTCCAAATCCCACAATCAAGTAATATAGTCAAAAAAGGGGCTCTATGTGAAAAATAAATGTGCCAAACATAATATAATTGAAAGCCAAATAAAATCACCTTGTTTATATATAAAAAAGTAAGTATAGTGCCACATCTTCACAAAACATAAAAAATTAATAAAATTAGTGACAACACAATTAATAAAGAAGCTATCACACAAAGTAATTTCTTCACAAAAATACAAGAAAAATACAAAAAAAGTGTGTGAAGGCAACGTGATGCTGCAGGGAATGTGTGTATTTTTAAGCTGGGCAAATTAAAAAACAACAGGTGATTGCAATATACAAAGTGAACTATAGCCCCCCAAAAAAGAGACAAAACACACATAAAATGAGCCTCTCAAAACTAGACCAGTATATGGGTGGGGAATGGTCAGAGACTATTCTGACCCAAGGAATCAACCTTAAATTCTCCCCAGGTAGTACAACATTAATTCCACTATAAAGGAGGCAATAATCCTCCTATATCACAGAAGGAAACATGTGCTTTTCTTATGTTGGAAGTCCTACACAAGACCTAGTTACTCTCTCATAGATATACCAGTTATATGGGTTATATGCAGCCACCTATTAATCTCCTGTACTGAGGTCGGACAATGTCCAGTAATGTCTAATCCCCTCAGTGGCGGTATAATTACCTGTCCAGATATGATGCACCGTCACCCTGACGCGTTTCGCCCTGCGGCTTCTTCCAGAGGGTGCCGCTGATAAGAGGTATTGCATATTTATAGGGAACTAAATAAGTAACAGGTGCGCTGGTCATGGCGCTTTGTCCGTCGCCACAGCAACGCGGCTCCCCGGTTCGGCGTCTAACATCACTTCCCCGTCACCTCCCTCGGACGCGTCACAGGGGAAGGCGGGGGAGCGATGCTAAGGCTTTCCTTAGTCAAAATGGGTCAGAAGAGAGATTGACGGGCTTCGAAAAGTCCAAAATTTTAAGATGTCTTGCAGAGAGATGCAGCAGTCTAGAAATTGCCAAACTTTTGAAGCGTGATCACCGAACAATCAAGGATTTCATGGCAAAGAGCCAACAGGGTCAGAGGAAGCGTGTTGGGCAAAAAAGGCGCAAAATAATTGCCCATGAATTGAGGAAAATCAAGCGTGAAGCTGCCAAGATGCCATTTTCCACCAGTTTTGCAATATTTCAGAGCTGCAACGTTACTGGAGTATCACAAAGCACAAGGTGTGCTATACTCATGGACATGGCCAAGGTAAGGAAGGCTGAAAAACCACCACCTCTGAGCAAGAAACATAAGATAAAACGTCAAGACTGGACCAAGAAATATCTTAAGACTGATTTTTCAAAGGTTTTATGGACTGATGAAATGAGAGTGACTCTTGATGGGCCAGATGGATGGGCCAGAGGCTGGATCAGTAAAGGGCAGAGAGCTCCACTCCGACTCAGACACCAGCAAGGTGGAGGTGGGGTACTGGTATGGGCTGGTATCAGCAAAGATGAACTTGTGGGACCTTTTCGGGTTGAGGATGGAGTGACGCTCAAATCCCGGACCTACAGCCAGTTTCTGGAAGACAACTTCTTCAAGCAGTGGTGCAGGAAGAAGTCGGGATCGTTCAAGAAAAACATGATTTTCATGCAGGACAATGCTCCATCACATGCATCCAACTACTCCACAGCATGGCTGGCCAGTAAAGGTCTAAAAGAAGAAAAAATAATGACATGGCCCCCTTGTTCACCTGATCTGGACCCCATAGAGAACCTGTGGTCCCTCCTAAAATGTGAGATCTACAGGGAGGGAAAACAGTACACCTCTGGGAACAGTGTCTGGGAGGGAAAACAGCACACCTCTGGGAACAGTGTCTGGGAGGATGTGGTGGCTGCTGCACTCAATGTGGATCGTAAACAGATCAAGCAATTGACACAATCTATGGATGGAGGCTGCTGAGTGTCATCATAAAGAAAGGGGGCTATATTGGGCACTCATTTTTGGGGGGTTTTGTTTTTGCATGTCAGAAATGTTTATTTCTAAATTTTCTGCAGTTATATTGGTTTACCTGGTGAAAATAAACAAGCGAGATGGGAATATATTTGTTTTTTATTAAGTTGCCTAATAATTCTGCACAGTTATGGCCCCTTTACACGCAGCTACAGGTGACAGGTTTTCCACAGGTAACTTACTGGTTGCAGTGAAATCATGGAGACATGGTTCTATCTTGTTGCTGTGTACAAATGGAATAATGTGTCCATGATTTCACTGCAGCCAGTAAGTTACCTGTGGAAAACCTGTCACCTGTAGCTGTGTGTAAAGGGGCCATAATAGTCACCTGCACACACAGATATCCTCCTAAGAGCCAAATCTAAAAAAAACACTCCAACTTCCAAAAATATTAAGCTTTGATATTTATGTCTTTTGGGTGATTGAGAACATAGTTGTTGATCAATAATAAAAGTAATCATCTACAATACAACTTGCCTAATAATTCTGCAAACAGTGTATATATAGAAGAAACACCGTTGCATAGATTTTTATTTTAATGTGGACAACCCTTAAAATAGGAATTTAATAAATGACAATGTGGCGGCCAGCAGAATGAGGGGCAGCTGTGTGTATACAAATCCCCTTCATCCTTTACAATGGCGCAGTGCATGGTTCATATAGGCGGCTCTACACTCGCACTTCCAGCATGATGGAGCAGGAGCACCTTCATTTTGATCAGACCCCAACAATGAAACACTGATGGACCATTCTCAGACAACTCAGCACTTTCGTAAAAAAAAAAAAAAAAGAAAAATTTGCTAAATGTCTTATAGTGTCCAGAAATTAAATAAATAGATAGATAGATAGATAGATAGATAAATGGATTGATACATAATGTACACTACAATATATGTAAACATATCGCTGGAAGGTGCCTGATTTTGCATCGCTCCTACGACGTCGTTGCGTGTGACGGCATGATACGACTAGCGATAAGTGGTCAGATCGTTATATACAGATATGGGAACCCGACCCCATATCAGACGATGTCAATCATCCAATCTGCTGCATTGTTCTGTGTGACACCTCCATAACCGATCTCCTGACCGATTTCTCCTATTCACATCATTGACAAGCATCAATCGCTGGTTGTGTGAGCGATCCCTGCACGTAACATCGCTGCTGCGTCCTGAACGTTATCTATACATGTGACACCTCACTAACCATGTGTCCACGAGTCGCACCACTGACATCGTTATCTATACATGTGACACCTCACTAACCATGTGTCCACGAGTCGCACCACTGACATCGTTATCTATACATGTGACACCTCACTAACGATGTGTCCACGAGCCGCACCCCTGACATCGTTATCTATACATGTGACACCTCACTAACGATGTGTCCACGAGCCGCACCCCTGACATCGTTATCTATACATGTGACACCTCACTAACGATGTGTCCACGAGCCGCACCACTGACATCGTTATCTATACATGTGACACCTCACTAACCATGTGTCCACGAGTCGCACCACTGACATCGTTATCTATACATGTGACACCGCACTAATGATGTGTCCACGAGCCGCACCCTGACATCTTTATCTATACATGTGACACCTCACTAACGATGTGTCCACGAGCCGCACCCCTGACATCGTTATCTATACATGTGACACCTCACTAACGATGTGTCCACGAGCCGCACCACTGACATCGTTATCTATACATGTGACACCTCACTAACCATGTGTCCACAAGCCGCACCCCTGACATCGTTATCTATACATGTGACACCTCACTAACGATGTGTCCACGAGCCGCACCCCTGACATCGTTATCTATACATGTGACACCTCACTAACGATGTGTCCACAAGCCGCACCCTGACATCGTTATCTATACATGTGACACCTCACTAACGATGTGTCCACGAGCCGCACCCCTGACATCGTTATCTATACATGTGACACCGCACTAATGATGTGTCCACGAGCCGCACCCCTGACATCGTTATCTATACATGTGACACCTCACTAACGATGTGTCCACGAGCCGCACCACTGACATCGTTATCTATACATGTGACACCTCACTAACGATGTGTCCATGAGCCGCACCCCTGACATCGTTATCTATACATGTGACACCTCACTAACGATGTGTCCACGAGCCACACCCCTGACATCGTTATCTATACATGTGACACCTCACTAACGATGTGTCCACGAGCCGCACCACTGATATCGTTATCTATACATGTGACACCTCACTAACGATGTGTCCACGAGCCGCACCCCTGACATCGTTATCTATACATGTGACACCTCACTAACGATGTGTCCACGAGCCGCACCCCTGACATCGTTATCTATACATGTGACACCTCACTAACGATGTGTCCACGAGCCGCACCACTGATATCGTTATCTATACATGTGACACCTCACTAACGATGTGTCCACGAGCCGCACCCCTGACATCGTTATCTATACATGTGACACCTCACTAACCATGTGTCCACGAGCCGCACCCCTGACATCGTTATCTATACATGTGACACCTCACTAACGATGTGTCCACGAGCCGCACCACTGATATCGTTATCTATACATGTGACACCTCACTAACCATGTGTCCACGAGCCGCACCCCTGACATCGTTATCTATACATGTGACACCTCACTAACGATGTGTCCACGAGCCGCACCCCTGACATCGTTATCTATACATGTGACACCGCACTAACGATGTGTCCGCGAGCCGCACCCCTGACATCGTTATTGAGTTCCCACACAAAATCGTAGTGTGTGACGGCCGCCATAGAGGGATAGACAGATAAAGGAATAGATGGATGGATAGATAATAAATAGACAATAGATAGACTTATAGATAGATGGATGCATACATACATGGATAGATGATAGATTTCTACTTAGATATACTGGGTGGGTCAGTTATATGGATGCACCTAAATAAAATGGGAATGATTGGCGATATCAACTTCCTGTTTGTGGGACATTAGTATATGGGAAGGGGAAAACTTTTCCAGATGGGTGGTGACCATGGCGGCCATTTTGAAGTCAGTCATTTTGGATCCAACTTTATTTTTTCAATGGGAAGAGGGTCATGTGACACATCAAATATATTGAGAATTTCATAAGAAAAACAATGGTGTGCTTGGTTTTAACATAACTTATTCTTTCATAAGTTTGATGTGTCACATGACCCTCTTCCCATTTATTTAGGTGCATCCATATAAATGGACCACCCTGTGTAGATGGATGGATAGATACATTAATGAATGGATAGATAGACAATAGATAGATTTAGAAATAGATGATAGATTGATGTATAGATAAATGTTTATATTAAATTTACACAGTTGTGTGACGTGTACCTGTGTTTTTTCAGCTTGTCCGTGGGCTTACATTCAAGGCAACAGTGTGTCAGGTACGTTTGTCCTCTATGTGAATTATTCCCAGTCGGACCTCTCATGATTCCACTTCTCCAGTTTGATGATATTTTGTTTTTTTATCTTATTATAGATAAATTTTACTCCTACATTGGTAAGACTGATCAGTGTACAACTACAGAGACTCAACATGTTAACATTGTAACTGGTTAATTCTATGTAATGATTGCAGGATAACAGTGTGTGACTTACTCTAAACCATCTAACGAGCGTCCATACATCTGCTGTCTAACTTTACAGATACTTTGCTTTATTAATTTTTCATTTAAAGGGATCCTGTCACCCCCAAAACACCTCTAAACCTATTAAAAGCTGTCCCTAGAGCATATTAACACTTACCCTACACTCCTTTTACCTCCTAAATGCACATAGTCAAAGTGAAGAAAAACGTTATTATAGTACCTCATTACTGATGATAATGAGTGACTATGCTATTCATAGTCACTCATCCAGGCTGCCCCTCTTCTTCATATCACGCCTATTCAGGCGTGATCTTCATCACAGATTCAAATTGCCGCCTCCCTGCGCGCCTCCCCGCTCTCCCATTGCGTCCGGGCTTCAGTGTGGGGCTGTATGACGCGATCCGCGTCATTCCCGGCGCCGGGTGACGTATTTACACCCGCGCCGCGCTGTCAGCTTCATTATCATTGTTGCACTAGGGTATCAAGTGTGCCATGCCCCCTACTGTGATTAGCGGCTCACTGTCTATAGACAATATACATACAGAATTTGGTGTGGGCGGGGGAAGCTCACTGTCTATAGACATTGTACATATACAGCCTGGTGTAGGCAGGGGCAGCTGTCTGTCTATAGACATTGTACATATAGAGCCTGGTGTGGGCGGGTGCAACTCACTGTCTATAGCAATTGTACATACAGAGCCTGGTGTAGGTAGGGGCAGCTCACGGTCTATAGACATTGTACATACAGAGCCTGGTGTAGGTGGGGGCAGCTCTCTGTCTATAGACATTGTACATGTAGAGCCTGATGTGCGCGGGTGCAGCTTGCTGTCTATAGGCATTGTACATGTAGAGCCTGATGTGGGCAGACACAGCTCACTGTCTATAGCCATTGTACATATAGAGCCTGATGTGGGCGGGGCAGCTCATTGTCTATAGCCAATGTACATATAGAGCCTGGTGTGCACGGGTGCAACTCTCTGTCTATAGACATTGTACATATAGAGCCTGGTGTGGGTGGGGGCAGCTCTCTTTCTATAGACATTGTAAATATAGAGCCTGGTGTTGGCGAGTGCAGCTCACTGTCTGTAGCCATTGTACATAGAGAGCCTGTTGTGGGCAGGGGAAGCACACTGTTTATAGCCATTGTACATATAGAGCCTGGTGTGCGTGGGTACAGTTCACTGTCTATAGCTATTGTAGATGTAGAGCCTGGTATGGGCAGGCACAGCTCACTGTCTATAGCCATTGTACATATAGAGCCTGATGTGGGCGGGGGCAGCTCATTGTCTATAGCCAATGTACATATAGAGCCTGGTGTGCACGGGTGCAACTCTCTGTCTATAGACATTGTACATATAGAGCCTGGTGTAGGTAGGTGCAATTCACAGTCTATAGCCATTGTACATATAGAGCCTGGTGTGGGTGGGGCAGCTCTCTTTCTATAGACATTGTAAATATAGAGCCTGGTGTTGGCGAGTGCAGCTCACTGTCTGTAGCCATTGTACATAGAGAGCCTGTTGTGGGCAGGGGAAGCACACTGTTTATAGCCATTGTACATATAGAGCCTGGTGTGCGTGGGTACAGTTCACTGTCTATAGCTATTGTAGATGTAGAGCCTGGTATGGGCAGGCACAGCTCACTGTCTATAGCCATTGTACATATAGAGCCTGGTGTGGGCCGGGGCAGCTCATTGTCTATAGCCATTGTATACAGAGCCTGGGTGGGCAGGGCAACTCGCTGTCTATAGCCATTGTATACAGAGCCTGTTGTGGGTGGGGGCAGCTCACTGTCTATAGCCATTGTATACAGAGCCTGGTGTGGGCGGGGGCAGCTCTCGGTCTATAGACATTGTACATATAGAGCCTGGAGTGGGCGGGGGCAGCTCATTGTCTATACACATTGTACATATAGAGCCTGGTGTGGGCAGGGCAGCTCGCGGTCTATAGCCATTGTATACAGAGCCTGGTGTGGGTGGGGGCAGCTCTCTGTCTATAGACATTGTACATACTGAGCCTGGTGTGGGCAGGGCAGCTCACTGTCTATAGACATTGTACATATAGATCCTGGTTTGGGCGGTGGCAGCCCACTGTCTATAGCTATTGTACATACAGAGCCTGGTGTAGGCGGAATTAGCTTTCTCAGCTTTGCTGCATTGCTAAATCTAAAAACTGATTGTGTCAGAACCGCTGCACTCAGTAATCTAAGTGATACATAGTTGGATTCAGGGTTTCTTTCCCTACATCAGGCTGCTTTCAGTTGAAGTAGCAAAAACCTGAGGACAGATTCCCTTTAATTGTTGATAAGTAAAGTTTTGATTGGTTGATCACAGCCTTGGTGCTTCTTTGGTCCACACAGGTAGCGTGTGCCAGGTGCTGACCACCAATCTGATATTACACTGATCATAGGAACTCGTCCATCTTTCCAAAAACACTAAATTGCAATTATTAGGTTAACATTACATAATAATTTCCAGCATCTCAAAGTCTAGAAATTATACAGATGTTGAAGGAACTTCACGTTATCTGGAAAAATGCAAAAGCAACAAAGCAATACACGGAGAAGCATTGGGCATCTGTCTCATGAATGGGCAACTCCTATAAGTTTTTAAATGTAAATATTCCTACGTATAGGAGATACACACCAGGATAATCATGATACTTTCATTGTGCCATTCCAGGGTTCAAAATGATGGAAATGTTCGGCTTGGTGGAGAAGGAGTATGCAGCTATAGATGGGATCTCTATGGAGCCTGGAACCTTCAATAACTTCCCTTGTTTCAGAATACACAAGGATGCACTGGTGTCTCAGCCCACCAAGTATGTACAAAGCAAATACTGATGCCCACACATATATATTTGTATATATCATTTTTCTATAAGCCATAAAACTAAGGAAGCAACACTCACACTCACTGGACTTTTCTGAGAATGGACCAGGTCAAACAGACTCGTAAGTGTTCTTTTTCAGATGGTGGTGGAAGAAGGACTCACAGGCTTTCTCTATGAGTAGCTGGAGGAAACAGACCTCACAGGCTTTCTCTATGAGTAGTAGGAGAAAACAGGACTCACAGGTTTTATCTATGAGTACATGGAGTAAACAGGACTCAGGCTTTCTCTATGAGTAGGTGGAGTAAACAGGACTCACAGGCTTTCTCTATGAGTACATGGAGTAAACAGGACTCACAGGCTTTCTCTATGAGTACATGGAGTAAACAGGACTCACAGGCTTTCTCTATGAGTAAGCGGAGTAAACAGGACTCACAGGATTTTTCTATGAGTAGGTGGAGTAAACAGGACTTACAGGCTTTGTCTATGAGTAGGTGGAGGAAACAGGACTCACAGGCTTTCTCTATGAGTAGGTGGAGGAAACAGGACAAACAGACTTTCTCTGAGTAGGTGGAGGAAAGAAGACTCACAAGCTTTCCCTATGAGTTTGAGGAACAAAACTCACAGGTTTTCTCTATGAGTAGTAGGAGGAAACAGGACTCACAGGCTTTCTCAATGGGTAGGTGGAGGAAACAGGACAGGACTCACAGACTTTCTCTATGAGTAGGTGGAAAAAACAGGACTCACAGGCTTTCTCTATGAGTAGGTGAGGGAAGCAGGACTCGCAGGCTTTCTCTATTAGTAGGTGGAGGAAACAGGACTCACAGACTTTCTCTATGAGTAGATGGAGGAAGCAGGACTCACAGACTTTCTCTATGAGTAGATGGAGGAAGCAGGACTCACAGACTTTCTCTATGAGTAGATGGAGGAAGCAGGACTCACAAGCTTTCTCTATGAGTTGGAGGAAACAGAACTCACAGGCTTTCTTTATGAGTAGGAAGAGGAAACAGGACTGACAGGCTTTGTCTATGAGCGGTTGGAGGAAGCAGGACTCACTGGATTTCTCTATGAGTAGGTGGAAAAAAACAGGACTCACAGGCTTTCTCTATGAATGGGTGGAGGAAACAAGACCATAGACTTTCTCTATGAGTAGTTGAAGGAAAACAGGACTCACAGGCTTTCTCTATGAGTAGGTGAGGGAAGCAGGACTCACAGGCTTTCTCTATGAATGGGTGGAGGAAACAAGACCATAGACTTTCTCTATGAGTAGTTGAAGGAAAACAGGACTCACAGGCTTTCTCTATGAGTAGGTGAGGGAAGCAGGACTCACAGGCTTTCTCTATAAGTACGTGGAAAAAAGCAGGACTCCCAGGCTTTCTCTATGAGTAGGTGAGGGAAGCAGGACTCACATGCTTTCTCTATGAGTAGGTGAGGGAAGCAGGACTCACAGGCTTTCTCTAGGAGTGGGTGGAGGAAAACAGGACTCACAGGTATTCTCTATGAGTGGGTGGAGGAAGCAGGACTCACAGGCTTTCTCTATGAGTGGGTGGAGGAAGCAGGACTCACAGGCTTTCTCTATGAGTGGGTGGAGGAAGCAGGACTCCCAGGCTTTCTCTATGAGTGGGTGGATGAAGCAGGACTCACATGCTTTCTCTATGAGTAGGTGAGGGAAGCAGGACTCCCAGGCTTTCTCTAGGAGTGGGTGGAGGAAAACAGAACTCACAGACTTTCTCTATGAGTAGGTGGAAGAAACATGACTCACAGGCTTTCTCTATGAGTACATTGAAAAAAGCAGGACTCACAGGCTTTCTTTACGAGTATCTGGAGGAAAACAGGACTCACAGACTTTCTCTATGAGTAGGTGGAAAAAACAGGACTCACAGGCTTTCTCTATGAGTAGGTGAGGGAAGCAGGACTCGCAGGCTTTCTCTATTAGTAGGTGGAGGAAACAGGACTCACAGACTTTCTCTATGAGTAGATGGAGGAAGCAGGACTCACAGACTTTCTCTATGAGTAGATGGAGGAAGCAGGACTCACAAGCTTTCTCTATGAGTTGGAGGAAACAGAACTCACAGGCTTTCTTTATGAGTAGGAAGAGGAAACAGGACTGACAGGCTTTGTCTATGAGCGGTTGGAGGAAGCAGGACTCACTGGATTTCTCTATGAGTAGGTGGAAAAAAACAGGACTCACAGGCTTTCTCTATGAATGGGTGGAGGAAACAAGACCATAGACTTTCTCTATGAGTAGTTGAAGGAAAACAGGACTCACAGGCTTTCTCTATGAGTAGGTGAGGGAAGCAGGACTCACAGGCTTTCTCTATGAATGGGTGGAGGAAACAAGACCATAGACTTTCTCTATGAGTAGTTGAAGGAAAACAGGACTCACAGGCTTTCTCTATGAGTAGGTGAGGGAAGCAGGACTCACAGGCTTTCTCTATAAGTACGTGGAAAAAAGCAGGACTCCCAGGCTTTCTCTATGAGTAGGTGAGGGAAGCAGGACTCACATGCTTTCTCTATGAGTAGGTGAGGGAAGCAGGACTCACAGGCTTTCTCTAGGAGTGGGTGGAGGAAAACAGGACTCACAGGTATTCTCTATGAGTGGGTGGAGGAAGCAGGACTCACAGGCTTTCTCTATGAGTGGGTGGAGGAAGCAGGACTCACAGGCTTTCTCTATGAGTGGGTGGAGGAAGCAGGACTCCCAGGCTTTCTCTATGAGTGGGTGGATGAAGCAGGACTCACATGCTTTCTCTATGAGTAGGTGAGGGAAGCAGGACTCCCAGGCTTTCTCTAGGAGTGGGTGGAGGAAAACAGAACTCACAGACTTTCTCTATGAGTAGGTGGAAGAAACAGGACTCACAGGCTTTCTCTATGAGTACGTTGAAAAAAGCAGGACTCACAGGCTTTCTTTATGAGTATCTGGAGGAAAACAGGACTCACAGGTTTTCTCTATGAATAGGTGGAAGAAACATGACTCACAGCTTTCTCTATGATAGCTGGAGAAAACGGACTCACAGGCTTTCTCTATGAGTAGCTGGAGGAAAACGGGACTCACAGGCTTTCTCTGAGTAGGTGGAGAAAGCAGGGATCTCAGGCTTTCTCTATGGGTAGGTGGAGGAAACAGGACATACAGGCTTTCTCTGTAGTAGGTGGAGTAAATAGGACTCACAGACATTCTCTATGAGTAGGTGGAGTAGGTCCACTAATGCTTCAACAGCCCCCCTATGCACACCATGATGGCCCCCACAGCTCCTCCATGTCCATTATAATGTCCCTGCAGCTCCCCTATATACAGTATGATGTCCCTACAGCTCCCTCACAGACATTTTACTGGTCCCACTACATACAGTTTGATGTCCCCCGCAGCCTCCTACATACAGTATGGAGTCCTCACAGCCCCCTATATGCCGTACGATACCCTCACAGCTCCCTATATACAGCACAATATTCCGCATGCCACACTATATACAATATGGTGCCCTCACTTCCCCCTATATACAGGATAATGTCACCACAGTGACAAAAGAGTAAAAGTACATACAGATAGGAACAGATATCACTAAAAATACCAGTTAACTCAATAATGTAGAGAGCAGATATAGAAATAATGAAAAGAAACCCTGAGTATCATGTGCAATTAGTCTATTAAAGGATAGTAAGCAAGTATGACACTGCAGCCGCACCCATGAGACAAGAGGGCCCACATCCACCTCTAAAGCAGGTGGGATTGTGCAGTATGATGAGCTATGGGACTGCATAAGGGCCCATTTACTATTTTTGCACAGGGGCCCTTTTCAGTCTGTGCCCTCTAGAGGGGCAAGTGTAATAAACACATAAATATCCTCTAAAATACTTCGATCTCATTCTTATTGCTCTTTGTAAGGGTCAGCGCAAAGACACAACATAGATATAGCCGCGTTCTGTCCGTTCCCATCACAAACCCGCTATGAAATTCATGACCTTGATTCGTGAATCAGCAAAGCTTGGTCATATCTGCAAAACAAATAGATGTAAAAACAACAATAAGCTTTCAAAAATAGGGATCAACCGTAGGAAAATGAAAAAATAAATTAAAAAAGGGCAGCAACACCTGCTCAGACCCTAGGTCACCGCTCGTTGGCACTGTCAGGCTTTGGCACTGTTATTGCCCTGCCGCAATGTCGTTACATATAAACATATTCCGGTTAGCTAAACCTTAGCAACTCATACACAATAAACTAATGTCGTCTGAGTCGGCTGATATGGACAGGTTCGGCTGACAGTCTAATGAGTACGGGGTCCGCTTATCGGTGATTGTCGAGGGAGATAAGAATCCGGCATGTCCAATTTCTGATTGCAGATCCATAGTTTTCTAAGTGATAAGCCACCGCCAAAGAGGTCTGGCAGCGGCTTTATCATATAGAACACAACAGTGTTCAGCAGAATGAGCGGTCCTTGTAGGGGAGAGCCAGGTGAGATATCAGCGAGACGTATGATCGACCAAACCATCATTCGCCCAACAGCTACTGTATCAAAGGTATATAAGGAGGCTTTTCTTTTACTCTATTCTATTTGTGACCCCCTAAGTAAAATAAAATATCCAGTTCACAGCCCTGAAGTTACCTCCGTCAGCCTTTTCTCCCAATCACGTCAAACTGGGCGCACAATAGTCAGATCAGGAACAGACATTCAGTGAGATAGGTGCTATCTCTGCTTACTAATAAAGCCTTTACTTCTCTCATCAGACAGAGCCTACATCATGTATGCCGAAATTGTGTTGTGTCTGAAAAATGGTCGAAATCAGGGGCTCGCCAGCAGGTCCGTCAGTTTCGCAATGGGCCAGTCCAAGCTTGTCAGCACGATGAAACAATACATGCCCAAACTCATGATGTGACTTAACACTCCTACTCCATATCACACTCCAACTCGCGTTTCGCAACATACTTCCTCAGGGATTCATGAAGTTTCTCTATGAGTCGGAAGATAAAGCATTACTCACAGGTTTTCCCCATGTGTTGGCTAAGAAAGCAGGATTCATAAGCTTCCTCTGAGTTAAAGAGGGAAATAAACACCAAGCTATCTCTAATAGCTACTGAGAAAAGCAAGACTCCCAGCTTTCTGCATGAGTTATTGAGGGAAGCAGGACTCACAAGCTTTGTCTATCTATATGAGTTAATAAGGGAAATAGGACTCCCATACTATCGCTATGAATTACAGAGAGAAATAGGACTCTTAGGCGTTAATAAGAGAGCCAGGCCTCCCAGGCTTACTAGTCAAGTTATTAGGAGAAGCAAGACTCCTAGGCTTTTTCTATGAGTTACAGGGGTAAGCAGGACTCCCAGGATTCTCTATAATTACAGGGTAAACAGAACTCTAGGCTTTCTATGAGTTACAGGGGTAAGCAGGACTCCCAAGCTTTCTCTATGAGTTACAGAGAGAAGCAGGACTTCCAAGCTTTCTCTATGAGTTACAGGGTAAGCCGGACTCCCAGGCTTCTCTGGTTACAGTGGTAAGCCGGACTCCCAGGCTTTCTCTGAGTTACAGTGGTAAGCAGGACTCCCAGGTTTTCTCTATGAGTTACAGGGGTAAGCAGGACTCCCAGACTTTATGGGTTACAGAGGGAAGTTGACTCACGTTGGATACCATTCACTGAACTATCCCTTGATGTCCCAATTTGGACAGCCAATAAATTATTACTGTATGAAAACCATTTGCATTTCTCTTCTGATCCACTTGGTACCAATCTTGAATAATGTGAGGTGGTCCCTCTTAATGAATCCGCCGAGGTGGTCATCTTGATAATTGGTCCTACTTAAGAAAATGTATGAAGAATACAATACATAGGCACTAGACAACATTTGAATATTGTAGACCAAATCTTTAATCCCATGTTCTCCTTGTTACAGACATATTCATCCTGAAGGTCTTCCATCAGATTACACAGTTTCCTTCCTTTTCCGAATCCTTCCCGACACTCCTAAAGAACCATTTGCACTCTGGGAAATCCTAAATAAAGAATATGAACCTTTAGTTGGTGTAATATTAGACAGTAAGTTGACATGGATGGTATGAGTGTGGGATAACTTTGTTCTTTAAAGGGTGTGTAAACCTTTGGAGCCCATCCTTATCATTGATCCTGTTCATTGTGTATACAGCTCCTATGTGTCTCCATGGTTACAGACTACGAACAAGTCCTATGTAGTCTGATCTTGTGATCTTATTTTATTACACTCCCTCTACCTTGTCTCCTTCCTAATCTGCAGGATCAACCTATACACAGATGGTCTGCAGTCTGTAACCAGGGGGGAAACATTGCTCTACATAGGAGCTAAATACACAAATTTGTGGAACTTGTTGTAGATGAATAGATATGGTTACAAAAGTCAACATAGAGTTTAGAATGCTTGCAGTATTAATTTTAAATTGTTTTAGTCTGGGTTCACATATCCGTGTTTCATGGTCCAAGTTTTGATGTCGATGCACTTGTAACTCGGCCAGGGCCGGTAGTCATGGTCGAGGGGATCGTCACCCTCGCCCTGGCACATCAGATATAGGTTTTGGGTGATCACTTACTGTTTCCCACTGCCTCAGTACTTATTGGCCATGGACCCGTTTCCACTGCACAATTCCTTGTGTAAAGTCACTAAGAAGCAGTCCACCACAGTTTAAAACTTTGTCCTTTACCAGCCACAAAGTCCACAATACACAAGATAGGGCACATGCTTATTCATTCTCCTAAGACCATCATCTTCCCACTGACCACCCTTGTACTGAACTGCAGGCTAGATCTCACCAGCTATCCGAGGAAAGGGAGGATTGGTGTGGTTCTATTCCCGACTGTCCCACCGTATGTGTCAATGTGTAATGTTGCAGTTGGGGCGCTCCACCCAGCCAACTCTAATGGGCTCCCCCTTACAATTGACTACTGACACCTACAATTGACTAGTGACACCCACTTCCCAGAGAATAATACATTATCTGAACCATATTCATGAAAATACTGTACATTAACTTTACAGCATACAAAAGAGCATATAAAACAGTAACAGTCTTCAGGGGCAGGAACCTTTCTCTGTCACCAACCACCTTCTTCCACACGGACTGACCACGAGTCTCCTGACCGAACCCAACAGCCTTGTAGGAGACTCTCATCGACATCAATACTTGATCCGTGAATCATAGTTGCTTAGATCCTGCCTTGCATTATTCTTGGTACATTTTATATTTACACTTCCATGATCTCGTTTTCTGTACAGACAATGGAAAGACGTTAACTTATTTCAATTACGACAGTAAGGCGCAGTTTCAAACCATTACCTTTGAAGGACCAGAAGTCAAGAAGATTTTCCATGGCAGTTTCCACAAGGTCAGTGTAAAAGGTCAACATTATTAATATAATATCAAAATCAAAGGGTCCTTTATGTCAGACTGTGGAATGCTCGACTGCAAGAGGTAGGGGATGAAGTGATTATTCCAGGTAATTGGCACTCCCGCGAAGAAACGCATCAAAATTGTGTACAAAATTTACCTCCAATATAAATTACAGCACCTTGATTTACAAGTTTAAATTGAGGTCTTAACTCAATTTGCTCTTATGTCAAATAAAATTTCCCCATTAAAATTATTTGAAATGCTGGTAATGCGTTCCAGCCCCTGCTTATGGATACCCATCCTCTAATATGGAACCCATACAGGCACTGTATATATGATCCCGAAACCTTTTTAATGGCCATCATCCTGGTATATATAACCCCCCTTCCCGGTACATGATCCCCCCATCCTGGTATATATGATCCTCATCCTGATACATGGCACTTATCCTGGTACATGACTCCCATCCTTGTATATATGATCACCATCCTGGTACATGACCCCCCATCCTGGTATATATGATTCCCCCATCCTGGTACATGGCCCTCCATCCTGGTACATAGTCCCCATCTTGGTATATATGATCCCCATACTGGTACCTCTCCCCTATCCTAGTATACATGATCTCCCATCCTGGTATATATGATTCCCCCATCCTGGTACATGGCCCTCCATCCTGGTACATAGTCCCCATCTTGGTATATGTGATCCCCATACTGGTACCTGGCCCTTATCCTAGTATACATGGTCTCCCATCCTGGTATATATGATTCCCCCATCCTGGTGCATGGCCTTCCATCCTGGTATACATGGTCTACCATCCTGGTATATATGATCCCCCATCCTGGTGCATGGCCCTCCGTCCTGGTACATAGTCCCCATCTTAGTATATATGATCCCCATCCTGGTACATGACCCCTATCCTGGTATACATGGTCTCCCATCCTGGTATATATGATCCCCCATCCTTGTACATGGCCCTCCGTTCTGGTATATATGGTTCCCCATCCTGGTATATATGGTCTGTAATCACCAATATACATAATATGAACAGGCAGCTCTCAGAAGCAGAAAGCGCAGAGTTCACTTGCCGCACAGATTTATGACGCTATTGATCTTCTAGGTACACATAGTGATAACTAAGACAACTTCTAAACTGATCATCGACTGCAAACAAGTGGGCGAGAAGCCAATAAATGGTGCGGGAAACATCTCAGTCGATGGCTTTGAAGTCCTGGGAAGGATGGTTCGATCTAGAGGTCCAAAGGACAATTCTGCTCCGGTAAGTGCAAGTTCCCCTATTAGCCTATAGATGTAGGGAAGGCTTTCTTGACAATGGGCCATTCATGATTAAACCCACTCAATGAATTCCTGCGGTACATGTTATCCTGTTAGGCAATAAATTTACATTTATGAGACTATTCCATTGTCTGTCCGCAGTATGGAGATAATGTGCTAACGCAAACACAGCGAACAAGACAGATAGTAAAAATAATTGGTTATTGGAGATCAGCCTGAACACAAAAAGAGCTTTGTACAAGATGGCTTCTACGCTAATAACCCTACCCCACTCACATCGAGAGGGAACCAAGTGGCTGCATTCCAGCAAGACGGCAACGTAACGAGGCCGGCTCATTAATGGACTCCATTGTTTTGTGTTTTTGTGAATGTCTTACAAATTTTATCGGTTTACCAAGCTGCCCACTTAGAGAAAAATTCTCTATTTAGGATGGAAGCTACTGAGGGAGTTGTAGGTATTCTATTTTTTGCATTAGTTAACGTAATAAATCCCTAGAGCTCTACGACTAAGGTCCAAATTTTCTTTATACCAGTCCAGGCCTAGTATTTTAGGGTTATAGACTAAAGTCACAACTAGATATTAATCTTGCTGTTGACCCAGCAGTGAGATTTTTACTCTGTATTGATCCAATGGTGGTGGCGTAATGATTATTACCAGGTGTATAGATGATCCACTGGTTCACAGGGATTTTTCGTGGAGTAATATTCCACTTATGGAATCTTGGACAATAAACAAACAAGACAGAAGAAAAATCAATGCCTTCAAAATGTTATCAATACCATGGATGGCAAGAAGAACAAACACATCAATACTGGAACAAATCAAGCCAGACATGTCACTGGAAGAAAAGATCACCAAGCTACGACTTGTCTACACATCATACGAAGAGAGCAATCACTGGAGAAGGACATCATGGTCGGAAGAATAGAAGGAACAAGGCAAAGAGGAAGATCAGCAACCTGATGATTTCATACTATCAAGATAACATGGAGAAGACCCTGGTTGACCTATCTAGGCTTAAAGAAGACTCTGGTGGACCTATATAGGCATGGAGAAGACCCTGGTGGACCTATCTAGGCTTGGATAACATCCCGGTGGACCTATCTTGGCTTAGAGAAGACCCTGGTGGACATGTCTAGTCTGCATAAGATCGATCTTCCTACCGAGTATTCATCCATCAAGTTGCCATGGCTCGAGATCAAGATGTTCTACTTTGGATGAAGAGATTTAGGTCAATAAACACCATTCATCACTCATCCATGGTAACTAATGAATCCGATTGCATGGACCCCTAACAATTCCAAGTACGAGCATTGTGAAGTTCCCTGTGAGAGTAAAGCAGTAATCTTCAGCTGTCTGCTCAGGTCTGTTTCCGTGAGTTCTGTAGATGAGAATCTGCTAAAGCCATGGTTTGCATGCTACTGCTCTATTCTCACAGGAACTTGTGGGTAGGCTATGGTGAAATTATTTAAATTATGTTCATTCTACAGAATCCAGTGACTTTGTTAATTACTTGGAGAAAAAGGTAATTTATTGACCTTTCATAGAGACTTAGGTTGACCTTGATCCTAAATACTCAGTGTGTGCACATACTCTAAGGCTGGCTTCACACAACGGTTTTTGTGCATCAGGTTCTGCCTGGTTTGAACCGGACAGAACCTGATCTGGTTTTGCCTCCCATGTATCCCTATGGTGCCGAATTGGTCCTACCGTGTTTCCCCGAAAGTAAGACAGGGTCTTACATTCTTTTTGTGGCCAAAAGTGGCCCCCTGTCTTACTTTCGGGGGGGGGCCTTACATTGGAGGCCCCACCATCCATCCATCCATCCACACACTCCCACACATACAGACAGACACATGCATACACATATATACACATATATACACACCATACACACCATACACACCACACACACACATAGCACCTCTTCTTACCGGGTCCGGTGTGGGGTCCCCGATGGTCCTGTGCCGTCCTCTGTGCTCCGGTCCGGTCCCCAAGATGATCCGCTGCTGTCCGCCGTGTTCCGGTGCCGGTCCTAGGCTCCATGGTCCCTGCTCTTCCGGAGTTCAGGCCTAGCTCCGCCCAGGTCATAGTGTGGGCCAATCAGCATAGCGGCGCTCAAGCAAGCGTCATCGGGCGCTTGCCTCTGACGTCAGCGCCGCTATGCTGATTGGCCCACACTATGACCTGGGCGGAGCTAGGCCTGAACTCCGGAAGAGCAGGGACCATGGAGCCTAGGACCGGCACCGGAACATGGCGGACGGCAGCGGATCATCTCGGGGACCGGACCGGAGCACAGAGGACGGCACAGGACCATCGGGGACCCCACACCGGACCCGGTAAGAAGAGGTGCTATGTGTGTGTGTGGTGTGTGTGGTGTGTATGGTGTGTATATATGTGTATGCATGTGTATGCATGTGTCTGTATGTGTGTATGTAAACCTTCCCCCCCGTGTTTCCCCGATAGTAAGGCCCCCCCTCCCCCTACCCGGCCTTATAATCGGGGGAGGCCTTACATTAGCAGGCCCCCCCTTTACCCCTAGGCGGCCTTACAAACGGGGGGGCCTTACTTTCGGGGAAACACGGTATTTGGCCATCCGGTTTTGTGTTTTCTATGCCTGATCAGGTTTCGTCCGGTTTTTCACCGTGCACAAAACTGCAGTCTGCAGCGGTTTTGGGCTCCTATGAAAAAATCGCACAAAACCCGGCAGAAACAAGTCCGGGACGATCAAGCGTCCATAACATGGGAAAAAATAGGATCATTTCCCAGATGCGATTTTATGCATAGCGCATGCTCTGCAATGCTGCCGTGCTCATTCACCACCATGGATAGCAGCATTTCAGAGACACGGCTGAACGTACAGGACCATGAAGAGCAGCACTGCACACACAGGCTGACCGATCAGCACCATGAAGAGCAGCACTGCACCCACAGGCTGACAGATCAGCACCATGGAGAACAGCACTGCACACACAGGCTGACAGATCAGCACCATGGAGAGCAGCACTGCACACACAGCTGACAGATCAGCACCATGGAGAGCAGCACTTCACACACAGGCTGACAGGTCAGCACCATGGAGAGCAGCACTGCACACACAGCTGAGAGTTCAGCATCATGGAGAGCAGCACTGCACAAACAGGCTGACAGATCAGCACCATGGAGAGCAGCACTGCACAAACAGGCTGACAGATCAGCACCATGGAGAGCAGCACTGCACACACAGGCTGACAGATCAGCACCATGGAGAGGAGCACTGCACACACAGGCTGACAGATCAGCACCATGGAGAGCAGGACTGCACACACAGGCTGACAGATCAGCACCGTGGAGAGCAGCACTGCACACACAGGCTGACAGATCAGCACTGTGGAGAGCAGCACTGCACACACAGGCTGACAGATCAGCACCATGGAGAGCAGCACTGCACACACAGGCTGACAGATCAGCACCGTGGTGAGCAGCACTGCACACACAGGCTAACAGATCAGCACCATGGACAGCAGCACTGCACACACAGGCTGACAGATCAGCACCATGGAGAGCAGCACTACACACACAGGCTGACAGATCAGCACCATGGAGAGCAGGACTGCACACACAGGCTGACAGATCAGCACCATGGAGAGCAGGACTGCACACACAGGCTGACAGATCAGCACCATGGAGGGCAGCACTGCACACACAGGCTGACAGATCAGCACCATGGAGAGCAGCACTGCACACACAGACTGACAGATCAGCACTATGGAGAGCAGCACTGCACACTCAGGCTGACAGATCAGCACCATGGAGAGCAGCACTGCACACACAGGCTGACAGATCAGCACCATGGAGAGCAGGACTGCACACACAGGCTAACAGATCAGCACCATGGACAGCAGCACTGCACACACAGGCTGACAGATCAGCACCATGGAGAGCAGCACTGCACACACAGGCTGACAGATCAGCACCATGGAGGGCAGCACTGCACACACAGGCTGACAGATCAGCACCATGGAGAGCAGCACTGCACACACAGACTGACAGATCAGCACTATGGAGAGCAGCACTGCACACTCAGGCTGACAGATCAGCACCATGGAGAGCAGCACTGCACACACAGGCTGACAGATAAGCACCATGAAGAGCAGCACTGCACACACAGGCTGACAGATCAGCACTATGGAGAGCAGCACTGCACACACAGGCTGACAGATCAGCACCATGGAGAGCAGCACTGCACACACAGGCTGACAGATCAGCACCATGGAGAGCAGCACTGCACACACAGGCTGACAGATCAGCACCATGGAGAGCAGGACTGCACACACAGGCTAACAGATCAGCACCATGGACAGCAGCACTGACACAGTACACAGCACATGAGGCTGGCACAAGGATCAGCACCATGGAGAGCAGCACTGCACACACAGGCTGACAGATCAGCACCATGGAGAGCAGGACTGCACACACAGGCTGACAGATCAGCACCGTGGAGAGCAGCACTGACACACACAGGCTGACAGATCAGCACTGTGGAGAGCAGCACTGCACACACAGGCTGACAGATCAGCACTGTGGAGAGCAGACACTGCGCACACAGGCTAACAGATCAGCACCATGGACAGCAGCACTGCACACACAGGCTGACAGATCAGCACCATGGAGAGCAGGACTGCACACACAGGCTAACAGATCAGCACCATGGACAGCAGCACTGCACACACAGGCTGACAGATCAGCACCATGGAGAGCAGCACTGCACACACAGGCTGACAGATCAGCACCGTGGAGAGCAGCACTGCACACACAGGCTGACAGATCAGCACTGTGGAGAGCAGCACTGCACACACAGGCTGACAGATCAGCACTGGGAGAGCAGCACTGCGCACACAGGCTGACAGATCAGCACCGTGGTGAGCAGCACTGCACACACAGGCTAACAGATCAGCACCATGGACAGCAGCACTGCACACACAGGCTAACAGATCAGCACCGTGGTGAGCAGCACTGCATACACAGGCTGACAGATCAGCACCATGGAGAGCAGCACTGCACACACAGGCTGACAGATCAGCACTGTGGAGAGCAGCAGAAACTGAATCCTGTTAAAAACAGGGCATAATTGGCCACACTTTCTGCTCATCCTGTGCTGTCAGGTTCTGTCCGGTTGATCCTGCAAAAAATAGGATCCACCCTGAAAGCCCAAAACTGTGGTGTGAAGCCAGTCTAAGACTCAAAGCTTCAGACTGTAAGACCACGTTCACATGTTCAGAATTTGGTGAGTTCTTTACATTGGTTCAAAACCAGGAGTGGAACAATCAGAGGAAAAGTATAATAGAAACATGTCATCACCTCTGATTGTTCCACTCCTGGTTTTGGCTACAAATAGTGAGGTAAAACCTCACCAAATACTCAACATATGCATGTGGCCTTAGTCTGAAGCCTTGAGTCCTAGGCCATGTGCACATATTGAGTATTTGGTGAGTTTTTTCCTCAGTAATTGTAGCTAAGTCCAAGAGTGGATAAAAAACTAACGAGGTGGGGACGTGTTTCTATTAGACTTTTCCTCTGATTGTTCCACTCCTGGTTTTGGCTATAAATACTGAGGTAAAAACTCTCCAAATACTCAACGTGTGCACATGACCCTAGAGTAAATGGTTGGATTACCTAAAGCCGGCCACACACATTTGATGGCTGACGGCCTGATGATACTTCGGCTGATTGCTTGGCCCACAGTCCTCCCAGTCCTTCCTATACACAGGAGTGCTCACTCGGACAAGCACTCCTATGTCCTTTTTGACAAAGCCACCGACAGACATCCCTGTCAGTGTCTCATCTCCGGGAGGACAAAATCAATCTGAAAGCCTGTTTGACATCTATGCTGGCGATCAGTTGGCTGGCACCCCCATACACCTTAGAGTCTAATGTTAACTGTATGTTGATAAAGGACCACAAGGGATGAAAGGGAAATGGTGCTTCATACAATGCGTTTCAGAGCGTGTCCTCGCTCCTTCATCAGAAATTCAACCATGATCCTGCATATCCAGATGAAGGAGTGAGGACACGCTGTCAAACACGTTGAATAAAGCACCATTTCCCTTTGATGCCTTGTGGTGCTTTATCAACATACAGCTTGTTATTGACCGCTACCATTTCTCCATGGGGTGTGGATCCTGCGGTAGCTGTATCATACCTATATACCGGTTGTGGGTCTCACAACCAAATCAGTTGAGCAGTGACTTTTGCCACTTAGGTTAAAAAAGGATAAGACCCTATTGCACTTTTGTTTCCTCCCTTTCAGCTATTAAGGTACCTTTACACGCCGCTACGGAAGGTTAGAAACCACCGGGTGTCTCGCGTGCAAGAGCACGTTTCAACGGTTCCTAACGGTACCCGATACCGCATTTACACGCCGCTACAAGGTGCTCCACAGTAGGTTGTTTCTATCCTTGGAGACACCGACGGGTGCCGCAGGTTACCTTCTGTAGAGCACCTTCCATCATTTACACGCCGCTACAGAAGGTAATATGGGATGACCTGGGGCAGCAGGGACAACACATAGACGTGCCAGAGTTGTGGATTACGAGACGCTCGTACGATGATTGGACAATGCAATAACATCATGATTGGCCAGCCAGCACAGGAACACTGGCTAATACATGACGCTATAGCAATTGTGTAGTGTGACTGGTCATCTCCTTAAATATGCCGCCCTATGCAGGGACAACCAATCGTGACGCAGGAGCTTCCACCAATGATCGCTGAAGGGGGGCGGTATCCCGGAGGCTGTGGGAGTTCACTAGGTGACGAAAATACCTTCCTGTTCCTCGATTACACGCCGCTACCATCGGGTTCAAACCAACCTGTTTTTGAGCACGACTGAAAGACAGGTGTCGACAGTGACCGGTGGCAACAACCTGATTTACATGCCGATACCTCGGGTTGTTTTGACGGTACAAGATACAATTGTCTCCAACACCGGGAGGTTTCGAACCTTCTGTAGCGGCGTGTAAAGGTACCTTTAGGGTCTAATGTGTTCTAGGGTAGGTTCACACAAAGTTCTTTAACGTGGATTTTTAAGGAAACCTACTTCCAAATCAACATCAAGAGCCATTTAAATACTCTTTGATGTAGACTTTGAAGATCTTCTTCAAAATCCACTTTAAAATAAACTCAGTATACTCCCTCTTCCTCAAAAAAATGTTTCAAAAATAATATAAAAATTCCCCTATTAATCCTTAAAATCCACCTTTTTCTGACGCATCTTTTGTCTGAAAGGGTCGTCTAAGTATAAATCTCCACTCCTGGAGATAAATCAGGAAAAAGGCTAGGGTCACATTTCCGTTTTGACCCTAGCCTACAACAATCCGGTTTTAACTTAGAACTTTTTCCAGCACTGCATAGCGTTACCGCTATGCGGTGCTGGAAAACGCAGTCCCTAGTTACCCTATGTTTACCTTAACTACCTGTCACACAGGCAGCGGCTGGGAGTGCGCTTTACAGCGCCGCACAGGAAACGTTGCAGACAGCGTTTCCTGTGCGGCGCTGTAAAGCGCACTCCGAGCAGTTGCCTGTGTGACAGGTAGTGAAGGTAAACATAGGGTATCTAGGGACTGTGTTTTCCAGCACCGCATAGCGGTAACGCTATGCAGTGCTGGAAAAAGTTCTAAGTTAAAACCGGATTGTTGTAGGCTAGGGTCAAAACGGAAATGTGACCCTAGCCAAAGAAAGACTCTGCCAAAAACAACAAAAAAGTGGGGTATTTTTGGGGTGCTGATTCTGAATATGCTATCAGTTTTGCCAGATTGGCTCAAGTTTTTGAGATTTTTGGTATCTTATTTATAGCACTTGTTGGTAAATGCGACGCATCATCTCATTAATTTCTTTGGATTAGTACTTGAACTGAGCAGTTCTCAATATACAGTTAGGGCCAGAAATATTTGGACAGTGACACAAGTTTTGTTATTTTAGCTGTTTACAAAAACATGTTCAGAAATACAATTATATATATAATATGGGCTGAAAGTGCACACTCCCAGCTGCAATATGAGAGTTTCCCCATCCAAATCGGAGAAAGGGTTTAGGCATCATAGCTCTGTAATGCATAGCCTCCTCTTTTTCCAGGGACCAAAAGTAATTGGACAATGGACTCTAAGGGCTGCAATTAACTCTGAAGGCGTCTCCCTCGTTAACCTGTAATCAATGAAGTAGTTAAAAGGTCAGGGGTGGATTCCAGGTGTGTGGTTTTGCATTTGGAAGCTGTTGCTGTGACCAGACAATATACGGTCAAAGGAACTCTCAATTGAGGTGAAGCAGAACATCCTGAGGCTGAAAAAAAAAGAAAAAATCCATCAGAGAGATAGCAGACATGCTTGGAGTAGCAAAATCAACAGTTGGGTACATTCTGAGAAAAAAGGAATCGACTGGTGAGCTTGGAAACTGTAAAAGGCCTGGGCGTCCACGAATGACAACAGTGGTGGATGATCGCCGCATACTTTATTTGGTGAAGAAGAACCCGTTCACAACATCAACTGAAGTCCAGAACACTCTCAGTGAAGTAGGTGTATCTGTCTCTAAGTCAACAGTAAAGAGAAGACTCCATGACAGTAAATACAAAGGGTTCACATCTAGATGCAAACCATTCATCAATTCCAAAAATAGACAGGCCAGAGTTAAATTTGCTGAAAAACACCTCAAGAAGCCAGCTCAGTTCTGGAAAAGTATTCTATGGACAGATGAGACAAAGATCAACCTGTACCAGAATGATGGGAAGAAAAAAGTTTGGAGAAGAAAGGGAACGGCACATGATCCAAGGCACACCACATCCTCTGTAAAACATGGTGGAGGCAACGTGATGGCATGGGCATGCATGGCTTTCAATGGCACTGGGTCACTTGTGTTTATTGATGACATAACAGCAGACAAGAGTAGCCGGATGAATTCTGAAGTGTACCGGGATATACTTTCAGCCCAGATTCAGCCAAATGCTGCAAAGTTGATTGGACGGCGCTTCATAGTACAGATGGACAATGACCCCAAGCATACAGCCAAAGCTACCCAGGAGTTCATGAGTGCAAAAAAGTGGAACATTCTGCAATGGCCAAGTCAATCACCAGATCTTAACCCAATTGAGCATGCATTTCACTTGCTGAAATCCAGACTTAAGACGGAAAGACCCAGAAACAAGCAAGACCTGAAGGCTGCGGCTGTAAAGGCCTGGCAAAGCATTAAGAAGGAGGAAACCCAGCGTTTGGTGATGTCCATGGGTTCCAGACTTAAGGCAGTGATTGCCTCCAAAGGATTCGCAACAAAATATTGAAAATAAAAATATTTTGTTTGGGTTATGTTTATTTGTCCAATTACTTTTGACCTCCTAAAATGTGGAGTGTTTGTAAAGAAATGTGTACAATTCCTACATTTTCTATCAGATATTTTTGTTCAACCCTTCAAATTAAACGTTACAATCTGCACTTGAATTCTGTTGTAGAGGTTTCATTTCAAATCCAATGTGGTGGCATGCAGAGCCCAACTCGCCAAAATTGTGTCACTGTCCAAATATTTCTGGCCCTAACTGTAGTTTTGTGTTAATTAGTGTTCTAAAAGTTTGTTCATAGCTTGGTTTTTGGCACTAACTTTATGTTTGTTGTCTGTTGTTCAGTGAAAAGCATGAACTCATCAAGAAGAAGTTGTCTTAACGATCCAGACTCATTCTGTTACATTTGTGGTGAATATACACTGACAAAACATAGAAGAAACATAACAGACTTCGTTAAAAAAGTAGCAAAAAACGTCTTTTTTTTAACACATTTTACGAAAAATCTCAAAAACTTGAGCCAATCTGGCAAAACTGATGACATATTCAGAATCAGCACCCCAAAGTTACCCTAAATTCAATTAAATATCTTTGGCACCAAAAATGCTGTTGACCAGTGTAATCTGGTGTCTAGGGTTTATCTCCAGGTTTTCTGGTTATAAGAAATGTATACAAAATATAAAGTGGAATTAATTTCACAGTTTAATAAAAATTGAAGTTGGTAAATAGATTCTATAATGTGATCACTGTCACTATACACCCGGGATTCACTGTCCAGGCATCAGTCCTTGCAGCTATAATTTCATTGTCTATTCCAGTCCTTTCATTGTATCTGATGGCTGAGATTGTTAATCTGCCTGCTGTGTTTTTGCCTTTAGTTCCAGCTCCAGATGTTTGATATTGTTTGTGCGTCTTCTTGGGCAAGTCGAGATAAATGCTGTGAACTTCCTGCACTGGTGAGAACCTTCTAAATAATCTACATTCTTCATAACATTCTTGATACATTGTGTATATACAGTATACACAGAATCTATAAACTTTGTAACTACCTCCTGTATAAAGCTGCACTTACTATTCATGGCATTACTGATCCTGTACTGATCCTGAGTTACCTCCTGTATTATACCCCAGAGCTGCACTCACTATTCTGCTGGTGCAGTCACTGTGTACATACATTACATTACTGATCCTGAGTTACCTCCTGTATTATACTCCAGAGCTGCACTCACTATTCTGCTGGTGCAGTCACTATGTACATACATTACATTACTGATCCTGAGTTACCTCCTGTATTATACCCCAGAGCTGCACTCACTATTCTGCTGGTGCAGTCACTGTGTACATACATTACATTACTGATCCTGAGTTACCTCCTGTATTATACTCCAGAGCTGCACTCACTATTCTGCTGGTGCAGTCACTGTGTACATACATTACATTACTGATCCTGAGTTACCTCCTGTATTATACTCCAGAGCTGCACTCGCTATTCTGCTGGTGGAGTCACTGTGTACATACATTACATTACTGATCCTGAGTTACCTCCTGTATTATACTCCAGAGCTGCACTCACTATTCTGCTGGTGAATTATATCTTGCTTTGTACTCTAGGGCTGTCCTCGGCTATTTTGGCAGCCCCACAGACAATGAGTGAAGTATAGGCCGAGCATGTGTACCTCCACTCCATATAGTACAGGGACTCTTCCTGAGGTTTTAGAGCCCAAATCCTGGATACCCCTGGGGGTTCTTGTGTGTAGTGGGAATGACCCTATAGGTAACTGAATTACTACAAATATTGTGGGTGAGATCTGCTTTCCGTCCTCTTATGTAATGTATAGGATTGACAGCAAAAATTAACCAGAAGTGTTTCTTTTCCAGAGAGATGAAGCCACCTGCTCACCTCTTCCAAACTCCTGTTCTTGCTCGCAGGAGAATAAAGGGTTACCTGGACCTCCCGGCTCCCCGGTAAGAAGCCTTGCAGTATTTTGGTGTCTCCCTTGCAGCCCTCTATAATGTAGAGGCCGGATCTGTCGTGGATGTGTAATGCAGGAGAGGGTTGAGGGACCGACATTCTGTGTTTTTACACCTGGAGTACGGACCTTAGTAATGTGTATACTCAGCTGTCACAACTCTGTCGTATTCAAGGCAGAATTAGAAATATCCGGTTTATATGGAAAATATTCTGCATTGAACGGCGTCCTCAGAGTTTCCTACCTTGAGAGCCACATTCTAAGCAAAGAAATTGTAAAAGCCGCGAAAATAATTACGAGTGGTTGTTTATAGCATACAATGCTACAAGTTCCTCCTTATAAAATACTTATGCCCTAAGTGCCCCCTTATCAAGTATTGAGTGTCCTTATATAAATGGCCTGGTGCCCCTCAAAGAGGACCTGTCACCCACCTGAAAGCACCACTGAATGCAGCGTGTCTGCTGCATTCAGGGAAGATGTCCCCCATGTTTCTACCCGCCCTGTAAGCTGTAAAAAAACACTTTATAAAGCTTAGCGATAACGAGTCCGGAGGGACTTATTGATTATGGAATCCTCGCTGTTCCTGGGGGTCCTACCTGCCTCCTTCCTCTCTGTGCCGCCTTCTGCCCTCTCTGTGCCGCCTCCTTTATGTATGTGTGATGCACCCGAGGGCCTATGAGGACTCGGTACCAGGATGTGGAGTTGCAGGGATGTCACCGGTGGCCCGCCCGAACCTGTGGCCCTAGTGGTTAGCTTAAAAATTGGGGAAGGTTGTTGAAAGAGAATAAGAGAATAGAGTTTGTTGTGACGCCACCTGTGGTTTCTGGTGAATGTACCAGCGCTGCTGTGGGCCTCTGGGGATGATGGTCGGGCAGCTGGGTGGTATAGCTCCCCTCAGGCGGAGCAGGGTCCCTGGGGCTGTGGTGAGATGAAGGCAGAATCAAGACACTGGAGGCTTATGGTTTCTGTATGGGTGTTTACTTGTAAAAGTGCACGGATCAGGTTCACAGTTACACAGTTCTTTAGCGTTTAGCTGGCCTGGAAGTCACTGAGGAGACTAACGTCTCTATGAGGCTCCCAGAAAGTACCTTCTGCTTTGCTTTCACTGTCCTGTTTCTTCCTTGCGCCTCCTTACTTCCTTGCGCTACCCTACACAGCCCACTTGTCTACCAGGCCCGTCGGGTGCTATGAGGTACCCTTCTCCTCTTCTAAGGGGCTCAACCCTGTCTAGTGATCCTAGTGGGGCTGCACGTTCTGGACGGGGGAATTGGGGCTATTAGATAGTCCCACGACCTACCGATGTTGACGGCCCAGGGATAAACATCTGCACCGCGACTCGGGGCCGGTTTCTCCGTTGTGGACCAGGATTCCCCTGAACTGTAGCAGGTCTGGCACTGGGCCTCCTTCTGTCTAGGTTGCCGCTCCTTCTGGGCGCCCTCCCTGTGGTGTCCCTGAAGGGTCCTTCTCTGTCTCTCTCCACAGACGTTCTGCCTCTCTGCTTCCCGCCCTCACCTAGCCTGAACTCCTCCCACTGGGACTGGGTCTTTCAGCAGAGGATTTAACCCTGCAGTCCACTGCTCTAGAGTGTGTGGATGCTGGATAAGAGCCTCAGGTTGACGTTACACTCCCCAATGACAGGAATACTATGGGTGCAGTACCGCTACTGTGGCGCACTGACCAGTGGGCAGCATTCAGTGGTGCTTTCAATTGGAAAGCACCAGGGAGATGACAGGTCCTCTTTAATAAAGTAATAATGCCATTTTCCCCCTTACAAAATAATATTGACCCTGGTACCCTCTTAGAGAGTACTTATGTCCCAAATTACCCCTTATAAAGTAGTAGTGGTCCAAGTGCCCCCATAAAGTAAAAATGCCCTGGATACCTCCTTATAATATAATCATGTCCCTAGTGCCCCTGAGTGGCGTCCCACAAGTAATAAAGCCCTATGTGATGCTGATGCAATCATGAACCACATCTAGTTATACGAGCCAATGGTTGAGGACCATCATAGAAGAGAATGGGGTCTCTAGTGGAGGTCCAAATCCTAGAAATCCATAGTGACCCAATAAAGAGTCTTACAACCAAATTTGCTCTAAAAAGAAAAGACATTTAATTGGAAAAAGGTTGTTTGGCGGTTGTGGCTTCTTATGCTAGGTAACAGACATGGCTGGGTGAGAGGCCCCTGATAGCTGCTCTTAGGGGTAATGTAATGTAGCAGATAGGAGTTGTACAGTAATACTGGCCATAAGGATTGGGAAGTGGGAATTTCAATGCCAAATAATTTTATTATTTAGGAGATAAGTTGCTGCCATTTGTGTCTGGCAGCAGCTTTCTCTGCTGTCTCCTTTAAAAACTTATGAAGGCTAGGGGCCAGTCGGGAGAGATAGGCGCGTGTTAAACTACAGCTGTCTAATGTGTATGGGGGCCAATAACCTGAATAATCCAACATCACTAATCAGGACTGTACATTTGGAGGAGCTTCTTGCTTTTAAGGATCCTATGGGCCCTTGGTAAGATCTTTAGAATGGTGTTTGGAGACACGAGGGTCAGTGAGTGCTCTTGTCTGCTAGCCTGGACTGCTTGCATCTGGGCTCATCCCACTGAACACCCAAAGGGTATGTGCACATATGCCGGGTTAGGGTCGGTTTAGCTGTGTAAACCGCCGGTCGGTTTACATAAGTTTTATGTAAATTTATGTTAATCCAAACCGGCGTTTGGATTAACATTAAAACCTATGTAAACCGACACCCGCTGTGCACACACCGGCGGTTTACACATGCTCATCTGTTGCTAACCCGCTGGGTTTCCAGTGGGTTAGCAACGAATGTGCATGTTCTATAAACCGGCCGGTTCTGCAGCGGCTGCAAGCAGAATCATGTGCTGCTTCCAGCCGCTGCAGAACCGCCGCCGCTAACCCGCTGTGCACCCGCCCGTCACCCGCCCGTCACCCGCCGCACATACCCGCCAGGAAGCCGGTGGACGGCTGCAGAGCTTCCTGGCGGGTCCGCCCAGCCGCCCACCGGCACAAACACGGCAGTGTGCACATACCCAAACTCCTTTCCCGTGGGCAGACCATTACTCAGATAACACAGGGTGAGGAAACCACACTATGATAAGACTTTTTTGGATCACGAACAGTCAACAGCATATAGTAAATTCCCAGCAAGGACACAAGAAGGTGCATGTGACACTCTCACCCTACCGCTGGCTCACCAGGGAACAAAACATCTATGACTTCTGGGATCCAGGAACAGCTACCCAAGCCAGGAACACCTCACTTTTGGGGGGTACCCACTGGGAATAGATAGCAGCAAGCTTAGGAAACCGACTGAGCACAGCGAGGTATGTGGCCAGGTGTCTGGATTGTCCCAATCTGGGTTCTCCAAATGAATTTGTGGGCTCAGAGTTGGGCAGTGGAGCAGTTCTGTAATCCACCAGCTCAACCCATGCTCCCTAGACTGAGATCCTGAATCACACCGGGGACAGGAGCAGACCTCTTTTTATACCCCTCAGCTTCCATTTCAGGGCATTGTGTCCCATAGGATTGGGAGAAAATAATCATGGCTGTTCCCTCGTTGTTCACTAGTTCAATACTCTTCTGAGTGATGCAGTCTAATACACCACAGGGGGCTGATGCAATCTGAAATCAGCAGGCATTCCACAAATTAAGTCAAAATGGGGCACTGAACAGCCTCACATGAAACAATGGCTCATGTTCCTTGACTTGCATAATAAAGGAGTAGTAGGTCTGGCATAATTAAGAATAGTCTACCCCCACACAAGTGGCCAGATGCTGAGTCGTCACATGGAGCATGCCACTTTCCTGCAGCAGAATAATAACTCTTTTTTTTCTATTATTTATGTTTGGTTTATGTCTTTGTTTCCTTTTTAGGGCGGTTCAGGAATGAGAGGACCCCAAGGATCTCCAGGAGAAAAAGGTCTACCTGTAAGTTATTTTCTGTGGATGCATTAGATAAGAGTCAGAATATTTAACCTTTCTATTGAAGGGTTATTCATGGCTGGAAAGAACTCCCTCCATCCTGCTCTGACCCGAGAGAACTGAAGGTATGGAAATGGCTGAGAGCGGCTGAGCTACTCTGTTTCTGTAAGGCTACCTTCACATTTGCGTTTGTGTCTGCATGCCGATGGCATGCAGACACAAACGCAGTGCAAAGCAGTGCCATTTTGATGTGTCCGCAGCGGAGAATGTCCGCCTGCGGACACATCACTGTGCAGCCCGGCAGCCAATCAGCGGTGTTCGGGGGCGGAGATCAGCGCCGGAGATCTCCGCCTCCCGGCCGCCGGTAAGCTCCGGGACATGTCGGCGGGGAGAAACAGCTGATTTGACAGCTGTTTGAATCTCCTGCGCCGACACCGAGAGGAGATGTCGGCGCGGGAAGATTCAAACAGCTGTCAAATCAGCTGTTTCTCCCCGCCGACATGTCCCGGAGCTTACCGGCGGCCGGGAGGCGGAGATCTCCGGCGCTGATCTCCGCCCCCGAACACCGCTGATTGGCTGCCGGGCTGCACAGTGATGTGTCCGCAGGCGGACATTCTCCGCTGCGGACACATCAAAACGCTAGCAGATTACCGGCGGCGGGGAAGAAGAGATCAGCAGAGGCTGAGCTGATCTCCCGGTGGCCGTCGGTGAGCTCCTGTGACATCACCGCCGGCCACCGGGAGATTTTTCAATGGGTCTGCAGCGTTCTCCTGCGCTGTCAAGCGCAGAACACTGCGGACCCATTGAAGACAATGCATTTTTTGTGCGCTTGGGGACGCTTGCTGATCTTCCAAGGTCCCCGAGCGCCCAAAAAATGCAACATGCTGCGTCCCGGGTGCGTACATACGCAAATGTGAAGGCACCCTAACTCAATTGGTCGGAGCTGGTAATTCCCAAAAAAGCTGAGATGGGAGCAACTAACAGACTTGTAGAATATCAGTGCAGCATTAGGGACAGGAGGCTGATGGGTATGGTTTATTTCCACATCAAAGGACAATGAGACGACTCCACCTTCTCAGACTCATGGTCATCCCAGCTCTTCATTGGGACAAAATTGGAAATATATCTAAATTTGGTGGCCCTGATCCATCAAACACTTTTTGCCTTTTTGAAAATTTGCTAATTTTGTTTGTGCAACCTATGGTTGTGCAAGAACATATGACTTTCGGCGTATTTACACCAGGCCTGGATAATTTTATGAAAGTGGATGAAGCTTCAAGGAGAAGTACGCAGCCAAGCGGGGCCAGCACATTCTTCATAATTTTCCATACAAAAGTAGAGTAAATTATGACAGAAGTCTACACCTATCCTTGACTGGAGTCCTCTTGTTTGGTGGTGCACACTTCTCTATGAATTACACATATGTTACTTTGGCGCATCCTTCTTGAAGACTGGATAACAAATTGGGGCCGATGTCTTCACCAAAATAAGGGGAACACATAAGACACTGTATAATTAGAGGAACACCTTGCATGGTTTGAGGTCTTGGATCTTGAGGTAAAGGTTCTAAAATTCACATAAGAGAATCTCGTGTAGCTCTAGATATCACAGGTTTGTGTAGTATTGTTTATTTGCGAGCCAGCCATCTTGTTTTTAGTCAATAGAACTTATGGCAAATATCTAACCAAAAAATAGATTCATAGGTTACCTTTGATAATAAAAACAAGGCTACATTCCTCCAAGATCAGCTCATCATCTATTTACAGGTTGTGGTATAGCAACTCGACTCCATTGAAGTAATTAGGGTTGAATTGTACTACCGCATGCCACCTGTAGACAGGTGTGGCACTGTGTTTGGAAGTAGCCAATCCTATTTAAATGAATAAAGGGAATCTGTCAGTACGTTTTTGCTACCTCATCTGACAGCAATATAATGTTGGCAAGGAGATTCTAAATCCAGTGATGTATCACTTAGATTACTGGCTGAAGTCGTTATAAAATAATCAAAGAATTTAGATTAAGGAACACAGCAGAGCTGGGAGAGCTGCCTCCACCCACACCAGGCTCTATAGAGATTGTGCATTGAATGTGAGGTGTCAATCACAGAAGGGGGGGGTGTAGGACTGCCCTGTGTGTGATTTAGTAGACCTGCAATGTTAATCACAAAGTAAAAAATCCATTAACTTAAATAAACAATAGCACACACATTGATAAGAGAAGTACAGTTGCTTTTCATTTTTTAACTCTTACAGCATACTGTTCTCAGCTTACATAGCAAAATCCTGCTGACAGATTCCCTTTAACTATGATCAGTAAGTAAAATTGTGTGCATGAAGAGCTGCTACTTTTTGCAGATAATCCAATTACTTTATGTCTTTGTTTTACAGGGACCAGAAGGCCCCCGAGGTCCAGTAGGTGCACCAGGAGTCCACGGACCATCCGGACCCCAAGGACCTAATGGTCATTCTATCCAAGGACCACCTGTAAGACATTCATACTTTCTATTGAGCCAAAATGTTCATTCTGATACAGTCAGGGTCCGGTAACCTTACCAATTTTTCTGCCCTATGGAATTATCTACGGTGGGTTTATTCATGGAATCCAAGGCATGGAATCACTCTGCATTGCTGCTTCCATTCCTTGTTGATGGGTGCAGCGGTGAGGTCACATTGACATTATATGGACTGCTGCAGCCAATCACTGGGCAATGACGCTCTTGTGGGCAGTGCCAGTCTGCTGAGCCCATTATTTGGCTGCGGCGGTCATGTGATGTCCTTTGCTGCCGACACTTCAACAAAGATCAGCACTGGGGTGCTGGTGGGTATGTGTAGGTGTATTTGTTGTTTCAGGAGTTCAGCTATAGCTATCTACTGTATATGAAAACTATTGGCTTGAATATACAATTGAAAAAAAAATTTTTTTTAGGGACCACCGGGATCGAAAGGTGAAAAGGGAGAAAGTGGAAGCCAAGGAGCTCAGGTATATACTAGAATCCCATTTTATTAGTTATAGCATGCATTATTCAGCTTGACATGGAGACGTCTCAGCTGTCTGGTTTATACAGAGTCATAGTTGTGATAACAAATAATGTTTACCTCTTTATTTTCAGGGTCCTCCCGGGCAACCAGGGTCTCCTGGACGTGAAGGATCTGAAGGACAAAGGGTGAGAAATATCATCACTTTACTAAATAACACTGGATTAAAGGATGTGATCAGTAATAAGCAGGGGCGGTTCTAGAGCCAGGAATGATAAGCGTGGGCGGGAACATTATAATATATGTATAAATGTGCTATTATCTTTTTCATCTCAGCTAAACAGCCTGGACTTATTACATGGGCAATTAGATGTCATTGATCTGGGGGCACTCTAAAAAGGGAGTCAGTAAGTGTTAATATGTACGAGGATGCAACAGTGCAGACAACGAGGAGGCAGTGGTAGGTAAACCAACAATGGTTTATTCACAAAGAAAAGACGCCTTCAGTAGAGAGTCAACGAATAGTGAAAATAAACAGAATAGATATCAAGAAAAATACAGCAATTCAGACAAATAGGATATCAATGAATGCAATGCTATTTACACACTATAGTTCTATGGTAATCTTAAAGTAACAGTTGCCATCGCTAATGTTTTAGTCTTAATACCCCAACCTAGGAAATGTCAGTGTCGCTACTGTTCCCATTACTGTTGTCACTATTTAGGCTACACAAAATGTCTCCAACAGGGCTATTATTATTATTATTATTATTATTATTATTATTAACAATACTAGGCCTAAAGTCCCATTTGGTGAGTTACTCTGCATCCTCGACACACTGACCACCTTACTTCTCTGAAGCATGGCCTTAGTCTCCTCTTGGTACCGTACTGTCACACAAAAAGTGACTACTCACACAGATGCTCCTCCGCTATAGCTTGGTCATCACTCCCCTTCTTGGCTATGGCTTTGTCGAGTCAGATGTTCTCTCAGATCTGGACTCAGACCTTCTCTGAGGTCTGGTCTCAGATCTTCTCTTGGTGCTGGTCCTGGGGCTTCTCTTAGGTCTGGTCATGGGTCTTCTCTCAAAACTAGTCTCCGATCTTCTCTCAGTATCTGGTCTGGGATCTTCTCTCGGATCTGGTCTCAGATCTTCTGTGGGATCTGGTCCCGGATCTTCGGTGGGGTCTGGTCTCTGATCTTCTTGCTGAACTGGTCTGGAGTCTTCTCTGGGGTGTGGTCGTGGGTCTTCACTCAGAACTGGCTTTGGATCTTCACTTAGATCTGCTCTCGGATCTTCTCTGGCATCTGGTCTTGAATCTTCTCTCGGACACGGTTTCGGATCTTCTCTTGGATCTGGTCTCGGATCTTCTCTGGCATCTGGTCTTGGATCTTCTCTCGGACACGGTTTCGGATCTTCTCTTGGATCTGGTCTCGGATCTTCTCTTGGAGCTATTTGCCCACTCTGCAGCTTACACGATGGTCCTGCTACAGATCCAGACACCTACTCCTCCCCTTCTCGGCCCTTCGGAGTCTTTTATATTCAGTAACTGTGCCACAGCTGTCACCTGAGCCGGAGTCTTTTCCAATCTCTCCTCCAAGGAAACATGCACTTCACTCTTAAGTTCCTGCTTGTCCTTGCTCTATCATTTCAGCCCAGCAGATGGCGATGTTCACTTGCAGACACTGTGAGGTATTAACTGAGTGTGTCTTTTGCTTCTTATACTTGCTACATCAGCAGAGAATAGTAAAAGAAGGACCATGGCACTCAGGTAGCCATGTGATTGTCTCAATGATTTACCCCTGACACAGATCACCACTATCCACAAGCTATGAGCATTGACCAAGATAAGAATTGTCTCCTGTCAGCGCAAAATGACTGTTCAAACCAAGCACAGTTGCTCAGTACACCCATGGCATGGCCATCAGTTCATCCCACCTAATTATTTTGCATCTATCTTCGCTTTGTTCTACCTTGATTGACAGCTCTGACATAGACACCGATGCAAAGAAGGAAGACGATAAATGAAAAACAAGTAGGTGGGAATGTGCACTGAACTGTTTAGACACGCCAAGGTGTCCCAAGCACATGTGCAATGTTTGAATGGTCATTTTGTGCTGACCAAGACCCTTTAATGTCACGATTATGGTGATACTCCAAGAAGGAAATATACTGCAAGGTTTATAACTGTTTTTCATTGCAGATTATTGGAGGGTTTGCTTTAAATCATAGAATACATTTCTCATCCTTGTGCTGGGTTTTGCCATAATTATGATCTATGGTGTTTATGGACTTCCTATTTGCCATGTATGTGGAACATCTGATAGCGGGAGTCTTGATATTTGTTAGTTTGACAGTATGATAAATCTTCATCTTCTGCCAAGTGTTCTTGTTTGGGGAGTAGTCAAAACATATCTAGTTAATCCTCCTGAAATTGTTTAACCCCGCGCCAAACCCATCAGTTCCGGCAGGAATGTGCGAGGCATCGACCTGTGAATGTTATTTCCTATTGTGTAAACACCGCAATGTATAATGGACAAACGGCACCGCCTGTATGTCTGAAGAAGACTGAAAAACTCCAGTCCAAACTGAAAATTCACTCTTCCAAATTTTTACTTATAGGGAGCAGTAATACAGGGTTTACTGCTGATGGATTACATTTATACATCTCTTCCTGTTAAATGGATGATTGGGAATGATAAATGACAACCACTTTATGTGTTCATAGAAGTTGTCATGTCCCTTCCTCCACTGATTTTGGCAGTTTCTGCAAAGTATAATTAGCCAGTAGGGGGCAGCCCAGGTGTAAAGGACACCTCACTGTAGGTATGCTGGCATCCTAGGTGTGGACAGGGACACCTCACAGTAAGCATGATGGCATCATTGGTGTATGCAGGGGCACCTCACAGTAAGCATGCTGGCATCATAAGTGTATGGAGGACATCTCACAGTAAGCATGCTGGCATCCTACGTGTGGGCTGGGAGGCAGGGACACCGCACAGTGAGCACAGAGACATCATAAATGTGGGCAGGGACACCTCACAGTAAGCATGCTGGCAACATAAGTGTGTGGACACCTCAAAGTAAGCATGCTGGCATCCTACGTGTGGGCAGGAAAGCAGGGACACCTCACAGTGAGCACAAAGATATCATAAGTGTGAGCAGGGACACCTCACAGGAAGCATGCTGGCAACATAAGTGTGTGGACACCTCAAAGTAAGCATGCTGGCATCCTACGTGTGGGCAGGAAAGCAGGGACACACTCACAGTGAGCACAAAGATATCATAAGTGTGGGCAGGGACACCTCACAGTAAGCATACTGGCAACATAAGTGTGGGCAGGGAGACATCACAGCAAGCATGATGGCATCATAAGTGTGGGCAGGGAGACCTCACAGTAAGCATGCTGGCATCCTACGTGTGGCCAGGCACAACTCACAGTAAGCATACTGGCATCCTACGTGTGGGCAGTGAGGCAGGGACACCTCACAGTGAGCACAGAGATATCATAAGTGTGGGCAGGGACACCTCACAGTAAGCATGCTGGCAACATAAGTGTGTGGACACCTTAAAGTGAGCAAAAGTGGATGTTGATCCAAATATTTCTTTAAAGTCTAAACATCTAAGACACACACACAAAAGAAAAATAGAGGATTAATCGTTGACAGTAACAATATTTGTACATTTATATATTTTTTTCCTTTATGTATACAGGGAATGCCAGGAAAAGATGGCCCGACCGGCCCATCAGGTCCTCCAGGCTCAATGGTAAACTGATGGTTTTTGGTTAAATTTGCAGCAATTCTGCAGCCTGACGCTCAATTAAATGTTTCCTTAGAAAGTGTGGGATGTTGTATGTGGAAACTGAATGCTTCCCCTGATTTAAAACAATTAATGTTGGGAGCAGGAAGCGGTGAACAGCGATGCTGCTTTATGTATAGTATATCAATCTTGAAGTTGGGGCGACAACAGACATTATTAGCTATGGTCTTCATAAAAGGGATTTATAACAGTCTAGGGCTTTACTTCTTACGGCAGTGAAAGAATTAATTATTAAGAATTATATCATAATTCAGCTCTACAGCTCCTATATATATGGAAGATGTTAAACGTGTGAGATTGATGTGGTCATTTTCATTGTAGGGTGCACCGGGTAACCCAGGATCTCCGGGTGTTCCAGGCAGCAAAGGACCTCAAGGCGATTCTGGCACCCCGGTACGTGAGTCACGTTATCAATATGAGATAGATTGTATGTAGACGTTACATCACAGAAGCACAGGGCCAACAAATGGTAAATTACCACCTGGTACATAGTTATCAATGACATTGCGGACGTACTGATCAGAAGAGGCATTTAAAGGGGTTGTCCAATTTTTATATTGATATCCCATCCGTAGGGTAGGTCATTAGTTTTAAATTGTAGGGGGGTGACACCTGGCACCTCTGCCGATCAGCTCTTCCTAGATGTGATCAGCTGTGAAGCTCCACAGCGCCATCATCTGTTTGGTGGCTGCAGCCGGGTGCTGCACATCCACCCTTATTCATATGAATGGGGAGTTGATCTGCAGTACCCGGCCGCGACCACTCTACAGTTGTGCTGTTCCTGTCCACAACTGATCACATCCATCCATCACCGACACCAAGAACAGCCTATTGGCGGGATACTGGTTTTTACACCTCCATCGATTGGATATTGATGACCAATCCTAAGGACAGGCCATGAATATATGGACAACCTCTAATTAATAAAAAAAAATGCTTACTTCTATCAATGAAAGAAAATGCAAAGTGAATGAGCAAAAGAGAAATCATATCAGTATTTGGTGTGACTGCGATTTGCTTTCAAAGCAGCATAAGTTCTATATACATTCGCAAACCGTTTTTGAAGAAAGTCAACGAAGAAGTTGTTCCAAACATCTCGGGGATCCAACTCCAAGTCTTCTGTGGATGTGACTTTTGGAAATTCTTTTCTCTTCATGTAATCCCAGACAGACTGTATTGCTCAGACTTGACAAGTCGTGAGGCAGGGTAGTCAAATGGTCTGAGGTCAGATACCAGGAGAGCACACCGTGGACTAATAGGATAAACATAGGCGTAGTCAAGTCAGAATACCAGGAGGATAGCAGAACAAGGCAAAGGGACAAGGCAAACGGTCAGAGGAGGTCCAAGTCCTGCAACAATAGAAGAAAACAGAGCATTGAGGAACGGAGCCAACAAACACCAATGAGCTAAACGTTACAACTGGCAGAGATTTGGGACTAACTGCTCAGTTAAGTAACTGGGCAATCACAGAGATCAGGGAATATCTGAATAACCCCATACCTCACAGTCTCAGATCGTATGGCTGAGCTGTCAATCAACACACTGACAGCTCAGCACTAGATAGGATGACTGAGCTGTCACTCCCCAAACTGACAGCTCAACACAGCCCTGATTCCATAGTGCAGCAAAACTGTCACTCATTGCGTCCAAGACACACTGAATCACAAATCATGAAAATGGTTAAAAAAATCAAACACAAAGCACATTAGGCACATTAGAAAAGTTTTTAACCTTAAGACCGGACAACCTGAAAAGCCTGTGCTCTGCCATTACCCCTCTGGATCATCATTTAGCAGAACATCGTAGAATAACCCTGTGTTACAGGTTGGGCCGCTTTGCTGTAGGGACACAACACCCCTACATATTATTTCAGTCCCGATCTGAGGGGAGTATAATAAATGGAGCTGTGTTTTTTCAGCTTTCATTAAACTCAAGCAAATCCTGAGCAAATATGAAGTACCTGGAGCTGCGGGCTGGGAGGTGCCCGCCAGGAAATTGCCCGAGTCTGACATTACCGTAGGGTTATACTGGGGAACTCTGCAGGATATATCTGCAAACTGTCAAAGCAACACTCATAATATGTCATTGTTGCACTGATGCCCATAGGGTGGGAGGGGGGCAAGTACTTTATTTTGATAATTGCAGGATAATAATAATGAAAAATGTAACTGTGAAGGGACAGTACCATACGTTTGTTCATCATGTCTTATTAGAATCAATGGCAAGCTTTAGGGGGTTATTGCTTGTAGATGCGAAAGTCAGGGGATAGTGCAGGGGCGTAACTATAACAGGTGCAGGGGTTGCAAATGTACCCAGGTCCTGGAGCCCTGGGGGCACCCAAAGTCTCTTTGACTTATAGAAAAAGACTAAAGCTATTAAAGATATTCAATAATTTGGGACCCCGTTGAAGCGGATGTATAAAAATTACAATACCAGGATATGTCATAAAAGTCAACGGGGTCTCCCACCTATTGAAAGGTCCCCAGTCATCACTGGCATGACTTGATGCTCGTGGGTCCTGATGAGAAAGTTCCAATGAGGCCCCCAATTATTGCAAATATTTAATAGCAATAGTCTTTTTCTATAGGCCATAGAGAATTTTGGGGCCACCCCAGGCTCTAGCACTCCAGGGCCCAGGTGCGATTGCAACTCCGGTATGTGTTGTAGCTACGTCCCTGCTGGGCACCCAGCTGCAGTCTTAACTGAAACGTATCCACAAATATACACGCCCCTTTTCATTAAAGTCTATGGGAGTTATGGTAGCAGCTATATATTCGGCCACCTCTCCATTCATCAGCATCACATGGAAAAACAGGAATTAGGAGACCCCATTTTCCTCGGATAACAGATGCTTTGAATAATTATAAATATGGATTTGGAACTGTGGGACTTCATTTTTCTAATACTGATATAAGGACCCAAACTTTTAATTCTTGCATAAAAGTTATGAAGAGTAGCAAATTGTGGTGCAAATCGATGATGCGCTAAAATTCTGCAACTTGTGGTGTTCTCATATCATTTTTGCCTAGCTCCAACAAAGTGGACGGAGCTGAGGCAGTACGGGGACATTTAGGGGCATTACACTCCACTGTGGCCATTAAACAAGATTGCCATGAAAATCACCGGTCTTTGTCCCTAAGGCTCCATTCACATTGTGCGTTTTTGGTCTGTTTTTGCTCGTCAGTTTTTGTAGCCAAAACCAGTAGCGGAACAATCAGAGGAAAAGTATAATAGAAACACGTGACCACTTCTGTATTTATCACCCACTCCTGGTTTTGGCTCAAAAAACTGATGAGCAAAAACAGACCAAAAATGCACAATGTGAAAGGAGCCTAAGCGTCCCACGCTTAGTTTGCGCTGACATCGCTGGATGCTGCTGTGCGTGTTGTTTTCCTTTAAGGGCTGCATGAGGCATTGGTGTGAAGGTCTTGCTTCCTGTGTTGTGCTCCAGAGCTGCATTCACTATTATGTGCGGCTGCTGGTAGAGTTATCTGCTGGCTGGGAACCCGTTGCTGGTGTTAGCTAAGCAGGGAGTGTTTGGGCTGGTACCAGTATGAGAGACCGGCTGCTGTTGGTGATGAACTCACACTGGCTGGGACACTGGTTCTATTGACAGCTACGCAGGTGGTGGCTGGGCTCGTGCCGGTGTTGGTGACCGACTGGGACACCTGGTTCTGTTGGGTGCCGGACATTGATGGTCTGTGCGCCACACTCACACAAGGTAGTCAGTTGTTCCCTTGCTCAAGCATGACACTAAGACTCTTCTAGTTAAAGGGATCACTGCGAGGTCTGCATACTTGCCAATAGCTCTGATTTGGCACAGTCTTGTGAATGATCACAAAAGAGATGGGTGGGTGTTTTGTAGATGTTCCCACCTATGTTTGGGGCGTTCCTTGGGTGGAGCTTAAATATCTCAATTTTACCTTTTAAAATGATACCAAAACCAACACAAGGTGAAAATAAACCTTGTAAAAAGAGTTAGTAGATAAACTGAAAAATAACAATATCTATATTGAATATAATGCAAAATATTAAAATATGTTTATATATATATATATATATATATATATATATAGCAAAGTAGCCCATATTAGCAGATGTATGAGTGGAATGCACTTAGGTAACTAAAGGCCCAAGAGGTTAAGTAATAATCCTTATATAATCCAGCACAAATCCATAGAATGAAGGGTAAATAGAACAATAGGAACCGAAAATAGATAATCTATGCGAATGGAAAGTAGTAGTAGATAAAGTACAAATGTAAGAAGGCGGCTAATTACCTAACAATAGGGTGCGGTATAAAGCTCAGTGTCCATCAACCCCGACGTACGTTTCGCCGTTTATTTGGGGATATCAGCCACTGCTGTTTTTTCAGTTTGTCTACTTACTCTTTTCACAAGGTTTATTTTCACCTTGTGTTGGTTTTAGTTTATCCTTCGTAGAAGTAGTATGCATAGGTTACATTAGGATATTGTAAAAAAATAAGACAATCCTGGTTAAAAAATCCTACACTATTTAATGTAAACAGCTCCTATACAGAGATATGGATCACCATGGTTACAGACTACAAAGAAAGCCTGTGTAGTCTGACCCAGCAATCATATGTCACAGGGTGGGTATAACGGACAAAGGGATAATGCAGTAGGCTGACAGTAATGGGCATGGTAGTCAGGGGTACTAGTCTGACCCTTAGCCCTAGGTTCCCTAGCTGACCCTGATCCAAAAAGTACCTTTGAAGGTGGTGATGTCTGGGCAGCCACCCTAGCCCTACTTCTGACCAGCCCTAGGCTAAATCACCCTCACCTCCACACAGGGAACAGGATAAGCACAGCAACTCCCAAACAATAGTAATCTTCAGGAAAACTACAGGACAGCTTCAGCAGGATTGCAAATGACAGTCACACAGCACATGGTCATGCAGAGAATGAAGTCTATCAACAACATCAGCTGAAAGGTCATGGGAATACTTAAAGGCAGGGGGAGTGGTCAGTCCATATCAGCTGACACACACAGCCGCAAACCTGAAGAGCCACAGCCCGCTAATATCATGAGCAGCAATTACTGCTACAGCTATTCACAGAGACTGCAAAGCCGTGTACACGTACATCATACTCCAGATACTATAGAGATTATTGGTAATCTGTAGGGATGGAGACAGATAGGTCTTCATAGGAGCTGAATAAATCAAACGGTAGAGGACTTTTAATCAAGATTATTTTGGAAGGGTGGTTTGTTTTGATACTTAATATTATAGATGATAATTACAAAATGAAAACATTAACCCTTTTGGTCCACTCCATTGTGATATTATGGGAGAAGACTCAACATATAAGACATTTGTGATGAATGAACCCAGCTGCCTCGCGATGTTTCTATTGATATTTCAATAACATCTCATCAGAGTGATTATTCTTAATGGAACATTCCAGAAGACGATAGCCGTGAGATGAAGCAACTGCTGGAGGAGCCATCACGTGTTCATGTAAAGTGTACAAAACACATCATTCATAATGACTGGAGAACATACAACTGCTACTATGTGCACCGGATGTAATGAATCACAGATGACGGAGGCGGTGCTGGTATAGTCTGAAGAATTCATGATGTGAGAAGATGCAAAACTTCTATTATATGTATAATCACCTGCAACAATTCTGCAGGAGACGAGGCCACAGAGGACGAGGCTGCAGATACATAAAAAAAGAGGATTTGTAGGGGTCCAATAATGAGGCCGTGGGTGACAATATCCCCTGTGTAAGGATACATAGGTCTATTAATAAGTTGCTAAAATTCCCTCATTTACAAGCGTCGTAACCCTTATAATGCTATAATGTATCTATAATTGTCACGCATGGCACAATACAGAGGTATTGTGTGCTGTTAACAGTGACTGTAGTTGCTCAGGGCACACCTAAATGACTGAAAGCTGGCGGCTACTGAGAGAAATATAGCTAATTTTCTCCTGGGTGACGCACTTTCAGTACTGCTGCCAGGCACCTTCTTAACACAGTAAATCAGCAGATTAACCCCATATTTGCAGGTTAACAGTGTTACCGAGCATTACAGATTCCCTTTAAAACTGGGTGAGGAACTGGCAAACTGTGCTGCAAAGGTGAAGTTTTGGAAGCCAGTTTTACGTTACAGGTCAAACACCAAGGCAAGACTGAGCAAAGCAACAACCAGGCATTTATACAGCATTAGCAAGATCTCTGCCAGGGAAAAGTTCCAAGGCAAACTGGGATTTCAAGGTGTGCTGTTTTGAAGTAACACAAAGAAATAAGCAACACCGAGGGCTGTAGATGAAGTGGTCAGGCAAATAAACCTAATGTAGCATAGCAGATCAAAGACACATCATGCTTACCTTTCTTCAAAAGTGGAAGAAGTGCATGTCCTGCTTTGACTGTAGGAAAGTAGGGGAATCAGGACATGTTAACTTCCCCTCATAGTAGGGACTATCCCTGTCCCCAAGATTACCCCTGAAGGTGGGAATGCTTGGGTGTTGTACCTTGCTATTCTCCTAAATGTAAGTTATGTAGCTTTCCAACTCCCCTCCCCCCCCCCCCACAAGGGAGAAAGAGAACACACAGGCAAGGAAACAATCAAAATCTTCTCCAGTTCAGCTTTGCTGCTGCTAAAGTAATGGACACCTCAGCTTTACAGAAACGGTCTCCTCCACTGAGGTCAGCATAGAGATTCTATATCTGCCATGGAGAGAATCCAGACGTGGGTAAATATAGCGGAAGGGAGAGATAATTGTAAACTAGAGCTGGGATAAAGGCTGAAAAACTCTACCAACAAGGAAAGGTTCCTTAACCCCTTTAGCTTACAAAGGAGAGTACATCTACAGTCATGGCCAAACGTTTTGAGAATGATACAAATATTAATTTTTACGAAGTCTACTGCTTCAGTTTTTCTAATGGCAATTTGCATATACTCCAGAATGTCATAAAGAGTGATCAGCTTAACAGCAATTACTTGCAAAGTCAATATTTGCCTAGAAAATGAACTTTAAGCCCCAAAACACATTTTAACATCATTGCAGTCCTGCCTTAAAAGGAGCAGCTAACATCGTTTTAGTGATTGTTCCATTAACACAGGTGTAGGTGTTGATGAGGACAAGGCTGGCGATCAATCAGTCATGATTAAGTAAGAATGACACCTCTGGACAATTTAAAAGGAGGCTGGTGCTTGGTATCATTGTTTCTCTTCAGTTAACCATGGTTATCTCTAAAGAAACACGTGCAGCCATCATTGTACTGCACAAAAATGGCCTAACAGGGAAGAGTATCGCAGCTACAAAGATTGCAGCTCAGTCAACAATCTATCGCATCATCAAGAACTTCAAGGAGAGAGCTTCCATTGTTGTCAAAAAGGCTCCAGAGCACCTAAGAAAGACCAGCAAGCGCCAGGACCGTATCTTAAAACTTTCAGCTGCGGGATCGGACTACCAAAAGTGCCGACCTTGCTCAGGAATGGCAGCAGGCTGGTGTGAGTGCTTCTGCACGCACTGTGAGGCGGAGACTCTTTGAGCAAGGCCTGGTTTCAAGGCGGGCAGCAAAGAAGCCACTTCTCTCCAGAAAAAACATCAGGGACCGACTGATATTCTGCAAAAGGTACAGGGAGTGGACTGCTGAGGACTGGGGGAAAGGTACAGGGAGTGGACTGCTGAGGACTGGGGGAAAGTCATTTTCTCTGATGAATCCCCTTTTCGATTGGTTGGGACATCTGGAAAACAGCTTATTCGGAGAAGAAGAGGTGAGCGCTACCACCAGTCTTGTCTCATGCCAACTGTAAAGCATCCTGAAACCATTCATGTGTGGGGTTGCTTCTCAGCCAAGGGAATCGGCTCACTCACAGTCTTGCCTAAAAACACAGCCATGAATAAAGAATGGTACCAGAATGTCCTCCAAGAGCAACTTCTCCCAACCGTCCAAGAGCAGTTTGGCGCCCAACAATGTCTTTTCCAGCATGAAGGAGCACCCTGCCATAAAGCAAAGGTGATAACTAAATGGCTCAGGGAACAAAACATAGAGATTTTGGGTCCATGGCCTGGAAACTCCCCAGATCTTAATCCCATTGAGAACTTGTGGTCAATCATCAAGAGACGGGTGGACAAACAAAAACCAAGCAAATTCTGCCAAAATGCAAGCATTGATTATACAAAATGGAAGAATGGAAGAATGGAAGAATGGAAGAATGGACGGCGATCAGTCAGGATTTGGTCCACAAGTTGATTGAGAGCAGCCAGGGAGAATTGCAGAGGTCCTGAAGAAGAAGGGCAACACTGCAAATATTCACTTGCTGCATTATCTCATTCTAACTGTCAATATAACCTTTTGGTATCATAATATGATTGCAATTATATTTCTGTATGTGATATAAACATCAGACAAGCACAAATAAAAACCAGAGGGCAGCAGATCATGGGAAAATATCATTTTGGCCATGGAACTGTACAAGATAAGTCACATAAACTCCACATAGAACCTGAGATGGATTAAATGCTAAGACCTCCTGACTTCAGGTCCTCCAGAAGTCACATCAAGACATGGCACATTCATAACAGTGCAGCAGTGGTATCAGTTCAAAACTGGCAGCAACCAGCAAGACCCAGCTACAAATAAATGTATCTGTAAATTATGAAAATAATCAGCATTAATGATAATGCTAAGGTGTTAATCCGCAGGATGATGATCATATTAATACTTTTTTTCTTATTTTAGGGACTTCCAGGGATAAAAGGGGAAAGAGGAGAAAGAGTAAGTAATTCCAACATGTCATCAGTGTCATTTCCTGAGGACATGCAGCTGCAAATATGTGTAAAAGGGGGAATTCTACACCGATCAGCCATAACCTTCAAATCACCTGCTTAAAATGATGTAGTGGAGGGGTGGACTTCATATCCCACAGATGATCAAATGAAGATCTGGGGAATTCTGAGATCTAAGATTATGTTGAATTGGGGTACTAAGTCTGGTAAATGTTCATGTAGAATGTGTCACATCCATATTAATGCCAGGACATTGTCCAGATTGTCACATTTCACCGGTTTGGTTTTAATGTTATGGCTGATTTTATATATAATAATTGACCAGGATATCGCATCTCAGTAGAAAATATATGAAAAGGTGTGGACACAAATCTTGTTGCTTCCTGCTATAAATGATCAAGGCAAGGACTGTGAGGGGAAGTTACAAAAATGCCAAAATATAAGTGCAGCACAAGAGAAAACTTACAGATCATTTGTACTTAAAAGCACAAATAAATTAATTAAATATGAATTCCGTTACACTTTTCTGCTATTCTCTAGATTTAAAAAGAAACCGTCAGTTTAATTTTTTAAATCAATAGTAAACGTGAATATGAAAAACGTTGTAAACATTTATCAGAGGATTCTGTGTCTTTCTCCTCCTGGACTGATCTTTTATTTTCAAAATTCTCAATTGACAGGAAAAATCAGTGAACAGAAATGGTCCCATTACCAAGGCCACTTGCACATATTCAGTATTTGATGAGTTTTTTACCTCAGTATTTGTAAACCAGAGTGGAACAATCAGAGGAAAAGTCTAACAGAAACCTAGTCACCACTTCTGTATTTATCACCCACTCCTGGTTTTGGCTACAAATCCTGAGGTAAAAAACTCATCAAATACTCAACGTGTGCACGTGGCCTTAGATTGGAGATCAGGAGAACCTGCAGCAGAATGTCCATGTTACCTCTAGCTCCTCCTCCATAGAATGTCTGTATCTTCTAGCTCCTCCTCCATAGAATGTCTGTATCTTCTAGCTCCTCCTCCATAGAATGTCTGTATCTTCTAGCTCCTCCCTCCTCCATAGAATGTCTGTGTCTTCCTCTAGCTCCTCCCTCCTTAGAATGTCTGTATCTTCTTCTAGCTCCTCCCTCCTTAGAATGTCTGTGTCTTCCTCTAGCTCCTCCCTCCTTGAATGTCTATCTTCTTCTAGCTCCTCCCTCCTTAGAATGTCTGTATCTTCTTCTAGCTCCTCTCTCCTCCATAGAATGTCTGTGTCTTCCTCTAGCTCCTCCCTCCTTAGAATGTCTGTATCTTCTCTAGCTCCTCCCTCCTTAGAATGTCTGTGTCTTCCTCTAGCTCCTCCCTCCTTAGAATGTCTGTATCTTCTTCTAGCTCCTCCTTCCTTAGAATGTCTGTATCTTCTTCTAGCTCCTCCTCCATAGAATGTCTGTGTCTTCCTCTAGCTCCTCCCTCCTTAGAATGTCTGTATCTTCTTCTAGCTCCTCCCTCCTTAGAATGTCTGTATCTTCTTCTAGCTCCTCCTCCATAGAATATCTGTGTCTTCCTCTAGCTCCTCCCTCCTTAGAATGTCTGTATCTTCTTCTAGCTCCTCCCTCCTTAGAATGTCTGTATCTTCTTCTAGCTCCTCCCTCCTTAGAATGTCTGTATCTTCTTCTAGCTCCTCCCTCCTTAGAATGTCTGTATCTTCTTCTAGCTCCTCCTCCATAGAATGTCTGTATCTTCTAGCTCCTCCCTCCTCCATAGAATGTCTGTGTCTTCCTCTAGCTCCTCCTCCTTAGAATGTCTGTATCTTCTTCTAGCTCCTCCTCCTTAGAATGTCTGTGTCTTCCTCTAGCTCCTCCCTCCTTAGAATGTCTGTATCTTCTAGCTCCTCCCTCCTTAGAATGTCTGTATCTTCTTCTAGCTCCTCCCTCCTCCATAGAATGTCTGTGTCTTCCTCTAGCTCCTCCCTCCTTAGAATGTCTGTATCTTCTTCTAGCTCCTCCCTCCTAGAATGTCTGTGTCTTCCTCTAGCTCCTCCCTCCTTAGAATGTCTGTATCTTCTTCTAGCTCCTCCTTCCTTAGAATGTCTGTATCTTCTTCTAGCTCCTCCTCCATAGAATGTCTGTGTCTTCCTCTAGCTCCTCCCTCCTTAGAATGTCTGTATCTTCTTCTAGCTCCTCCCTCCTTAGAATGTCTGTATCTTCTTCTAGCTCCTCCTCCATAGAATATCTGTGTCTTCCTCTAGCTCCTCCCTCCATAGAATGTCTGTGTCTTCCTCTAGCTCCTCCCTCCTTAGAATGTCTGTATCTTCTTCTAGCTCCTCCTCCATAGAATGTCTGTGTCTTCCTCTAGCTCCTCCCTCCTTAGAATGTCTGTATTTTCTTCTTGCTCCTCCCTCCTTAGAATGTCTATCTTCTTCTAGCTCCTCCTCCATAGAATGTCTGCGTCTTCCTCTAGCTCCTCCTCCATAGAATGTCTGTGTCTTCCTCTAGCTCCTCACTCCTCCAAAGAATTTTATAAGCACCAACTGCCATTTTCTATCCCAGTAATTAGAAACTCTGTCTTCATTTAAGGCCCCTTTCACACTAGTCTTCCTGTCTGGATCCGGCAGATCTGGGGAGAAAACGCATTTGCCGCCTAACGGCAGCACTTGCGTCCAGCCCCATGCATTGTCTATGGCAGAGGTCCCCAACTCCAGGCCTCGAGGGCTGCCAACAGTGCAGGATTTCAGGATTTGCTTAGAATTGCACAGGTGTTAATGTGATCAAATGAACAGGTGATGATTCCAACCCCTGTGCAATACTAAGGAGATCCTGAAAACATGCACTGATGGCGGCCCTCGAGGCCTGAAGTTGGGGACCCCTGGTCTATGGGGCTTGCAGCGTGCGGCAAGTGCGGTATCCGCGCTCAAAAAAACACAGCTGAACACGTTTTTTTTTGTGGCCGCAACTGCCGGATCGCGGCAATACCGAACTTGTCGCAAGCGCCATAGAGAATGCATGGGGCTTGCCACACGTGTACCGCAAGTGCAGCCGTTAGGCGACAAATTCAGCAGATGCGGTTTTCTGTTCGAATCAGCCGGATCCGGACAGAAACACTGGTGTGAAAGGGGCCTAAGGGTGCTTTCACATCAGCGTCAGCCGCGGTTTTTTTCGCTGCCGCACCTGCCGCAAGTGCAAAACCGCACTTGCCGCATCTGCCGCAAGTCCCCCTATACTTCCTATGGAAAAAACCGCAACCGTGCCGCAAGTGGAACGGTTATGCGGCAAACGCGGCAGATGCGGTTTTTTCACCGCATCTGCCGCGAATTACGAAAAACGCTGATGTGAAAGCACCCTAAGACAGATTTTACCCATGAATTGAGTTTGAACAATGATTCCAAAAGGAGAAAGACGCACATTTCTCTGATAAGATATATTACAAAATGTGTACTATTGACTTTTGAAAATAAAAATTAAACCAATGGTTACTCTCTACGTGGTGCAGTATCATTGACCCTGAGACATTTCCGTTGTGTTTTTCTTACCGCAGGGCGACACCCAGTCCCAGAATATGGTGCGTGTAATTGCTCGGCAGGTGTGTGAGCAGATTATCCAGAGTAAGTATCTCAGCCTTGGCCTAAACCTTCAGATTCCAGCTCAGTGTGGGAATTGGTTAGTATCATCTTGAGTCAGTGTAGACCAGATCTTCAGTGGGAAATGACTAGATCGTGTTTCCTCACGCCTGAGATGTCAAAGCTGTTGACCTTCTCCAGTCCTTCTTCAGGGTCAGGTCAGATTTTAGTACGATAGACATGACTGTAGTTGGCAATATAAATATGGCATTCAGTGTAGGACATAGTGTGGTCTTCATTTTTAACTTCATGAGAAGTCAACCTGAAATGTCTTCTTCTGGCCATTGCCAGCGGTGACCCCCATGATTCCTATAGCTCTTTCATGTACTTGTAGGTCAGCGCTTTTATGCCCTATTGATAGTTTGTGTAAAAGACAAAACTGCCAATTCCAAGTTATAAGTAATGCAAAATTGATATAGGGTCACCTGTTCATAAGGAGAACATTTTGTGTTTAGTCTTAGGCTATCCACCACTGTCTCCTCTAACCCCCCTGTAAATGACCCCACTGGTATAAATGGCAGCACAACCAGTCACAATCCCAGTCCTGGGTTAGATCACTTTTCATAACTTCAGATGGTGTAATATTTGTACATTCCTTTTGCAGGTCACATGTCAAGGTTTAACTCACTCCTGAACCAAATACCGAGTCAGTCAGTGTCTGTTAGGAGCATCGCAGGACCACCAGGACCACCCGGCCGACAAGGTTCTCCAGGAACACCTGGAGAAATGGGGTCACCTGGAGCATCAGGATTTCCAGGCAGTCCTGGAGGCCCAGGAGCACCTGGAGAGAGAGGTGAATTCTGTTCACAGAGTATATTTGGGTCAGGATGAATTGGGGTAAGAAGGTATGGCTGGGTAACATGCTGAGGTGAAGTTACATTTTATACTAAGCAACACACAGTTCTGTTGGATGCAGTGGCGTAACTTCAGGCCTCGGGGCCCCGATGCGAAAGCTACAACGGGGCCCCCAATTATTGCAAATCTTTAGTAGTATTAGTCTTTTTCTATGGGCCAAAGGGACGTTTGGGGCCCCCTAGGCTGCAGGGCCGAGGTGCGATCGCAACCCCTGCACCTATTGTAGTTACGCCCTGGTTGGATGCATTGTACTGCCAGACACCTCAAAAACTCATCATGGGAAAACACATTTATCTTTTATAAGAATGCACAAATGCCTATTGTCCAGACACTGAAGAAGCAGGGAATGACAAGGAAGCTGACCGGTATCAGAACCAATCAGAAATGTTTTAGCACTAATGGACCAAATGGAGAACAGGTATATGGAAACATAATGCAGCTCAGGATATTTGCTGGTGGACTGTAAATAGGGTAGTGGATCATTAAACCAATGGCCTGTTTCATGGTCAATTAGGCAAATCCAAGTGTTCACTGATTCTATAGATGCCTTCTAACGCTACGCTGGTGATTACTGGGGTCTCAAGCAGAGAGATCGCTAACATTTAGGAACCGTGGTGGAAACCTGGGAGACCATACACCTTAGATCCAAGATTTACAAATGGCCACTCGTTGGACAGGGATTAGAAAGTGAATGATTTCTTGATCTTGAAATCAACTACTCATTACTTTTGGCCATTCTTCGATGGTGGCAGCAGAGGACTTGGTTGTCTATAGGCCAAGACTTCATTGAGGCAACCTTGTCCGGTCGGATTATTGTAACTGAAGGAAGACCAAAATCATTGACTTATCCAACAACTAAAACATTGTATTTTCATTTTTTATTGTCTCGTTGTAGGTTTGACTGGTGAAAAGGGAGAACGGGGCAACCCAGGAGTGGGATCTCAAGGCCCACGAGGTCCACAGGGACCTCCAGGTAAAAACAATCAGTGGAACAACACTTCATTGTCTGAAAAGCCTGTGATAGAAATGTATATAAAAGTTGTGCCAGCTAGCCAAAAGGAGAACTGTACCATTGCCAAGATTTAGAAATCCCTTCTATACATTATTACTTCCCAGGGGCTATAAAATCTTCAGAATTCTTTACCTTACTTTCCCCACAGAAGTTTTATGTTCCAGGTCTCACAATGCAGAATTTAGTCTATTGAACATTAGTGCCATGTAAGAAATTCACTTTATGAACCCTTCTACAAAATTTCATTTATGAGCATCTTCCAACAGGACCCCCAGGGGAAGGTCGAACTGGAAGTCAAGGACCCCTCGGGGCACCAGGGACAACGTGGATTGCCGGGTCCTCAAGGAAATCTTGGTCCATCAGGACCTCCCGGGCCACCAGGGTATTGCGATGCTTCTTCTTGTGCTGGATATGGTGAGCTTTAACATTTGTTGTGAAACTTTTTTCCATTGGACAGAAGACACTGCGACTACTCATAATTCGGATACATTGAATTTTTGGAGAACAGGTACAAAATTAGCTTCACCATCGCAGCCATCATCTATCACAAATGGTTCCTGATGGACATTTTAGCTAAAAGTGGCACATTTTATGTCCCTTAAAGGTAAACTCTTGAAGTATGTAGAAAAAAATTGTTGCTCAGACTGTAATCCTAGTGGTGGAAACAGAGAGCAGAGGCAGAGTTCGGGAGGCTACAGGCACAAAAAGGCTATCTCGGATAGACTAGATAGAACCCCGAGAATCCCCAACACCCTTTAACCCCCTATACAGGAATCTGGATTTACAACAGGGTCCAGGAGATTTTTGCCTATGGAAGAGATGCAGTCCAGAGAAAGGAAAGTTACTTAGCATGGTCAAAGCTGGGAGGTCATGAAAGAGACAAAATCAGGATCTGATAACGTAGTCAGGGCGCCAGGTCCAAACCGAGATGGCAGCAAGGTACAAAATCATGAGGCACAAGAAGCCTCCATAAAACAGGCTGAGGTAGCACAGAAAAACACTATACAAGATAGGAGACCTAGCCAGGGGAAGCAAAAGCTATTTCTGGCAGCTTCCAGCAGAAAGCTGAAGGTATTAGTAGGGTGTGGTGCTTTCCAATAGGCTGAAGCTTAGGAGGTAATGACGTCAGCAGGACAGCACACACATCCACTAGTGAGACTGAGGTCAGCAGGTCCCGGCCACTCTAATCTTAGTGGATGGGCACAATATGCGCTCTCCATAGATTCTGGTCCTGACTGCTCTATCACCAGCAACATCCACATGTGAATACAGCGGTGCCCAGTTACAGAAACAGATATTGATGGGGCAGGCTCTGGTGGGGATGTGACAGAGAGAAAGGAATAGATCATCACTGCCCCATACGATCCACCATCTTTATTGGACTACTTTCCTAAATTTTACCTGAAACCTTTACTTACATTCACTTATCAGTGCTCATTTTTATTTGCTGCTCACGTTTCTATATCTTTCTATATATTATATCAGGATATCGAATAGATGATTACTGTTTTTTGAACCAGAGTAACCTGGAAAGTGTAAAATACTGAAAAATGTACAATTTAAAAATGGAACAGAATATTCCCTTAAAATGTCACCTATTAACCAAACCTGACATTGCAAACGCAGCTTTGCATGATCTCGTCATCGTGTTTTTGTGCAGTTTTGTCTGCGTCACTGTGTTTGTCATTGTGTATTGGTCAAAGAGCAATCGTCATTCCCATGAGGGGATAATACTTTCAGCAAAAATTAATAGTATGTGCAGATATAAGAAATTTTGTAAAATATCTCATCAGAGAAATCTGCTGCTTTCTCCCCTTATGAGACACCCTTACCTATTCCCCTTGAACTTGTCATCCACACATAGCTCAACGCCCAGCTGGTGGACTGCCAGCATGGTAAAGTTTCAGATTACACAGACCATTAGATACTAGATAGCAGGGTTGCAGAGTGAGAAAATAGGTAGAGAGAGACACAGAAAGATGGTGCTGATCTTTCGAACGTGTATTTTACTTAATGCAGAGCTGGAATCACAACTATACAGCTCAGTACTGCTGTTTTTCTAATGAATGAATAGGCAGAGCGAGACACAGAAAGATGGTGGGGATTCTCTAACAAGTATTTTACCCTAATGTAGAGTTAGAATCACATCTACACAGCTCAGTACTGCTGTTCTTATGAATTAATAGGCAGAGACACAGAAAGATGATGCCGAGCTTTCTAATGGTGGGTTTACACGCTAGGATATCCTGAATGATATCCTTGAAACGTCACAGATATGTGATCATTGAAAAGATATCGTTCGGGGCGTGGCCTGGCTGGCAATGGCGACGGCTGCTTAGAGCGGGAGCTCCCGTACCCCAGGACCCGAAGCGGCTCACAGCGGCATTCTCTGGCTCCTCTCCGGCCCCTAACGGCTCCACTGGCCCCCTGACATCTTCCTGCCTGCATGGGGAAGACTAAACCGACTTCCCGCACCCCGCCAGCAAAGGTTTCAGACTACTTCGCCAGCGGCCGGCTCTCCTCAGCCTCCTCCAAGATGGCGACTCCCGCCTCTCCTCGCACAGCTCGGGCTGCTCGGCGCGGACCGCAGGCAGGCGCGGGCTCCCTGGAGACTGGGTTCCCTGAAGCACCGATCACACAAACCTCCATGAGGGACTTACTAGCGTCCCTCCGCGCTTCTATTCAGGAGGACATACACAGAATGGTGGCGGATATAAGAGGTGAGGTGGTGGAGCTGGGGAAGAACTGAAAGACTTGAGGCCAAAATGGCTGACCTGGTGCAATCCCACAACAGCCTTTTAGATGCACATGAGGCTTTGCAAAGTCGGATGGACAAGCTGCAGAACAAAACCCTGGACCTGGAAGACAGGTCCAGGAGAAACAACGTTCGCATTAGGGGCATTGCGGAGGAGATTCTGGCTATAGACCTGTGCGGCTTTTTTCAGGACTATATCAGAACAGTTCTCCCTGAGGTGGATACTAGGGATCTGGCTATAGATCGCATCCATAGAATTCCCAAACCTGTTGGTATTGATCCCTCCTTACCCAGGGATGTGATTGCACGCATTCATTTTTTTTAACTCAAAGAGGACCTCCTGCGTGCTCTCCGTACCCGTCCAAATCTACCGGACAAATTCACATCTCTGCAGGTTTTCCAGGACTTATCTTCTGGTACTATGGCCCTCCACCATGCATTTTTCCCCTACACTCAGATTCTCCGTCCCAAGGAGATTCCATATTGTTGGGGTTTTCCCACCAAGCTGCTGATCAGACGCAATGGATCTATGTCTGTCTGCCACACTCCGCAACAGGCGGCTCAACTGCTGGAGCAATGGGGCTTTGGTCGTGCAGCCCCCTCTGATCCCCCTTCCACATCTCTTCGGTCTCCGGGACGCGGTCAGCCCCGGCCTCGCATTGATCCGGAATGGGGAGCAGCCTGAGATCCTCTACTCCCTGGTCCTATGGTTACCTTCCCGGCTAACTTGTTTTTGATTCTCTTAATTTTTTTCTTCTTGTTATGTATACTTCTGATACCTGTTCCTTAGCGGATAGGTACTGCCCCGTGAGTGTCTTTTTTACACTCATGAACGTCCGTGGTCCTGACACCACAGACACCTGTTGTGGACACTGAGAGCTGATTGCCTTCGGTGCCTGCATCTCTATTGTTTCTCCCTTCCCTACTCCACCTGACCTTCCCTACCTCCCACCCTGACCCTTCCCTTTTCTGTCTGATTTGGTCTTAGGACCCGGTTCCCCTGTTTGTCCTTGTATGCTGCCTGATTTATTGTTTGCGGTATATTGTCAATAATTATTGTTTGCCTTTACCCATAATATGAGCGTCTCTATACTGTCTATCAATGTGAATGGCCTTAATTCTCCCGCCAAGAGGTCGTTGATATGGCGCCAATTGCTTAAATCCAAATGTGAGATTATATGTCTTCAGGAGACTCGTTGCTCCCCAGGGACGAGTCTAGAATGTCTTCTACATATTATCCCTACCAATGTTTTCCTAGTTCAGGTCTTAAAAAAGCTGGAGTTGCCATCTTAATTTCCAAATCTGTGTCCTTTCAGCATATCCACACTGTCCAGGACCCTGACAGCAGGTACCTTGTGTTACTCTGCACGATTAACGAGGTCCCCCTCACGTTGGTCTCCCTGTATGGGCCCAATTTGGGTCAACTTACATTCCTCAAAAGTTTTTTAAGACACTGATTCTGTTGTTGGTGGAGGCAGGGTGGTGGCAGGAGATTTTAATATTACAATGTCTGCAAAGCTGGACCATTCGTCTCCACCACGCACTAAATCTGACATGGGAGATCTGGTTTGTGGCCAGCATCTCCATGACATGTGGAGATATCTTCATTCTACTGAAAGGGACTACACATACCTGTCGCCTCGCCACCACACCTACAGCAGGTTAGACTATATCCTAGTGGATGATGTGCTGCTACCCCATTGCATCTCAGCCGATGTAAGGAGCATATCGTGGTCCGACCATGCTCCTGTGACGGTGCGGATATCTGATGTGCAAGCTGTTCGTCCCCCTAGCCACTGGAGGTTGAATGACTACCTCTTGGCAGACTCGTCCAGCGGCTCAGCCCTTGCGGAACATTTACAATCCTATTTTTCTATTAATGACTCTTCTGGGGTGTCTGATGATACTCTATGGTTCGCACACAAAGCCGTTGCTAGGGGCCACCTCATCAAAATGGCTTCCACGGCTAAAAAAATTGCACTTAGCAGCCCTGACACAAGCCACTAATGAACTCCTTAAATTAGAGCGACTGCACAAACTGAACCCGACTCCCCACATCTATGGTGACCTGACCCGGGCCAGAGACATTCTCCAGTTCTTTGATGCTGGTCAGAGTGGAGAAACATTTGAAAAAAACCAGGGCCAAATACTATGCCTGGGGGGACAGGGCTGGGGCAGTTTTGGCCAAGAGGGTCAAACGAGGGAAGTCGTGCAAGATCCATCACCTGATGAAAAAAGGATGGCGGTAAGGTGGTTAGCCCTATAGATATCGCTACAGAATTTGGAGAATTTTACTCCAATCTGTACAATCTCTGCTCTGACCCTGCATCTCCTTGTCCTTCTCTGTCCTCTATCAACTCCTTCCTGGATAGGGCGTTCCTTGCCCGGGTGACGGAAGCCCAACTGAACAGTCTTAATAGCCCACTGACTCTAACTGAAATCCAAGCAGCCATTCGCAGCACTAAAAAACGCTCAGCCCCGGGCCCCGACGGGTTCTCCTTCACTTACTACTCACAATTCTCCTCTGTCCTGTCCCCAAATCTCCTTCGTCTTTTTAATCATTGGCAGCTGTCTGGCTCAATCAAACCGAAGGCCTGGAAGCTACGATTGTCACCTTGCCTAAACCGGGAAGCCCCTGTGCTTCCCCTGGGGATTTCGGCCTATCGCCTCCTGAATTGCGACACCAAACTTTATGCCAAGGTCTGGGCGTCTAGGCTTCGTGAGGTACTTCCTTCCTTGGTGCACCCGGACCAGGTGGGCTTTGTTCCCGAACGCCAGACGAGGGATGGCACTCGCAGGATTATTGACCTGCTTGAAGTGGTGGAGAGGGGGAAAATCCCCAGTGCATTCCTGACTCTTGATGCTGAAAAGGCGTTTGACAGGGTGCACTGGGGATACATAGCTGAGGTCTTGCACAGGTTCGCCTGGTGGGCCCTGTTGCTAGGGCTATTCTGGCACTTTATTCAACACCTTCAGCTTCAGTGCTTGCTTCTGGGTTTTTATCTCCTCCCTTCTCAATTACTAACGGTACCCGTCGGGTTGCCCTCTCTCCCACTCATATTTGCTCTAGTAATGGAGCCCTTGGCTTCCATTGTTAGACATAATCCTGGCATTAAAGGGATTTTGGTGGCGGGCCTTCAAAATTGGCTATATCTGATGACGTAATTGTGACCTGCACAGCTGTCGAGGATTCTCTGGACGATTTACTCTCTATCCTTTCTGACTTTTCTAAGGCCTCTTTTTACAAACTTAACCTTTCCAAATCTTTGCTCTTCCCGCTACAACTCCCCCCCTCTCTCATGTCATACCTCCAAACTAAGTACTCCTTCAAATGGGCACCCTCTGGGTTTTCTTATTTAGGGATTCAGATTACCCCTCTCCGACAGATCATTCGGTTAACTGCGATCTTATTATGCGTGATATTAGCCCTCCTGGACAGGATGGCCCCGGCGTCCTTGTCCGGATGGCCAGAATTCAAATCATTAAAATGCTAGCCTTGCCCAAACTACTTTATCTGTTTCGTTGCCTCCCACTATACTTTCCGGTGTGGTACACTGCGGCCTTCCAAAAATCATTCAATTCATTTATATGGGGTGGCAAACCACACAGGGTTTCCCATAAACTGCTATCCCTACCTTACTCAGAGGGTGGGCTGGTGCCCTGATGTTCGCTCCTGCCACCTGGCGGCCTTACTGGAACCTACTAAGCTCTGGCGGGAGGATCCGCCATCCCGGGCAACATGGCTGACAATTGAAAGTTATTTCTCCCCACACAACAATCCTATTAGAAGCCACACTCCTCCAGCCTATCAAATCTCCCCTTTTTCTCTGTACAATGACCTCCCTACTTCAGGTCTGGTCCCGCGCCAGTAGGAAACATTTTTCATTTCTACTTAGGAACATTTCCGTGAGGGCACTTGAGCTGCTGGTTGAGGGCTTGTCCCTATCTCGTTGGAGGGAACGAGGCCTCAATACTCTATATGACCTCTTTGGGGTTTCCGGTCTCGAACCCTTTGAACTCTTACACTGCAAATTTGGCATTCCCCATACTCTATTTTTCCAGTATCTCCAAATTCGCCATCTGTTTAGATCGATTGGTCTCTTATCCCTTGAGACACCAGTCCTGACTAATGAGCTCCATTGCTTATTTAAATCCTCTGGTCCTCTTCCACACGGGATCTCAATCTTATATAAGGTCCTCCTCATCCCTGGGGAGACATTGAAACTTCCCTTTATGATAGCTTGGGAGTCCCGCCTGTCCTTTTCGGCTACCCCGTAGGCCTGGCGTCAAGCGGCAGTACATGCTGGTCGCTACACGTCCTGTATTAATTTCCTTGAGCAAGCCAATAAGGTCCAGCTGGGCTGGTACATTTCGCCTGTTCGATTGGCCAGGTTTGGGGGCTCGACCTCCTCTCCCGTATGCTGGAAACGCTGTTTACAACCTGGCTCACTTGAACATGTCTGGTGGGACTGCCCTAGGCTTCGGGTGTTTTGGAAGGAGGTGGAGAACATCATCGTGGGGGTTCTGCATTTCCGTTTACCCTGTCTGATCCCATGGCGGTACTGGGTATTGGAATAATGGACCTGCCTCTCACTCTCGGGCCTATCCTCACGAACATTTTAGTCGAGGCCAGGACTTGCGTGGCTCGTCATTGGAAGCTGTCGACTGTACCGTCCTCCCAGGAACTGATCAACCAACTAAATCTATGCTTTGCATATGAAGAAATCCTAGGTCATGACCTATCTAGAAGATCCAAGATTAGGTCTTGGTGGGACCCTTGGTCCTCTTCGTCCTACTATGTCGCCCATTCTTAACTTGATAATTGATAATAAATATCTGTTTCTCTCAATCTTCCGTATCTGGCAGCATCCTCCCTCTTGTTGTCTCCCCTTGTATGTCCACATATGTCTCCTATCCTCCCCCCTCTTGTTTTTTTCATGATTGTATTCTACTTGCCTTATTTACATACTGGCCATGTTGACCAGCTGATGTTATATCCTTTCTTTTCTTAATAAAAAAATGTATGGATAAAAAAAAGAAAAGATATCGTTCGGGCGTCGTTGCGTGTAAACGAACGATATAGGATGAAAAGATCGTTGGATCGTTCATCCTAGATTTGAGATCCTGACCTCAAATCTATCGTTCGTCGTCCAATTAACGCTGCTTCAGGAAGCAGCATCGTTCAGTGTGACACCATGATGAACGATATTGTTCAAAAATCTCCTATTCCTGCCGCTTTATTACATCGCTCAGTCCTGCCTCTCCTATTTAACAGTTGCACTGCTGCATAGGATATAGTTAACGATATCCTTGTGTGTGACAGCGCACTAACGATTTCGGAATGATCACGGTCACGTGATTGTTCCAATGATATCGCTAACGATATCCTAGCGTGTAAACCCACCATAACAAGTATTTACCGTAATGGTAAGTCACAGCTGGAGTCACAGCTACTGCTATTTTTCTAATGAATGAAGAACAGGAACCCCTTGTTTCTTTGTGTGCTGTGTAATAGCAGCTAATCAACTCTCACCAGCTCAGAATCAATTGCATTGATAAAAATAGAGTGAAGTGAAAAGGTACCACCTTCAAAAAACTTAGTGTGAACTGACCCTGGTGTTCCAAAAATAAAGCATTTATCACTAGAGATGGTGTGAATTGATTTGCAGGACTTAGTCGATCAGCCAGATCAGTAATCTGTGGCTGGGAGACAAGAGCCCTGAGAACTGGCTCCAACCTCCCACCATTCATGGCTCTTCTTATAACTACCAGACCTGGGGCTAAGCCCCACCGCAACGATGATGTGACGTCACACAGTCTAATCAAAAGAGGGATATTGTCAGGTAAGAGGCAGCTCTCAGTTCTCCCATCAGACAGCCACAGATTATTATATAGACAAACCACTGCACTTCTGGATATGGGTGTTGAGTAGGATCTTGTCCCATAATTCAAGAGACGTCAATACGGCACTCCTATAAAGTGAATAATGGTGATTTATTTGGTGTAACAGCAATCCAGGGTGTGAAAACTTTTCAGTCTAGGTATTAGACCTTCATCAGTTCACAGACTGCTATTGAGGTGCCAACCAGGTAGATAGCGCAAGTAGTGTCCCTAACAATGAAAATTAGCCCCGGTGGACACTGCTCGCTTGCACTTGCGCTATCCTCCAGGGCAGGATCTCTTCAGCAGTCCATGATCTGATGAAGGTCTAATACCTGGACCAAAATGTTTTCACACCCTGGATTGAGGTTACACTACCAAATAAATCACAAGTTGATTTCTCTTGGCCACAGGTTACTGACTAATGATGAGTGAATAGTTCGATATTTGGGGTCGGGTAAGTCTAACCAAATACTTTTTACAATTTGGATATTTGTCCCGAATAATGAACCTAATGCAAGTCAGTGGGGAACTCGAATATTTGTCTGGAAGACTCCCCAGTCAAATATCCAAGTTTTCCATTGACTTGCATTATGTTCATTATTCAGGACGAATAGTAAGAAGTATTTGGTAAGACATATCCGAGCCCGAATACTAAACTATTCGTTCATCACAATTACTGACCTATCTGCTGGATCAGGTCTTGTGAACCGATCTGCACCATCTCTATTTATCATCTATACAAAGGCTAGATTGTTGGGTCCAATTAGAGGGATCCCCTGTAATCTCCAGAACAGGTGACCCCAATCCCCATGCACAGCAGTTGAGAAATACAACACGTAACCATTTATAGGGTGTTATAAGTGTGAATTTTTGTTCATTGTGGTGTTTGCATTTGTCTCTTGGTGTAACTTTTATGTACTGACGTTTGTGTTTTTTTTCTCTTTTATTCATTTTTTCCTTCCTCTCCGAAATGTCTCGTTTTACACAATCTTACACATACCCAATGAGAAGGCTTAATACCTTACAATGACTACCAGCGTTGAAGAGCGCAACCGATTGTGGTTCAACTCTACTTTGCCAATTGGCTCAAAACCACCCATGGAAAATAGTCCGTAAAACTAGACAGTAATGAACTTTGTCAAAAAAAAAACCCAAAAAACATTCAGTAAGTGATGAAGATGAGAGGATAACGCTCCATGGAAGCTTCTTCTTCCATTAGTCGCATATCCAGCAGTTATCACATGTACACCGCTCAGGACAGTCCAGAGCTGAACGAACATTGATGTAAATGTCTGGGGTTGACTACATGTTCCTGGTGACGGTTTCCTGGTTAAGTCTTTGACTATATTCGTCTTGTTCGTATTCATTGTTCCATGTTGTATATAAAAGGTACAGTATTTAAACCCATGTATAGCATCTAAGCCCTGTTGCCATGTTTAGGGTTTTTATTTCTACCCTGTTGTATATGTATTTAATCAATTATACACTCGTGGTGGTGGTGGGTCAAGGTGGATACGGCGGCGGTGATCCTGGGCAAGGAAGCCCTGAATCCTATGGCCAAGGAAGTCCTTACGATGATGACGATGACGACAGAGAAGATCCTTATGGTGGATACCAAATGCCCTACCCCGATGCCTACTCCCATACTGGCTACCACCAACAGGAGTTTACACAGGTCCAAGAGGAAGAAGATTCGTTGGAGGTGAGATCGCCTGGGATTAACCGCCGGGCCAGAAGTATTTTGAAAAGACCATCCAAATCCTTAAAAAACCTTCAGGATGGCTAAGTAGGACTGATTAAGTTAGGTAACTCATTCTTCTGTGGCGGGACAGGCATCAAGCATTTTCTACAATACATTGTACATACGTAACGTTCTGTATTCATGGAAATTGTTTACATAAATTGTAATTCCGGATTTTATGTTTTTTTTTATCAATATGTACTGTGAGACCAAAGGTAAAGGCCTATTCCTCTTCTGCTAAGAGTCCTGTAATATGTACGTATGTAGCAATACACAACAGTTAGAATAAGCTAAAGATAATAGACATGACGTTGGACCACTTGAACCCTCAGAAAGTTGGTGCTAAGTACCGCAAGCTCTAAAGAAAAAAGTACACAAAAGGCACAAGTTGGAGGTTCAGAGCGTCTCAGATAGTTTGAGAGTCAGCTCAAAAGAAAGTTACACTTATTACTTTGAAGGGGATCCTTCTGAATTAAACATCTAGCTTTATATAAACCTTAGATAGTTGCCGGAAGAACTCAGTACAGTTAAGAGCGCTTGTGTTTGCCATGGGAAACTGGGAGCCTTGTCTACTGCTTGAACAACAAAAACTGAAGTTCTAGGTGTCGATCTTGCTTTCCTTCAATATCATACGTCAAGTAAAATTGTCCGGTCATGCCGAAGAACGGCAAGTTTGACCATCATCAGCTAATGCGCACGGGGCCTTTAGTCTTCATAGATCTGCCCGATCCCACAATCTTCTTAAATATTTGAGAAGCTGTAGCCATGTCAGAGAGTGCTTGCAACATGGGTATGATGCGTGAGGGTATTTTTTAGTCTTCCTGTTATCTCCAAATCTGCCTGATCTTGCAAATTTTCTTACATATTTGAGATAGACTTGAGACATTTGGTAGTGGGATATTGTTCAGATCAATGGTTACTCTAGTTATCATTGGCACAAACAACTTCCCACTACTGAATATTTTTATGAAAACCTAGCGGAAGGATTTATCACTAAAGAGTATAGCCCCGGCCATAATGTCTCTGTGATGCTGATTGCACTGATATCTTCAGTGAAGGATCCGATCTGTGGTTATTGAATATTCTTTTCGAAAGTTTTCATTTAATGACGTTTTCTGTGCATCGGGGCAGGACTTGGGGGGCGGTCTTCTTTGTTCTCTGCCCTCTGCCTGCCTCCTCTGTTTCTTTTACTCCTCTGTTCCTCCTCAGTTTCCTTCTTGAAATCCAGCTCAGCCGCCATTCACTACGGTGGGCGGCGCATGCGCAGTGTGATTCTGCAACTGGTCTGCAGGGCTTCAATACCATGATGTAGGAGGAGGCGCATGGCCATATTAAGATTTCAGCCCAAAAAGCTCTTCATTAAGCTGACACCATTTTATTGAGGACTGTGCGCAGCGTGGTTCTACAGATTTTCCTTAATAAAATTGTGCAGATGGTGGCACATGCGCAGATCGACATTTTGGCCTAATAAAGAAATTATAGAACTGAAATCTCAATCTGCGCATGTGCCACTAGGTGCGCCATTATATTGAAGACAGTCTGTAGAATCACACTGTGCATTGTCCTTAATAAAATGGTGTCAGAGAAATGAAGAGGTCATTGAGCTGAAATCCTGATCTGTGCATGCGCCGCTTTTGCACCATTTTATTGAGGCTTGTGCAAAGTGTGATTCTAAAGACGGTCTTCAACAAAATGGTGCCATGCGGTGCATGGGCAGATCACGATTTTAGCTTAAGGAAGTGGTCATTGAGCTGAAATCTTGATCTGTGCATATGCTGCCTCCCATGCCATTTTATTGGAGAGCTACAGAGTGCGCGCACGTGCCACCCACAGCAATGAATTTCAAAAAGAACATAGAGGAGAAGCAGTGGCGGCCGGCGGAGGGACAGAGAAGACAACCCTACCACAATGCACAGCAGATGTCACTAGATGAAAACTTTAGAGGAAGATTATTCACTGACCACAGATCGGCTTCCTTCACCGCAGGTATCAGTGTAATCAGCACCACGGCACCATTATGGCTGAGGCTTTACTTTATAGTGCAAAATCATTCTGACAGCTTCTAAGTCTTTCGACGAATGTGGGATCTGCCAAGTTAAGAAATCATGAGAAGCCAAAAGGACCCCAATATCAGTATCATCCCAGAAAACAAAAACTGGCGTGAATCTGATGAGTTGACGTCTAGCTCTCCGATATGGTAATTGGGTAAATTAGGAAATAACCCCAAGAAATTAGTGAGATGTTGGGTCTGGGTCCTATAGAACTGGAGAACATTTCCACAGCCTCAAGAAAATTGATCTTCAGATGGATTCTCGGTTCTCTCAACATGAAATGTGCCAACTTGATCAAATGTAATATCTGATATCCACGGTATTACCCTTCATCAAATGGGCAACACCCATTTAACGGCAACATTACATTCCCAAAACAACCACTGACTTTACCGCCGTCTTATTATTCCCCTGATCGCCATGTTAGCTATACTCAACAACCTCATATCGTGACCATCACAACTTTTCACCGTAGCGATGCTCCTACTGCTCCCCGCCCGACGTTACCATCATCTCCTATTCACAGATAGAATTATAAGTCTCATTAGTATTCTTCACAGGCCACTTGTATAACCAGACCTTTATGGATAATTTGATTGATTTTTGACTGCTTGTATTGATGTTACGATTAGTTTAGTTTTTCCCATATTGATACCTTTTGTTATTTGTAGTAATTTAAATAACGTTATATTGTATCCAGACTTTTTAAAAGGGTTCTTGGTCACTTGTGCAATAAATCTGTACACCGCCGCTTACTATTTTTCTGTGCCAGGTGTTGAACTGACCGGTAGAAGTGACATGAGGGTAATTTATTGTAAACCAATTTCCATTATTTTTTTGTAAAGACAAATAAAGTTTGTTACAAGTTCCAATGTGTTGTGTTGGTCTCATTAAAGCGATTAATTATTGCGGGTGATGCTGCGGTCACACACATTAATACAAAGTGTGATGGTGGGATATGGTGGGTTATATTTTACTGCATTTTACAAGTGTTGTTGCTATATTGTATATGCTCCCCTTCCCATGTACTCACTACACTCCAGAGGGTCTGTTAATTGAATTCCTGTGTGAACATGGTCATTCTACTCCTCTGCCTGTAAATATTTGTACTACACCCCCTGAAGGGTGTCAATAGATCTGGTTCTGGTTTGGATATGGGGAGGTGGTTGGGGGGAGGAGAGGCAGTATGATTTGAGTCTGTGTGTAGGACACTGATTGGAGACCAGCTCCACAAAGGGATTTAGAGAAACCTGAATTATATGAACATACAATATACTGCTGGATTGTTTTTATGGATTGTTATGTTTTCAAGCTATAAAGGTTCTTGGGCTGTTCACGCATCTCTCGCTCTGTTCATTGAGGGATACTAGAGAAGGACCCCGTTTTGGGAACATATGTGAAATAATAGTTGTTAACTGAGCCCCTCCCTACATAACTAGAAATCCAAAATACAGACATGGGAGAGTTTAAGCCCATAATTTTGCTTTTTGTAAGAAACCATACCCATGCAGTGAACGTATTTTTATTGAAAAACACACCATGCTGGTGAACTGATTTCCTATCCCCCTGGTTGATTCCTATGCTGTCAGGATATGGGTACTCAAGGCTCTAATTTCTTTGGGTAGTTGCCATCAGTGTGAGTTGAGGAGTGAACGTGGGACCAATTGACCATGGGTACTTGGATTGGGCAGTATTAGCATGTATATACGTATTTGCTTTATCAGCTATCCTGGTTACTAAATTGATCTGTTTCCGGCTGACCAGCATGACTTGTGGTCTATTAACCCTTTACTAGTTACACCGTTGTAAGCTTTACCTTTGCATGTATGCATTTTTGCTTTGTTCACCCAAAAGCTTGTAACCTGCAGCATGTTAACACCCTAAAAGAGGAGCCACCGCCTGTAACCCTCATTCTGTATGACCAACCCTGGTATTGATATTTTTATCTATTTATTGAAAAAAAGAGAATTTTGTTTACGTACCGTAAATTCTTTTTTCTTTAGTCATCAATGGGAGACCCAGACAATGGGGTTTAGGGCTCTGCCCTCCGGAGGTCACACTAGGTACTACAAGTTTGTAGACACCGCCTCCTCCGCTTATAAACCCCCACCGTAGGAGACATCCTCAGTTTAGTCCATAAGCTGCGAGGAGAAATTGAACCACACCCGAAACATCGGGAAGAATGCCGTGCACAGACGGTTCAACAACCCGGCAAACACTGTCTCAACAGAGAACAGAACAAGTGCAAAATATGCAACGGAACAACTGGGTGGGTGCTGGGTCTCCCATTGATGACTAAGAAAAAAGAATTTACGGTACGTAAACAAAATTCTCTTTTTTCTGGTCGTCATAATGGGAGACCCAGACAATGGGGATGTCCTAAAGCAATACCCCAGGGCGGGAAGAGTTCCTCAACAAGACGGATAACACATGGTTCCCTTTAAAGGTGGGCAACCGCCGCCTGGAGAACCCGCCTGCCCAAACTTGCATCCGCAGAGGCATGGGCGTGCACCATATAGTGCTTAGAGAAAGTGTGCAGGCTGGACCAAGTGGCCGCCTGACACACCTGTAGAGCAGAAGCTCGATGTCGCAAGGCCCAGGAGGCACCTACAGCTCTCGTAGAGTGTGCCTTCAAACCCACCGGGAGAGGTAAACCAGAAGACCGGTACGCCTCCTGAATGGGAGCCTTGATCCATCTGGCCAAGGTCGACTTCGAAGCCGCGGCCCCCTTACAGCGACCCATCGTGAGGACAAATAAGGAATCCGAACTCCTAAAGGAGGCGGTCCTGGACACATAAATGCGTACAGCTCTCACGAGATCCAGAGTATGGAGGTCGCGCTCAACCTGATGAACGGGAGCGGGGCAAAATGATGGAAGAACAATCTCCTGGTTTAGGTGAAACGTTGAAACCACCTTCGGCAGAAATTCAGGCCGTGGGCGCAACACCACCTTGTCTTGGTGGACCACCAGAAAGGGAGACTTGCACGAAAGTGCAGCCAATTCTGAGACCCGTCTCAGAGACGTAATCGCCACCAGAAAGACCACCTTCTGGGACAGACGAGAGAGAGAGACGTCTCTCAGTGGCTCAAACGGCGGTTTCTGCAGTGCCGCCAGGACCATGTTTAGGTCCCAAGGGTCCAGAGGTCGTCTATAGGGCGGGACCACCCGAGACACCCCCTGCAGAAATTGACGTACCTTCGGGAGGAGCGCCAAGCGCCTGTCAAACAACACTGAAAGTGCTGATACTTGACCTTTCAGAGAGCCAAGGGATAATCCCAACTCCAACCCCGACTGTAGGAAGGCCAACAATGTCGGGATAGACAAAGGCCACGGAGAGCGGCCACCAGAGGCACACCAGGTAAAAAAGATTTTCCACGTTCTGTGGTATATCTTCCTGGAAACCGGTTTCCTTGCCCGATTCATAGTGGCAACCACTGTAGGAGAGAAACCTCTGGATGTCAGCAGCCAGGCCTCAAGAGCCATGCAGTCAATCTGAGGGCCCTGGAATTGAGGTGGAAGAATGGGCCTTGCGCGAGTAGATCTGCGCGTTCTGGAAGAGCCCACCTGTGTCCGCCTGACAGTTGCCACAGGTCCGGGTACCAAGACCTCCTGGGCCAATCTGGAGCCACTAGAATGGCCACTCTGCATTCTGTCCTGATCTTCCACAGGACCCTGGGAATCAGAGCCAGAGGCGGAAACACATATGGCAGCTGAAAGCTGGTCCAGCTCAGGATCAGGGCGTCCGCCCCCAGAGCCTGGGGATCCCAAGATCTCGCCATGTATTGGGGCACCTGATGGTTCAGCCGTGAGGCCATCAGATCCACGTCCGGAGTGCCCCACCTGCCGCAGATGTCCCGGAAGACGTCTGGATGTAGGGACCACTCTCCGGCGTCCATCCCCTGTCGGCTCAGATAGTCGGCCTCCCAGTTCTCGACCCCTGGGATGTGAACTGCGGAGATCAGGCAGCCGTTTTCCTCCACCCAGAGTAGAATGCGGTGGACTTCGGCGAGGGCCTGAGCACTTCTGGTCCCTCCCTGATGATTTATATAGGCGACGGCCGTCGCATTGTCGGACTGTACCCGAATGGGCTGTCCTGACAGGAATTTCTGAAACGCCAGTAGCGCCAGATAGACCGCCTTGATCTCCAGCACGTTGATCTGCAACGCCGACTCCGACTGAGTCCAGAGGCCTTGAGCCCTGTGGTGCAAGAACACCGCCCCCCAGCCCTTCAGACTGGCGTCGGTGGTCACCACTAACCATGACGGTTTTAGGAAGGATCGGCCCCGTGACAGGTGATGTGGCTGGAGCCACCACTGTAGAGAGTCCCTGGTTGGTTGTGACAGTGTCACCAGCCGATTCAGAGAGATCGTCCTCTTGTCCCATCTGCGAAGAATCTCCAGCTGGAGAGGACGGAGGCGAAACTGTGCGAACGGCACCGCCTCTATCGCCGCTACCATGCGACCCACCAGTCTCATCAATACCCGTAGGGATGACTGTGGAGACAGGAGGACATTCTGCACTCCTGATTGGATCGCAAGCTGCTTGGCTTGAGGTAGGGACACCAGGGCCGAGTCCGTGTGGAAGTCCATGCCCAGATATGTCAATGACTGGGTCGGAACCAGGGTCGACTTTTGAATGTTGATAAGCCACCCGAACCGTTCCAGGGACTTCATGGTCACCTCCAGGCTCACCCGACAAAGGTCTTCCGATGGCGCCCTGACCAACAGGTCGTCCAAATAGGGTATGACGGCGTGTCCCTGCGCATGCAGGAGAGCCATCATGGAGGCCATCACCTTTGTGAACACCCGTGGTGCTGAGGCTAGCCCGAATGGCAGTGCCACAAATTGGAAGTGCTCTTCCCCCACTGCGAATCTCAACCAGCGCTGATGAGCTGGTGCAATGGGGACGTGAAGGTAAGCGTCCCTGATATCGATGGACGCTAGGAAGTCTCCCTGTGACACAGCCGCGATCACTGAGCGCAGGGATTCCATGCGGAACTTCCGAACCAACACGTGACGGTTGAACAACTTGAGGTCCAACACCGGGCGAAAAGAGCCGTCCTTCTTTGGGACAATAAAGAGGTTGGAGTAAAAACCCCTGAACCTCTCTTCCGTGGGCACAGGGACCACCACTCCGTCTCTGCGGAGTCCCTCCAACACCAGGTGAAAAGCCTGAGCCTTTTCTGGAGATGGAACCGACCGATGGAATCGGGGTATTGGTTGTGACGTCAGCTCTATCCTGTAACCTCTTGAGACTACGTCTCGAACCCACTGATCTTGAATGTGAAGAAGCCACTTGTCCTGAAAGCGGACAGGCGGCCCCCACCTGTGGGGAGGCAGGATGAGAGAGCGAGTCATGTCGAGGCGGGCTTGGGGGTGGCAGCCGCTGCCCCCGCCGGCTTCTTCTGACGACTCTTGGAACGCCACTGAGTAGCAGGCTTGCCCCCTCGGTCTGAGCGAGTGGACGCCGTTGATGACTGTGAACCGGAGCGAAAGGACCACTGCTTAGGGTTCCTTTTCACGGTGTACCGTGGCTTAGGCTTATTCTGCGGGATCTTAGACTCAGCAGAATCCTTTATCAATTTGTCCAGTTCGGTGCCAAAAAGCCTGTCACCAGCGAACGGAAGATTTTGTAAAATCTTCTTAGATGTGGCATCTGAGTCCCAAAGACGCAGCCACAACAGCCTGCGGATCGCAATTGCATTGGCCGAGGCCACAGCAGAGCGAGTGGCAGTTTCCAAAGATGCCGTCCTGGCATAGTCCGCATAGGCCCTTGCTCTCTCAGTGAGAGCCAGGACCTCTGGACTGGACCTAGCTAGATCAGTGATACCATCCAAACAGATAGTAATCGCTTGTAGGGTCCAGACCGCGGCAAAATTAGGGGCAAACGAAGACCCCACAGCCTCATAGGAAGACTTGGCGAGTTGCTCGACCTGTCTATCAGTAGCATCCTTCAACGAGGAGCTATCAGAGGCAGAAAACAAGGAGCGCGCAGCAATCCTAGTCATGGAAGCATCCACCTTGGGAGACTGCGACCATTCCTGGAGCGCCTCCTGGGGAAAGGGAAAGCGATTGTCCTTAGTTTTACGGACATAACGCCGCCCAGGATGCAACCTGGGAGCTTTAATCACCCTTCCGAAATTAGTGTGGTCCATGAAGGAGCCACTTGGTCTAGCCTCTGGCCGCAGCCATTGGTATATCTCCTTGGGGTGTACAGTCACCTCCTCAGGAGGAGTGACAAGACGCAATGTCTCATTGATGGAGGACACCAGATCCTCCACCCCATCTGGAGGTTCAGACATAGACCCAAGAGTAGAACCCCCATCATCTTCCTCACCATCAGAGGAACGCTCCTCCTCAGAGAGAGTCTGGAGCTCAGGAGAAGCCTCACGGGCTCGCTTAGGGGGTCTTACAGCAGAAGTAAGAGACACCCGGGGGTAACTAGGAGGAGTAGCTGGGTTCTCCAGTCTCCTATGCAGTGCCTCCAGGGTTTGCGACATGGAGGACATCTGGGACAGCAGAGATTCATTGATCTTATTCTGCGTTTCCCATGGCCCTGGGATCACCTGAACCTCAGGGTATAATCCCGGATTTGCAGACTCAGTAGTAGCAGACCGGGCCTCTGGGCGTCCGCAGTTATTGCAGGACCCCTCCACCAGTGTCCCGTTGCATGTAACACAGGCAATGGAGACCACCGCCGCCTTAGCAGCATGCTTCCCAACTGAGGACATCTCCACAGTGAGGGGAATATAAGCCAAAGTTCCCTTGCAGGTAGCACAGGTCATGGTGTTATCCGCCGCCTTAGCAGCATGCTTCTTAACTGAGGACATATCCACAGTAGGGGTTGAGGCCAAGGCCAATAGACAAAACAAACCGGGAATCCCGGTGGCTTACCGACCGCAGTAAAGCGGTAGGAGGAAGCGGTGTGTGTGTGTGACCTCCGCGAGTTCCGGTCTCCCTTGCAAGTGCAGACACGCGCTGCAGCCAGATCCCAGCCGGGAAGTGAGGGAGAAGATGGCCGCCGACAGTGAAGATGTGGGCGGAGCCAGGAACACGCGGGAAGAACACACAACACGCCCAGCGGTGATGTCACCATAAGGGCTGCCTCCTCCTCCTCCAGACTGCCTCAGCAATGGAGGTGCCGGAGCCCGCAGCGCGGGAAAAGAGTGTGAATATCACCACACACACTCTCAGACTGCATGTACACACAAAACACCCGCAGTCTACAGCCTCAGCCCCTGTGATACACAGGGCGGTCAGCCAGGGAGACCCCAGCACAGGGTCACCGCCAGAACCGCGGACCCGAGGGTAACCGCGCGGTCTGAGTGTCATGACACCACAGTGACAGACACTACCCCCAGGCACACAGGAGACACACCAGGTGCCTCAGTGCCGGTCCGGTCTGTAAGCACCTTTAGGGAGGCCTCGGACGGGGTACAGCACCAGTCCGGAGTGTAAGCACCATTTAGGGAGGCCTCGGACTGGGCTGGCTCCGTCCGGTCTGTAAGCACCATTTAGGGAGGCCTCGGACGGAGCGGAGCTGTGCAAGGCTCCAGGCTCCCCCTTACCAGAGCCTCCATGGAGGGATGGAAAGGGAAGGAGCGCGACAGCGTACCGGGAGAACACTGAAGTGTCCAGGCTAAAAGCCCTCCGGTACCTCCACCAGCGTGTTCCGCAGAGGGTGAGCGGGGAGGCTGTCGGGGGTCCCGAGCGGGACCATTTTACCTTGTCTTCATACGCCATCACGTAAGCTGTGAGAATGCAGTGAAGTGCAAGCAAAGCGTGATCCTCCGAGCACACTAAGTTTAAAACTGAGGATGTCTCCTACGGTGGGGGTTTATAAGCGGAGGAGGCGGTGTCTACAAACTTGTAGTACCTAGTGTGACCTCCGGAGGGCAGAGCCCTAAACCCCATTGTCTGGGTCTCCCATTATGACGACCAGAAAATGTATATGCTCTGTAACTTATGGTGTGTTTTTCAATAAAACTGCGTTCACTGCATGGGTATGGTTTTTTACAAAAAGCATAATTATGGGCTTAAAAGGGAACCTGTCAGCCCATGTAAGCCCCCTAACCTGTCAATACCTGTCCCTGCAGCACCCAAATACTTTCTGAATCATCCCTGTCTGAGCTCTTTGGTGTTTGTAAAGGTGAAATAGTATGTTTTAATAACTTTGTGTCGGTGTGGGCGTTTCTGACAGTGGGGCTGTGTCCCCAGGGCTGCACTCCCCCCTCCTCTCGGCTCCAATTATGCCCCCATGGGCGTAATCCTAGATGCATGAGTGCTCTTTATTATTTCAAATGACCCTGCTCTGAATTCTATGATGCGGCATCACGTGATGCCGTTGTGCGTCATTGCAGGTGAAGCGCAGTTCGTCGGGTGTAAGGCCGCCTTCAGCATGCCTTCTGCGCATGCTCTGAAGGTGGCCTGTGACGTGTGGAGCAGAAGATCCGGATATGACACACGCTGGATCATATCCGGATCTTCTGCTCCACACGTCACAGGCCACCTTCAGAGCATGCGCAGAAGGCATGCTGAAGGCGGCCTTACACCTGACGAACTGCGCTTCACCTGCAATGACGCACAACGGCATCACGTGATGCCGCATCATAGAATTCAGAGCAGGGTCATTTGAAATAAGAAAGCGCACTCATGCATCAAGGATTACGCCCATGGAGGCGTAATTGGAGCGGAGAGGAGGGGGGAGTGCAGCCCTGGGGACACTGCCCCACTGTCAGAAACGCCCACTGTACAATGACTGATAACACCTCTATATACAGTAGATAACACAGGATCCACCATTCACAATAGATGATATCAGTCATTGTACAGGAGGAGGTGAGCTGTGATAACACCTCTATATACAGTAGATAACACAGGATCCACCATTCACAATAGGTGATGTCACAGCTCACCTCCTCCTGTACAATGACTGATAACAACTCTATATACAGTAGATAACACAGGATCCACCATTCACAATAGGTGATGTCACAGCTCACCTCCTCCTCCTGTACAATGACTGATAACACCTCTGTATACAGTAGATAACACAGGATCCACCATTCACAATAGGTGATATCACAGCTCACCTCCTCCTCCTGTACAATGACTGATAACACCTCTATATACAGTAGATAACACAGGATCCACCATTCACAATAGGTGATGTTACAGCTCACCTCCTCCTGTACAATGACTGATAACACCTCTATATACAGTAGATAACACAGGATCCACCATTCACAATAGGTGATGTCACAGCTCACCTCCTCCTCCTGTACAATGACTGATAATACCTCTATATACAGTAGATAACACAGGATCCACCATTCACAATAGGTGATGTCACAGCTCATCTCCTCCTCCTGTACAATGACTGATAATACCTCTATATATACAGTAGATAACACAGGATCCACCATTCACAATAGGTGACATCACAGCTCACCTCCTCCTCCTGTACAATGACTGATAACACCTCTATATACAGTAGATAACACAGGATCCACCATTCACAATAGGTGATATCACAGCTCACCTCCTCCTGTACAATGACTGATAACATCTCTATATACAGTAGATAAAACAGGATCCACCATTCACAATAGGTGATATCACAGCTCACCTCCTCCTCCTGTACAATGACTGATAACATCTCTATATACAGTAGATAACACAGGATCCACCATTCACAATAGGTGATGTCACAGCTCACCTCCTCCTGTACAATGACTGATAACAACTCTATATACAGTAGATAACACAGGATCCACCATTCACAATAGGTGATGTCACAGCTCACCTCCTCCTCCTGTACAATGACTGATAACACCTCTGTATACAGTAGATAACACAGGATCCACCATTCACAATAGGTGATGTCACAGCTCACCTCCTCCTCCTGTACAATGACTGATAACACCTCTATATACAGTAGATAACACAGGATCCACCATTCACAATAGGTGATGTCACAGCTCACCTCCTCCTGTACAATGACTGATAACACCTCTATATACAGTAGATAACACAGGATCCACCATTCACAATAGGTGATGTCACAGCTCACCTCCTCCTCCTGTACAATGACTGATAATACCTCTATATACAGTAGATAACACAGGATCCACCATTCACAATAGGTGATGTCACAGCTCATCTCCTCCTCCTGTACAATGACTGATAATACCTCTATATATACAGTAGATAACACAGGATCCACCATTCACAATAGGTGACATCACAGCTCACCTCCTCCTCCTGTACAATGACTGATAACACCTCTATATACAGTAGATAACACAGGATCCACCATTCACAATAGGTGATATCACAGCTCACCTCCTCCTGTACAATGACTGATAACATCTCTATATACAGTAGATAAAACAGGATCCACCATTCACAATAGGTGATATCACAGCTCACCTCCTCCTCCTGTACAATGACTGATAACATCTCTATATACAGTAGATAAAACAGGATCCACCATTCACAATAGGTGATGTCACAGCTCACCTCCTCCTCCTGTACAATGACTGATAACACCTCTACAGTAGATAACACAGGATTCACCATTCACAATAGGTGATATCACAGCTCACCTCCTCCTCCTGTACGACTGATAACACCTCTATATACATTAGATAACACAGGATCCACCATTCACAATAGGTGATATCACAGCTCACCTCCTCCTCCCGTACAATGACTGATAACACCTCTATATACAGTAGATAACACAGGATCCACCATTCACAATAGATGATATCACAGCTCACCTCCTCCTGTACAATGACTGACAACACCTCTATATACAGTAGATAACACAGGATCCACCATTCACAATAGATGATATCACAGCTCACCTCCTCCTGTACAATGACTGATAACACCTCTATATACAGTAGATCACACAGGATCCACCCTCAAACAAAGCACCATAAGAAGACAGTGCTAGTGAATAACACCAATGCAACACCTAATGACGCTTCATTTGAGGGCGGTCCTGGAGGCTGTTGGGCGGCACTGGTGTCACTCACTGCAGATATTGATGTAGATGCTGAATGGACTTTATACGATCCTCCGACGTCACTGCCCCGGACAGAAACCGGTATGCTTCCATAAAGTGATCATACAAAAACATTTACCGTGTACTCTCCAGATTTTGTTTGGTCTATGAGGAGGTTTTCCCCCATACAGGCAATGCAAAGACTGATTGCACGTCAAGGGTGTAAATCGGCCGGCTGAAATCTAATGTGAGGTGACCCTATAAAGGTTTCATATGTCTGTGCAGTGGGAGGATATAACATTTGTCTTTTCCTCTTCTGTATTACACATTTATAGTTTGTCTGAAGCAAAAAAGTTTTCAGTTCATTAAAAGAAACCGAACCCGGAGATTTCCCCATTACGAAATGTGAGCGGCACGAGGCCTGTATATGTGATCACCACCGTACCCTGCTGGAATGTGTCCTGCCAGGAAAACTGACGACAGATGTCCGGAATAAGATCCTATAGTGGAGGGGAGATTTCACTATATATAAAATATCCCGCTCACATCTGTTGCCTTATTCCTGAAAAATATTGGAATCTGACAGTCCTCAGTGGTTGATGCCTTATAATGGCGAACTGAGAAGATGGTAAGAAATAGCAGCTCTGGAGACTACTCAGATCTTGTGCCTGATGGAGAGACCTGAGGAGTCACATATTATACCCAACAGGACACAATAGTAAACCTTATTTATCACATGTATCTTATTTACTGCTCTATTCTATGTCATGTTCTGTATAATAAAGGAATCAGCCACTGAGGACCTCACATTTTAATACTTCTCTATCAACAGTAATACTTTGACTAATGAGGGCACCAACTTATGAATTTTTTAATGTGTCCGTTGTCTTCAAAAAGCCGCCAAAAAGGGTCATGACACAAAGAAGAACCCTGATCCCCTGCACGGGCACATTCCTGCTCCTCTTACGTTTCGCTTTGTCTCTTATCTTCTGATCAACGTTCTATCTTCTTATCTTCAAATCTCAAATTTTCCTTCTAAGCGACTCACAAGCTCAGTGCTGACCTCATGGGTATTGCTGGTTTCCAATGTCGATATCTGGAACTTAAAGGGGGTCTCCACTAGTAGGACAACCCCTTTTGATTCCACTTGTTTCCCTTCCCCCCCGTTAAAATAAAAGACCCTGTAACTCCCCCCTCCCCTCGTCCGATAACCGCTGGCTGCTCCCCCCACCTTCAGACCATATCACCGCTCCCTTCCTGTTGATGGTCATTTGGTCTGAAGGTGGGGAGAGCAGCAGGCGGTTATGGGACGCGGGTTTCATGTGACATCACAATGTCAGGGGAGCCCCAAACTGACACAGCTGGAACGGCACCAGCACAGGAGGGGGTACAGGGTCTTTTATTTTAACTGTGGGAACCCAGTGGAATTAGGGTGGGTTGTCCTAGTGGTGGAGAACCCCTTTAATCTGAGATGATTGGATATACATGGTGTGATGCTGGATAAAGGTGGAGAGGCTGTGACTGCACCCAGGTCCTAGTTCCCATAACATAGAGGGCAGAGTGGAGATCTGATGCCAAAAAAATAGGGAAAATACTTTGAAGGATCCAAAAATCTTTAGGAGTCACTTATGACTTGTAGGATTGCATTAGAAGTGAACTGAAGTGACAATCTGCATCTAGAAATAGACAGGACCCCCACTGCTCCATGCCCTGGCCTACTAGGAGATCAGGGGGCGCTGGTATCCATGAAGGTCGTCACTACAGGAACCTTGTTTATTATGGGAAAGGGATTTATTGCCAAACAAAATGTCCATATAAACATAACAAAATCCATAGAGATCTGGTGATGAGATCCATCCTGGGAATCCTCTGTCACAGGCTTATTTGGGCAGGTAGTCCAGGGATCTGCAATATATAGGAAGATCATAAATTAATTGTATATTTAAACAGGATATAGAAGGGGCGGATATAAATGGTGTTGTGGAGCCGGCAGCCGTTGAAGTACCCACAATCATATCTACAGGTCATAGAGCGAAGATAAGAAGAACATAAGGAAAACGTTACTCATGTATTATTACCATTGCCCTCAGAATGTCATGAATAGTCTGGCAGCCGCTCATTTCCTCTCTCCATCAGATAATTGGATGCTATAGGTGTTATATGAGGCACAGGCGGCTTTCCCTCACTATTTTCTATCTCAATTTTTTTTTTTTAATAGACCTAAGCATAGAAAATTAACACCAAAACGTCCTCTCTTAAAGTGAATGTCAGCCGGTGTTTGCTATGTAATCTGAGAGCAGCATGATGTAAGGACAAAGACCCTGATTCCAGCAATGTATCACCTGTATCTGGGCTACTTGGTGCAGTTTTGATAAAATCCCTGTTTTCTCAGCTATAGATATAGGAGAGCTCAGAACTGTGAGTTGTGTATAACTCCGCCCACAACCATAATTGGCTGCTTCCTGTGTGCACTGTCTGCAAGCTGCCTATAAGTGGTGGTGGGGTTACACAGATTAGCCCGACTGTTCGGCACATGTGACTTAGTCCAGCAGTGATAATCTCCTAATGATAAAACTCTGATAAGTGACACATCCTTGGAATCAGGGTCTCTTGCCCTATAATATGCTGCTCTCAGATTAAATAGAAGATTCCCTTTAATCTTCTGTTGATTTTATAGTGCCTTCTATTACCAATAAAATAAGTGTCCTGTATTTGTCCAAGAAGATCAAGTATGTCTCTACTCCTCCTGTCATTTCTCTAGCTAGAAGTTGAATGACTGCAGCAGGAGCCTCTCCCCTTTACCCTAGCTATACAAATTAGGCCCCTCTCCCAGAAAATGACACAGATCAGAATTCAGTGCACTGTCTGCAGGATCACCCGCTATGTATGATCTCACTGGGTGACAGTCAGTAAGAGCAGCTGGTCCAGGAAGCGAGCGAACGAATCCTTATTGCCTTCTTTCTATTATGGCTCCATGTGTTGGTCTTTGCCTCCGTTCTACAGTGTGAATATCATGCACCAAGAAGTCCAGGAAAATTAGGTGGTAAGTAAAGACCATACACACATGAGAACATTACATAAATATGTATCACAGGTGAACACAATGACCACCGACACCATTTGGGACAATATAGACTTTTTTTTACTTAAATACAGGTTTTGTGGATTTAAAGTATTTTTTTCCAATTGGTTTTCATTAAAAAAAAGCTTGCACAGTTTGGTTTAACAGACTTGGTTTTCCTGTTCATTTCTGTCTGGAGAATGAGTTACCTGAGAGTCCATCAGTGAGCTTATTCTGATGGATTTCTAAGTTTCTTATGGGCCGTGTGCACACGTTGCATCTTTATTGTATTTTTTTGTACTACAGATTTGTTACAAAACCTGAATGAATCCAGATGCCAGCAGTTAAAGTGCGATGAGACGTGCGGATTCTCATTAAATATTTTCTGTTTGCAAATTTGGTCAATTCTAATGAATGGGAAAAATCTGCATCAAAAACGCAACAAAAAAGTGGCAAAAACGTGGTGCTTTTCCTGCCAAAAGATTTTTGCAGCTCCTTTTAGCTAAATTTATGACCATTGACCCCTTCATGTGATGATAAATTGTCTCAAAAAACGACAGATACAAGTGTTACAAACTCCCCTGCAGAATGAGCTCACTGACAGATCCTTAGTTAGCTCATTCTACAGCCAGAAGTAATGAAACAGAGGTTACAGAAGACAAACGATGCAAAATTAGTAATAAAACCCAATTGCAAAAATTATTATTAGCCCAATATACACAAATTTAGGTAAAAAAAAAAACGCCTGAGAAGGTGTCTATATGTTTTATAATATTAAAATTTGACTTTTAGATTAATTTCCCGATACTCTCTCCTAGTACTCATTACTGCCAGAACATGACGGCTCGTCATCATTATCAATAACCCCGACCCCTTGTGACTGCCGGACCCCCCAGACGCCTGATGAATGCTAAAAGCTGTTCAAATACCCGATATAATCAGCAGTGATGACAGCGCACCCGACAGTCACCGGCGCTGACAGCAAACATGACTGATGAGAAAACAAACATGGCGTCCAGGGTGAAAGTGTGAGGAGTCGTGTACGGGGTGAACTCCGCTCAGTGGGGTCAGAGAGGGTGATGACAGACTATGGACAGTCACAATGTCTACAACATGTATACACAGGGGGGCTCGGGGGTCACCACTACTTGTAACCAAAGCTTCTCTCCAGGCTGGGAAGTAGGGACTTAGGAGGACAAATAACGGGATGTTTGTTGGAAAACTTACCACAAAAAAATTAGAGTCGACTGCACCCTGAGCGGTAATTGGTGCCTACCCCATATGGTGCACAGTGTATAAATAAGAGCGCCAAACTACATGACAGAGTCCAATATCACTGGTCATTGGAGGGCCACATACAGGGGCGGGCTGGCAAATTTTGGCCTGGGGGAAAGGACACAGCTGTGACCCATGAGCAGTGAGCTTCAAGGGCAGAGCGGCCTCCCAAACCAACAGGACAGATCGCCGGGCGGCCCTAAAACTGCTGCTTGACCACTGGCCTGACGGGTATCTGCCCCTCTGCCCCCTGGGCCAGCCAGTCCCTGGCCACATACACACTATGGATTTTACCAGAGCAGCGAGAAGGGAAGTCAGAGGACCGGTGGAGATGTATAGAGAGAACCAAGGAGAGTTAAAAGGAATCTGTCAGCTAGTGTTTGCTACCTAATCTAAGAGAAGCATGTTGTAGGGAAAGAAACACTGAATTTAATGAGGTTTAACAGATTACTGGCTGCAGCAGTTGACACAATCAAAACATTTAGTTTTAGTAACACAGCAGAGCTGGGAGAGCCGCCCCCACCCACACCAGACTCTATAGAGATTGTGCTTTTACAGTGAGGTGTCAATCAGAGGAGGGGGGTGTCAGACTGCCATGCACATGGCAAAGTAGTCCTGTAATGGTAATCACCAGGTGATAAAGCACAATTTACTCATTTTTTAAACCCTACAGTATGCTGTCCTCAGCTTACATAGCAAAAACCTGCTGACAGATTCCCTTTAAGTAGAATATATGTGTAAACATAAGTAATACAAGTGCATCACATTTGGCAGCTTTGCTCATCTCTAAGCATGATGAGATCGGTGTGCGGGTCAGTTTCATATAAAGACTGAATGCAAATATTTCCCTTAAAGGATTTTCATACAAAAAGAATACAATATTGATATAGTCTATCCGTGGGATAGCTCACTAATATTAGATCTGAGGGGTCGGACTCTTTGCACCCTGGAGGGGGGCATGACAATCAGTTTATATCAGGGGTCCTGAGCCTCCGTTCTGTGGCTTGCAGGACCTTCCGCTCCAGAGACCGTTGCGTTCAGTTGTGACACCAGCACTGTTTTTTTTCAGGACAATGTATGTCCTCGGACGCTCACTCAGATGAAATGTATAGCGGCACATTCAAATATTTTTTTTTTATGTAAAAATGAAAGTACAAAAATGTAAAAATAAAACCTGTGCTGTAACCCATATAATAAACACCATTAAAAATGAAAACCACACCAAGAATGTTGAAAAAAAATTATCAAAAAGTCAAAGAGGGTCTCATCTGATCCCACAAAGAATGTGGCCTATGTGCTGCCCATTCATCCAGCTACCGTAAGTTCGAGACCCCTGGTTTAGATGAAACACATGAGGCTAAGCTGCATTACCCAGCAAAACCACTAGTAGGTGTAATGAGCGCAGGTGTAATCAATGAAGAAGCTGCAGCAGATTGACAGGGAGTCCAGAGACTAGGGGGCCACTCTTTTTAGCTAAAACAGGGGCCCCTCACCATGTTCTATTAGAGGGATAGACAATACCTCTTTATAAGTCTTATAATTGTGGTGAAGCAGCTTGAAGCCGTCTTGTTGGGCTCCTCACTCAACAGTCCATAGAGAAGATCAGACACATCAACCATCATCCTGAAAGACGACATGTTAATCTGGTTACAGTCACAGGACAAGCTGGGGGTATCCATCATACTGCCACCGATAACACCGGGCCGTCACAGGACAAGGTGGGGGCATCTGTCACTGATAACACCAGGCCGTCACAGGACAAGGTGGGGGCATCCGTCATACTGTCACCGATAACACCGGGCCGTCACAGGACAAGGTGGGGGCATCTGTCATGCTGTCATTGATAACACCAGGCCGTCACAGGACAAGGTGGGGGCATCCGTCATACTGTCACCAATAACACCGGGCCGTCACAAGACAAGGTGGGTGCATCCGTCATACTGTCACCGATAACAGCGGGCCATCACAGGACATGGTGGGGGCATCCGTCATACTGTCAACGATAACAGCGGGCCGTCACAGGACATGGTGGGGGCATCCGTCATACTGTCAACGATAACAGCGGGCCGTCACAGGACATGGTGGGGGCATCCGTCATACTGTCACTGATAACAACGGGCCGTCACAAAACAAGGTGGGGGCATCCGTCATACTGTCACTGATAACAACGGGCCGTCACAGGACAAGGTGGGGGCATCCATCATACTGTCACCGATAACACAGGGACGTCACAGGACAAGATGGGGGCATCCGTCATACTGTCACTGATAACAACGGGCCGTCACAGGACAAGGTGGGGGCATCCGTCATACTGTCACCGATAACAACGGGCCGTCACAAAACAAGGTGGGGGCATCCGTCATACTGTCACCGATAACAACGGGCCGTCACAAAACAAGATGGGGGCATCCGTCATACTGTCACCGATAACACCGGGCCGTCACAGGACATGGTGAGGGCATCCGTCATACTGTCACCGATAACACCAGGCTGTCACAGGACAAGGTGGGGGCATCCATCATACTGTCACCGAGAACACCGGGCTGTCACAGGACAAGGTGGGGGCATCCGTCATACTGTCACTGATAACACCGGGCCGTCACAGGACAAGGTGGGGGCATCCGTCATACTGTCACCGATAACAGCGGGCCATCACAGGACATGGTGGGGGCATCCGTCATACTGTCAACGATAACAGCGGGCCGTCACAGGACATGGTGGGGGCATCCGTCATACTGTCACTGATAACAACGGGCCGTCACAAAACAAGGTGGGGGCATCCGTCATACTGTCACTGATAACAACGGGCCGTCACAGGACAAGGTGGGGGCATCCATCATACTGTCACCGATAACACAGGGACGTCACAGGACAAGATGGGGGCATCCGTCATACTGTCACTGATAACAACGGGCCGTCACAGGACAAGGTGGGGGCATCCGTCATACTGTCACTGATAACAACGGGCCGTCACAAAACAAGGTGGGGGCATCCGTCATACTGTCACCGATAACAACGGGCCGTCACAAAACAAGATGGGGGCATCCGTCATACTGTCACCGATAACACCGGGCCGTCACAGGACATGGTGAGGGCATCCGTCATACTGTCACCGATAACACCAGGCTGTCACAGGACAAGGTGGGGGCATCCATCATACTGTCACCGAGAACACCGGGCTGTCACAGGACAAGGTGGGGGCATCCGTCATACTGTCACCGATAACAACGGGCCGTCACAAAACAAGATGGGGACATCCGTCATACTGTCACCGATAACACCGGGCCGTCACAGGACATGGTGAGGGCATCCGTCATACTGTCACCGATAACACCAGGCTGTCACAGGACAAGGTGGGGGCATCCATCATACTGTCACCGAGAACACCGGGCTGTCACAGGACAAGGTGGGGGCATCCGTCATACTGTCACCGATAACACCGGGCCGTCACAGGACAAGGTAGGGGCATCCGTCATACTGTCACCGATAACACCGGGCCGTCACAGGACAAGGTGGGGGCATCTGTCATACTGTCACCGATAACACCGGGCCGTCACAGGACAAGGTGGGGGCATCCGTCATACTGTCACCGATAACAGCGGGCCGTCACAGGACAAGGTGGGTGCATCCGTCATACTGTCACTGATAACACCAGGACATCACAGGACATGGTGAGGGCATCCATCATACTGTCACCGATAACACCAGGACATCACAGGACATCCGTCATACTGTCACCGATAACACTGGGCTGTCACAGGACAAGGTGGGGGCATCCGTCATACTGTCACCGATAACACCAGGCCGTCACAGGACAATGTGGGGGCATCCGTCATACTGTCACCGATAACACCGGGCCGTCACAGGACAAGGTAGGGGCATCCGTCATACTGTCACCGATAACACCGGGCCGTCACAGGACAAGGTGGGGGCATCTGTCATACTGTCACCGATAACACTGGGCTGTCACAGGACAAGGTGGGGGTATCTGTCATACTGTCACCGATAACACCGGGCCGTCACAGGACAAGGTGGGGGCATCTGTCATACTGTCACCGATAACACCGGGCTGTCACAGGACAAGGTGGGGGCATCCGTCATACTGTCACCGATAACACCGGGCCGTCACAGGACAAGGTGGGGGCATCTGTCATACTGTCACCGATAACAGCGGGCTGTCACAGGACAAACTGGGGGCATCCGTCATACTGTCACCGATATCAGCGGGCCGTCACAGGACAAGGTGGGGGCATCCGTCATACTGTCACCGATAACACCGGGCTGTCACAGGACAAGGTGGGGGCATCCGTCATACTGTCACCGATAACACCGGGCCGTCACAGGACAAGGTGGGGGCATCCGTCATACTGTCACTGATAACACCGGGCCGTCACAGGACATGGTGAGGGCATCCGTCATACTGTCACCGATAACACCGGGCCGTCACAGGACAAGGTGGGGGCATCCATCATACTGTCACCGATAACACCGGGCCGTCACAGGACAAGGTGGGGGTATCCGTAATACTGTCACCGAGAACACCGGGACATCACAGGACATGGTGAGGGCATCCGTCATACTGTCACCGATAACAGCGGGCCGTCACAGGACAAAGTGGGGGCATCCGTCATGCTGTCATTGATAACACCGGGACGTCACAGGACAAGGTGGGGGCATCCATCATACTGTCACCGATAACACAGGGCCGTCACAGGACAAGGTGGGGGCATCTGTCATACTGTCACCGATAACACCGGGCCGTCACAGGACAAGGTGGGGGCATCCATCATACTGTCATCGATAACACCGGGCCGTCACAGGACAAGGTGGGGGCATCCATCATACTGTCACCGATAACAGCGGGCTGTCACAGGACAAGGTGGGGGCATCTGTCATACTGTCACCGATAACACCGGGCCGTCACAGGACAAGGTGGGGGCATCCATCATACTGTCACCGATAACACAGGGCCGTCACGGTGAGCGCAAATCGTGACGCCGAACAAGTGAGGGAAGATTACAAAGCAGAGAATGAGAGGGCCCTAAAAGTGTCAGGACTCTGGGCCTCGCCCTCTAAAGGTACCGTCACACAGGGACATATCTCCGGCGATATTGCCGGGGATCGCGGAGCGCGCATCCCTGACAACATCGCCGGGGAGCTGTCACACTGAGCAACTTACCGGCGATGTCGCCGGCTAGTTGCCGCGGCTATCGCTCGCTGAGTTGCCCGGCAACCCAGCGAGCGATAACCCGCAATGTAGTAGATAGGCGGAATCGCCCGATCGCCGCGTTACACAGGGCGATCAGGCAGAATCGCCTGAGCAACATCGCCAGATTTCCCAACATGGTTGGGAAACCTGGCGATGTTACTCAGGCGATTCATCGCCTGATTATCGCCCTGTCACACGCGGCAATTCGCCGGCGATGTCGCCGCAACCTGGCCACGCCCCTCGGTTGCCGGCAACATCGCCGGCGATATGTCCCCGTCTGACGGTACCTTAAGGGAATAATAATGAAAAACACAAATTATGACATCAAACTAAGGACTGATGGATAAAAAAACAACAAAAAAATACCTATAAAATATAAAAATGTATTATTTAAAATTAATTAAAATTAACTAATGGATAGTTACTTGTAATTTCACAGAAAATAAAAAAATTGCATTTTTTTTTTTTACTTGCCAATTCCTGCCACGATAAGTACATAACAATATTGATTGCAATATGGTGTCATAACAAGGTTGAAAAAATCCATCAAGCCGTCTCCACACAGTAAAATGCTGCAATTATTTATTTTTTCAGACACTTTTCATGCGTTTATTAAAAAAAAACAAAAAAACAAAAAAAAAAAACATATAAGTACAAGGCCATTGAGAATATAACTGGCGGACTTCTCCTTGCTCAATACACTTCTTTCTTTCACTTAGAGAACTTTTTTTTAAAAGCCTTTTATATAATAAATAGAGAAAAAAAATTGTGAAACCAATCAAGAGTGGGTAATATTATCTTGACAACCCCAATTTTAATGAAAGAGCAAGCGCCCCCCAACACAAACAAGGAAACATGACGATACAAGGTGACGTACATCACCAGTCCGTGCAACCTGGAACACATTGAAATAGATGCAAGGTTGAGACAATCAGCTGCCTGGCAGGCACTTGACTAACTTCCCACTAGGACTACACCATACTACAGAGACGGAAAGCAACAGGCTTGAAAAAGACCAGGATTTTGGTTGAAACGTTGCCCACTTGTATGTTGCTCCTCTGTACCGCCTTTCACTTGAATAAACCTAGCAAGCACAGAAACCCAAGGAGTGTGCGATTTTGTTACTTTATACTATTGACTGTGGGATCCTAGAATCCTATCTTTCTGCACCTGCGCTGTGAAATAAGTCTGTGTGCACCCCATTTAAATTACTGGAGAAATCTGGTACTACATGGCGCCCACTCGGGGACCAAGTTTTGAAAATAAACAGCAGGAGCCCCCCTTTACAGCAGGTCTGTATTGAATTTCTTCTAGACAGGGGCACCCTGGTCATTCATAGTTGGGAGGTAGTGGATGTTCCCTTCAAGGCCAGATGGTCGATGTGCAGAGCAACAAAGCGGTGTGGCGCCGGTATGCTTTATTCTTAGGATCGGTGCAAGTCCCAAAGATCAGATCCTAACCCAAAGGTCCCCAACTCCAAGCCTCGAGGGCCGCCAACAGTGCAGGTTTTCACGATTTCCTTAGTAATGCACAGATGGTAATGTGATCATCTGCACACCTGATGATTCTAACCACTGTGGAAAATCTGCTAAGGAAATCCTGAAAACATGACCTGTTAAGCTAGCTTCTCACCACAGTTTTTCTATCAGGATGGACTCTGTTTTTTGCAGGATAACCCGAACAGAACCTGACAGGACAGAATGTGCTGAAAGTGGCCAAATATGGTCCTGGATCCTGTTTTTAGCAGGATTCGTTTGCTGCTGCCCATGGTGCTGAAGTCTGCCTGTGTCTGCAATACTGCTGTCCATGGTGCTGAATTTGCATGGCAGGATTTCTGAGCATGCTCTGTACTTAAAATCAGATCCAGGAAACAATCTGATTTTTTTCCCATGTTATGTGCCCCAGATCGCCCCAGATCCAGGACTGTCCGTTTGTGTCCTGTTTTTTTACCGGAGCCCAAAAACGTTACAGTCTCCGATTTTGGGGACAGTAAAAAACAGGACAGAAACAGATCCTGAACTGAATACACAAAACCGGAAGGCCTTTTCTGACCAATCCGTCATCATAGGGATACATGGGAGGCAAAAAGGATCCTGTTCTGTCCTTTTCGAAGCAGACAGAACAGGATCCCAAAAAACGTTGTGTGAAGCCAGCCTTAGTGGCCCTCGAGGCTTGGAGTTGGGGACCCCTGTACTAACCGGTCATTAGGCAATATATCCCAAAAATGGGAAAACCCTAAGGGGTTGTCAGGTGCCGCTCACATCCACATCAGAGACTGGAGCCTTCATGTCCTCCTTTATAGGACTTTTTTTAAAGCTTCTGTGCATAATCCATTGTGTCAGTGAATGAGACATGAAATCAAGGTCTCAAAGCAGTTATCAAGCGACGTTACCACACAATGGATTATGTACAGAAGCAGAGATTTTAAAAAGTCCTATAAAGGAGGACATATAAGCTCCAATCTCTAATGTGGAAGTGAGCCGCGCCTGACAACCCCGAGGGTTTCCCCATTGGGATATATCACCTAATGACCGGGAGAGTCGTCATGCGTCTTAGCAGGTAACGTTGCTGCATAACAGTTTTGAGCCCTTGATGACTTGCAGAAGGTAGGACAGAGGGGCACAGTCCCCGGGCTCCGCACGCTGCCCCCGGAATACGTCATGCGTTTCCATAGGACACTGGAGTTATATTCCGGCCCCTGAGAAGACTACGGCTGCCGTATAGAGGGTGTATGGTCCATAATCCTGCCATAAACATCAGGTCTTATACATAGGAAGCTCCGTCCATGGGCTATGTGGGTACATGTCAGTGTACCCCCCACATGCCCTGCGATCACACACCATTGTCACCATATCAGCTTCTACATCTGGTTTGGGTCGTTATCTCGCAGACATTCAGGAATGATACAGGGGGTGGAGAGAACCTTCAAAGATTTTGGTCACCAGACTACAGACGCAAGCCGATTCTTAGACACCGGAGCATCGGCCTCTATAATTTACTGCTGTGAAATCACTTAGGGAAACTTTGGAGGATGGAAATGACATAACGAGGGCTTCTCCGAGACAAATGACAGGTAATGGCCTCTCATCTGTTCCAAATTCTCCCGGGACCGATCCCGCTAACATCATATACTCATCTCTGTGTTTAGGATCATCAGTTTTGCTTCTTTTTATCATTGGGGTTACTGGCGGGTCTCATTCACCGACACATAATGGATTATGCACAGAAACTGGGATTAAGAAATCCTATAAAAAAAGACATGAAAGCCGCCGCCGCCCGGGAAGTGACAGCGCGTTATAGGTCTATATCTGGGCATGACGTGTGCGGGGCAGACAGTCTGGAGCGATGCTACTCTGACATGTCATCATGCAGGATCCTATATCTACGCAGGCTCACATTAACTACTTAATGCCCACTTTGTTTTCCCATAACTTTCTTTTTATGCATTAAAGAGACTGTATTAGATCTTGCTTTATTTGAGAGATTTTGTTTTTCCAATGCCATTTAGGGGTCACAGAACTCATATACATTTCTGTGTATATCGATTATATATGTATAACTACCGTATTTTTCAGATGATAAGACGCACTGTATTTTTCCTCAAATTTTGGAGGAAAGTTGGGGAGCGTCTTGTAGTCTGCACGTTCCTTGCTGTGGGGGACGGCGGAGGAGTGGTTTACAGGAGGCAGAAATCATGCAAGGGCTAACCATGTGCCACTTTTAAAGATAATGAATATTCACTGCTCTCCACTCCCATAATCCGCCCACCTGTTGGCACTGAAGCCAATCATGAGAGGTGGGCTGGATTATGGGATTGTGGAGAAGGAATATTAATTTTCTCTAATAGCAGGCACATGTGATCACCTAGCTGGTGGCTCACTGCACTGCTGGCAATCATATGTCCGATATTTAAGAGAATGAATATTCACTGCTCACCACACCATAATCTCGCCCTCCTCTCTGTCGGCTTCACTGATGAGAGGTGGGTGGGATTATGGGTGTGGAGAGCAGTGACTATGCATTCTCTTTAATAGTGGACACATGATTGCCCAGCTGATAACTCATTGCAGCTGATGTGTCTGCTATTAAACAGAAGGAATATTCACTCTCCCCACTTCCGTAGTCCCGGGCGTGGGGAGCAGTTAATATTTTGGCAGCTAACATTGGTATAACTGGGCATTGGAAACTAAAAAAAACAAAAAAAACAAGAGGTCCACATAGCCATATTCATTCTCCAGATTCTGTACGCGCTCAGGTAGGAGATTTGCACCACTCGGGAGGCTTTTCAGTGATCAGTGGGAATTTTAGGACTCCCTCATCTATTTATAAACATTAGGACAAGGAAATTAAAATAAAAATTAAAATACACTACAAAAACATTTAATCTGAGAAAAACAATGTACTGACAGAGACCCCGATTCCAGCAATGCGTTGCTTGCTTTAGTTTCATTACAATCAGTGATTTATCAGCAGGAGATTATCACTATCGGACTAGGTGTTGTGTGCCAGGTAGTCCAGCTAATCTGTGTAACCCCGCCTACACCACTGATTGCTGACAATACAAAGTGTACACAGGAAGCTGCCAATCAGTGGTGTGGGAGGGATAATACACCGCTCAGGATTCTGACTACTGCTACATCTACCATAGAGAAAACTGTGATTATATCAAAACCACATAAAGCAACCCAGTAAGAGACACATTGCTGGAATTGGGCTTTCTGCTCCTATAATATGCCGCTTTCAAATTGCACAGCTGACAAATTTTTAACTTGTTTCATAGGATCTGCCTACACAGGGTTTGTTTGTAGTCTGTTACCATGGAGACGTAAATACACTAAGATGCGGAATACAAAAATTAAGAGAAAGCATTTAACTCAATAATATGTACAAAATTTCATTAAAAAAAAATAAATGCAAAGAAAGTCACAGCCCCGTCACTACTGAGCACTGCAAGGACCTATAATCTGGAAGATTGCAGGGGTTGAATTTTATAAAGATAAACAAAACCACCTTTAAGGAAAAGTCTTAGAGATGTTTGAGGATCTGTTCATGAGAGCGGGGCGTCCCGAGCCTGCGAGAAGTGGGCGTCCGAGCCTGCGAAGAGAGTGGGGCGTCCGAGCCTGCGGAAAGAGAGCGGGGCGTCCCGAGCCTGCGGAACAGAGAGCGGGGCGTCCAGAGCCTGCGGACAGAGAGCGGGGCTCCAGAGCCTGCGGACAGAGAGCGGGGCGTCCGAGCCTGCGGAAGAGAGCGGGGCGTCCCGAGCCTGCGGACAGAGAGCGGGGCGTCCAAGCCTGCGGAAAGAGAGCGGGGCGTCCGAGCCTGCGGAAAGAGAGGGGGCGTCCGAGCTGGAGAGCGGGGCGTCCAGAGCCTGCGTAAAGAGAGCGGGGCGTCCAGAGCCTGCGGAAAGAGAGCAGGGCGTCCAGAGCCTGCGGAAAGAGAGCGGGGCGTCCAGAGCCTGCGGAAAGAGAGCGGGGCGTCCAGAGCCTGCGGAAAGAGAGCGGGGCGTCCAGAGCCTGCGGACAGAGAGCGGGCCGTCCCGAGCCTGCGGAAAGAGAGCGGGGCGTCCCGAGCCTGCGGACAGAGAGTGGGGCGTCCTGCGCCTGGGGACAGAGAGTGGGGCGTCCCGCTCCTGGGGACAGAGAGCGAGTCGTTCCGCGCCTGTGGACAGAGAGCCAGGCGTCCCGCACCTGTGGACAGAGAGCGAAGTGTCCCATGCCTGTGGACAGAGAGTGGGGTGTCCTGTATCTGTGTAGAGAATAAGGTGTCCTGTATCTGTGTAGAGTGTGATGGTTCCCCATCAGTTTGAGGGGGCTCCAGTGTAAATGTGATAACCCTATAATAGTGCAGAATAGATATCAAACAACTACATGTAGAAGAGAATTATTCCAAAATAACTAAAAAAAAAAAACTAAAAATATAAAACAACCTTGTTAACTGTAGCCCAAATCCGGCTTCCGACCGCCCCACGCCTCCCTGGGACACGCTAATGAATCTGAATGTGCCCGTCTGAAGCTGAAGCCTGACTAATAGTGTATTAAAGGGGCTGACAATGGCCTCCACCCCACTATGGAACAGCCAGACGATGGGAGGCGTAACCCCAGCACCCGTCATCTCCATCTCACATCAAAGCATTCCTTCATCGCTTCACCATCCGCCAACATTCAGACTTTCAGGAGCATAAAAAAAGTGGCTGAAATTCATTTCTATAGACAGATTCTGCTCAGCCATTTATATTTTACCCTCCAGGATGGGAAGAAAAAAAGAGCAGGACAAATGCAAAGAACATAAAGAGATCTGAGGCCGACGACGGCTGAGACCGGAATATTGGACAATAGACCTGGAGGGGAATGAAGGGCATGTCTTACCCTGGATTATCCCTCACAATGTGATCCCTGAGCTCCGCATGTCGGAGACTTTCTATACGCGGCTTTTCAGTAAAGTTAAATACCTCGGAGAAGGTCTGTAATGAGCCGGAACAAAATACACAGAGAGATAAAGAGACCAAAACCAACACAAGCTGCATCACCAGGCGGACGCTCAGTACCAGGGGATGTAGTAATGGGGCAAAGTCAGAAAGTAATAGTAAATCCCTAAGATTTGAGGTTACTGTATAATAAGATGAAGAATGACTTCCCCCCCCCAGTCCTCAGAATGAAGATGCTGCGGTTGTATGTTAGTGCTCTCCGCCGGCCCTCTCCGCCACCCCGCCGGCCCTCTCCGCCACCCGCTGTATGCCGCCACCCGCTGTACACAAGCGCTCTCTGCCACTCGCTGGACCTCTCCGCCACCCGCTGAACAAACGGCCCTCTCTGACACCCACTGCATGCTGGCACCCTCCACTACCCACTGTACACCAACGCTCTCCACCACACTGTATGATAAGATGAAGAATGACTTCCCCCCCAGTCCTCAGAATGAAGATGCTGCGGTTGTATGCTAGTGCTCTCCGCCGGCCCTGTCCGCCACCCGCTGTATGCCGCACCTCTCCGCCACCCGCCAGCCCTCTCCGCCACCTGCTGTATGCCACCACCCGCTGTACACAAGCGCTCTCCGCCACCCGCTGGCCCTCTCCGCCACCCGCTGTATGCTGCACCTCTCCGCCACCAGCTGTATGCCGCCACCCGCTGTACACAAGCGCTCTCTGCCACTTGCTGGACCTCTCCGCCACCCGCTGTACAAACGGCCCTCTCTGACACCCACTGCATGCTGGCACCCTCCACTACCCACTGTACACCAACACTCTCCACCACCCACTGTATACTGGCCCTCTCCGCCACCCGCTGTAAGCCAGTGCTATCACCAGCCACTGTACTGGGCCCCCCGTGCAGACAGGGTTGCACTGAGTCTCTGAAGAGGTGTGCGCCTATTAAGGAATTTACGACTTCTTAGCTCAGCGTGCCATATTATTCCCAGTCTTGAGGAGTCCCCCCCAATGTCTTTCGAATAAGGAAAAGGGCTTGGCAATGAACTGATACATACGGGATCCAGAGTTTAGGGAAAGCATCAATTTCCTCTTGTGAATATTCATCCATCCTCCTTGGAATAATTCTGGGCTGTTTCAGTTCTGTCACTAGATTCTTCAGGATTTCTTCTGGAATATTCTGCAATAGACAAACAGAAGTAAATAACGTAAATCATATCCCCACAGCCCCAACTGCAATCCCTGGTATACGCTCTCCTTAGTGGGGGGAGGGTGGTATGGCACAATAGCTGCCAATCATCAGGTTTAAAGGGGTTTTTCCCACTAATAAAAGTTCATTTTAATCAATAGATCTTGGAATAATAATAATTTCCACATTTGGATGAGATAAAAAAATGTTGTTCCTGAGCTGAGATAATCTTATATATGTGTCCCTTCTGTGTACTGTGTAATGGTTGTGTCTGACCATACAGGGACATGGTCTGATCATACCACATCTCCTGTGCTGAGATAATCTTATATATGTGTCCCTGCTATGTACTGTGTAATGGATGTGTCTGACCGTACAGGGACATGGTCTGATCATACTACATCTCCAGTGCTGAGATAATCTTATATATGTGTCCCTGCTATGTACTGTGTAATGGATGTGTCTGACCGTACAGGGACATGGTCTGATCATACCACATCTCCTGTGCTGAGATAATCTTATATATGTGTCCCTGCTAAGTACTGTGTAATGGATGTGTCTGACCGTACAGGGACATGGTCTAATCATTCCACATCTCCTGTGCTGAGATAATCTTATATATGTGCCCTGCTATGTTCTGTGTAATGGATGTGTCTGACCGTACAGGGACATGGTCTAATCATTCCACATCTCCTGTGCTGAGATAATCTTATATATGTGTCCCTGCTATGTACTGTGTAATGGATGTGTCTGACTGTACAGGGACATGGTCTAATCATTCCACATCTCCTGTGCTGAGATAATCTTATATAATAATAATATAATAATAATAATGCTTTATTTATATAGCGCCAACATATTCCGCAGCGCTTTACAATGTAGGGTTAGAGTACAGAAAATATAATACAGTAAGTAATTACAGTAGAGAACAAATATAGTACAATAATTGGATACAAAACAATAGGCATAGAATCAATGTAAAAAAGAAAATGCAATAAATAAAGCAAGAAATGTGTGTCTCTGCTATGTACTGTGTAATGGATGTGTCTGACCATACAGGGACATGGTCTGATCAGACCACATCTCCTGCGCTGAGATAATCTTATATATGTGTTCCTGCTATGTACTGTGTAATGGATGTGTCTGACCGTACAGGGACATGGTCTGATCATACCACATCTCCTGTGCTGAGATAATCTTATATATGTGTCCCTGCTATGTACTGTGTAATGGATGTGTCTGACCGTACAGGGACATGGTCTAATCATTCCACATCTCCAGTGCTGAGATAATCTTTTATATGTGTCCTGCTATGTACTGTGTAATGGATGTGTCCGACCATACAGGGACAACGAGAATCCTGCTGTATGCAAGGTGTGTATAATATCATGTATGATGTTTTGTGTAATCCCAGGGTATATGACACATGTTAGTGCTGTATGTTGGTCCCAGAGGGTCCGCACTGATCATGGAGGGTGGGCTCAGCAGTGACTGGAGCAAGGTTCATGGCAGAACAAGATGCAGCGTGTCTGGGTATTTCAGGATTGTTTTTTTGCTCGCTCTCATTCACTTGCCCTCCCTCTCTCTGTATATGTGGACTGGTTAGGTATTTGGGTACATTCACATGGAGCAGATTTTTTTGCAGTAATTTCTGGCAGTGTCTCCTCCTCTGTATGGAGCTTGGAGAAATCTGTGCACCTGCTGATGGAACGCTCCGCTCATATGTCGGGAATGTGAACACAGACTGGATACAAGGTCCCACGAGTTTCTAATTTAAAAAACAAATGCCAGGAATCCCTTTCTATCCCCTGTACTCTTGTATGCTCAAATCAGCTGAGTGTGCATGTGTTCTGAATGGGGAAAGATGGAGGGAGTGTCATGCACGGACTAGGGAATGTCCGGAGCACGGCGCAACACAGAGGTTACAACGGGATGGAAAGGGAGAGGAAGATCCTGATGATAAGGAGTAGGGGATGGGTCACCTCCTAACAATAACCTTTGCCTCGACCTGAGCTCCTCTAATGTCCCTAAGTGGGTCCTTCTCCCCACCGCCGTCACGTGCCTACTCCCTGTCTAATGCCAAGGCCGGTGAATACATTAGATGTCACCCCTACCATAATAATTACACAGAGGAAGGAGGACAGACGGGGGAACAAGACAAATGAATATACAACCAACTTGATAGCTGCAGCCAAACACCAGGGCTGCAGACGGCATGGCTCTAAACAGCAGATCTCCAGTAGCCACCAGAGACTTCCTCCTCCCATGATGGGAAGAATAGCATGAATCTATTACAGGCATCAGGTGATGGATCAGGCGACTATTCAAAGCGAAGGGGAGTGGTCACAAACGCTACAGCTGAGACGAACTAACTAGGAGCTACCAGCAAGGAACACTGTCATTAACCCTTGCTGGTCCAAAAAAAAAGCAATCATATGTAAAAATCCAGAGTCACACAAGTTTATGTGAAGCTCAGATCCCACAGCTGTCACCAGTTTACTTATGACAGGAGACACTTGTGACAGGAAGGCTCTGCCAAATATCTCTGGAAAAAAGCTGAAAAGGAAAAGTGCAAAAGGGTGTTCTCCAAAGATAAAGGAGGGTGTATGATTACACGATCGCCTAGAAAGGTAGGTCAATGATGAAAAATGGGAACAAGCTGCTGCAGGTCCAGGAGCCAGAAGACATACAGGAAGGAATGGTGATAATCCTGCTGCTGCTGTACTGGTTTGTCACGCACAATAAAGATAAATGAAGAGAAAACTGTGGCTTTAATCAGGTCTACGCGTTTTGAAGTCGTCACACATCTTCCGCAGCACTGTGACTGGATCCTAAGGAAGGCGTCAGATGACTGTGAAATGCATAGACCTGATAAACACAATCATCACTTCATAGGTCTTCATTTTGGGTGACAAACCAGTACAGCAGCAGGATTATCACAATTCCTTCTCACATGTTGTAGATATCTCTGGAGGCGATTTATCCGCCCTGAGAACAAAAGGCTCTGATATGGGAAAATCCGAACACCTGATCTGGGGGGCGCGGACGGTCATACAATCGGCCTAGTCACACCGAAATGCGTGCCTTTCACTGACATTAGGACATGCCTGTCTCTACTTCCTGAGCCCCCTGTTACTGAGGGATTCCAGCAGAGTCAGATGGAGCTGGGGTCCTCAGAGGCGGGATCACCAGTGACTTAACAAGTCCAGGAGGATCCCTTTAATTACGTCATGACACTAGGAGGATCCCTTTAATTACGTCATGACACTAGGAGGATCCCTTTAGTTACGTCATCACACTAGGAGGATCCCTCTAATTACGTTATCACACTAGGAGGATCCCTTTAGTTACATCATGACACTAGCAGGATCTCTTTAATTACGTCATGACACTAGGAGGATCCCTTTAATTACGTCATGACACTAGGAGGATCCCTTTAGTTACATCATGACACTAGGAGAATCCCTTTAATTATGTCATGACACTAGGAGGATCCCTTTAATTATGTCATGACACTATTAGGATCCCTTTAGTTACATCGTGACACTAGCAGGATCCCTTTAATTACGTCATGACACTAGGAGGATCCCTTTAGTTACGTTATCACACTAGGAGGATCCCTTTAATTCCGTCATGACACTAGGAGGATCCCTTTAATTACGTCATGACACTAGGAGGATCCCTTTAATTACGTCATGACACTAGAAGGATCCCTTTAATTACGTCATGACACTAGGAGGATCCCTCTAATTACGTCATGACACTAGGAGGATCCCTCTAATTACGTCATGACACTAGGAGGATCCCTTTAATAACGCCATGATGCTGAACTAACAAGTCTCCACTCTTAGCCAGCTGTACAGAGCAAAGTATATAACGTTACACACTTTTTCTTGCTGGGAAAGTTCAGGGAACCACAATTTTATAATGGAGGAAAGTTGATCACGGAGGATTTACTGCTCTCTGAGCAGAAGCACAGGCTGCAGTGATCGTCCATGTCCGCCTGCCGCATCATTACAGGCTGGTTCACTTAGTGTTAGGACCTTCTAAGGACGAGGTGTGTGTTTTTTTATTTTTATGTCCCAATATGTAAAACTTTAGAGGGTGTACTTTCTTTCCCTCACACTGGCTTCTCCTCACTATGTGAGTAGTGACTCTATATTCTTCCTAATCACAATAGTGAGTTAGTTTCTTGCTGGCTACAATAGTAATAGATCCATGTCACAATGAAAATATGGAGATATGTCGTTTTTAATTTTACACATTTTACATAGAGTTCCCCTCTATGTAGCAATTTTCTTAAAGGGAATCTGTCACCAGGCTTTTTCTACCTCATCTAACAGCAATATAGGATTGGCAAAGAAACCCTGAATCCAGCGATGTAGCACATAGATTACTGGCTGAAGCCGTTCAGACACAATCAAAGAATTTAGTTGTGGCAACAGAGCAGAGCTGGAGATCTGTCCCTGCCCACACCAGGCTCTCTATAGAGATTGTACAGTGACTGTGAGGTGTCAATCACAGCGGGGGGGGGGCATGCCGGACTACCATGCGTGTGACAAGTAGTCCTGTAATGGTAATCACAGGGAAAAAGACTTTAGTTTACGTAAACACCAGCACACACACTGATAAGAGAGGCACAATTGCTTTTTGTTTTTCAACCCTTACATCATACTGCCCTCAGCTCACATAGCAATACCCAGCTGACAGATTCCCTTTAATGTATTGGATACATTTTTTTCTATCCAATGTGGGTCAACATAAAAATAGCAAATTATACAGGTGTTGACTATTATTTATCTGTTATATTTTTCTTTACATTGATTTCTCAGATTGTGCCCCCAAAAAGTCATTGGGATATTGAAGCATCTAATTATATTATTTTATTGCAGATCTTCCCTGTTACTGAGATTGACACTAGCAGCATATTTAGCCTCGTGTCTGCATTGCTGAGCTTTTGTAGGTGTCATAATAACCTGCTCCCTTCTGGCAATCACAAGATCACATAGAAAGAGGGGAAGCAACATTTTAGCTTTCTTGACAGTGTATACAGACATCAGGAAGGCAGAGACGATAATAAACCACCCCTGCCTTCTCTGTGGGGAATGTAGAAGTCTCTGACACCCAACTCTCCACTTTGGCACGATCGTGGTGCAGCTGTTTATTATGTTTAGATCACTGTGGGCTTATGATGAAAAAAATAACACCTTTAAAAGTGGTTGTCCACTACTAATACAATCTCTTCTGATTCCATTTGTTTCCGCAATCAAAGTAAAGGACCCTGTACTCACCTTCATTCCAGCTCTGTTGGTAATCGCGGTTCGGGGCTCATGTGGCGCTCACAGCCGGCTCCTTCCTTCCGCCTTTGGACTAAATGAGTTAAATGACAAAGTGACGCTGTGACTGCCGATCACCTCCATTGATCGCTCATTTGTTCCAAAGGCGGGAGACAGAAGCCGGCGGTGACCGTGACGTGAGCCCCGAACCGCGATTACCAACACAGCTGGAACGGGCCCCAGAACTGGAAGGGAGTACAGGGTTGGGAAACAAGTGAAATCAGAAGGGGTTGTATTAGTAGTGGAAAGTCCCTTTAACAATCAGAGTTGCAGTGTTAAGAATGAGAGAGAGAAAGAGCAGGAGCTCCATGTTTGCTGTTGTAGGGACTGTGCAGTTCTGCTATATAGCCGGCAGTGCTGCTGAAATTGACCACAAAGTACATTGCTCCTGCACTCCCTTCTATTTATTATGTGATGTATATGGCCGATCACACAGTGAGAGCAGGAGGGCATCCACGTCTTCAGGGAAGGGCCGATCACACAGTGAGAGCAGGAGGGCATCCACATCTTCAGGGAAGGGCCGATCACAGAGTGAGAGCAGGAGGGCATCCACGTCTTCAGGGAAGGGCCGATCACACAGTGAGAGCAGGAGGGCATCCACGTCTTCAGGGAAGGGCCCATCACACAGTGAGAGCAGGAGGGCATCCACGTCTTCAGGGAAGGGCCGATCACACAGTGAGAGCATGAGGGCATCCACATCTTCAGGGAAGGGCCGATCACAGAGTGAGAGCAGGAGGGCATCCACGTCTTCAGGGAAGGGCCGATCACACAGTGAGAGCAGGAGGGCATCCACGTCTTCAGGGAAGGGCCCATCACACAGTGAGAGGAGGAGGGCATCCACGTCTTCAGGGAAGGGCCGATCACACAGTGAGAGCAGGAGGGCATCCACGTCTTCAGGGAAGGGACGATCATACAGTGAGAGCAGGAGGGCATCCACGTCTTCAGGGAAGGGCCGATCACACAGTGAGAGCAGGAGGGCATCCACGTCTTCAGGGAAGGGACGATCACACAGTGAGAGCAGGAGGGCATCCACGTCTTCAGGGAAGGGCCGATCACACAGTGAGAGCAGGAGGGCATCCACGTCTTCACGGAAGGGACGATCACAGTGAGAGCAGGAGGGCATCCACGTCTTCAGGGAAGGGACGATCACACAGTGAGAGCAGGAGGGCATCCAAGTCTTCAGGGAAGGGCCGATCACACAGTGAGAGCAGAAGGGCATCCACGTCTTCAGGGAAGGGCCCATCACACAGTGAGAGCAGGAGGGCATCCACGTCTTCAGGGAAGGACCGATCACCACAGTGAGAGCAGGAGGGCATCCACGTCTTCAGGGAAACGCCTATCACACAGTGAGAGCAGGAGGGCATCCACGTCTTCAGGGAAGGGCCGATCACACAGTGAGAGCAGGAGGGCATCCACGTCTTCAGGGAAACGCCTATCACACAGTGAGAGCAGGAGGGCATCCACGTCTTCAGGGAAACGCCTATCACAGTGAGAGCAGGAGGGCATTCACGTCTTCAGGGAAGGGCCGATCACACAGGCGGTAGATGGTGGGGAGATCTCTCCTCCTGCTGACCTCTCTGGTCTGGCTCAGTTTGAATGACAGGTTTTTCCTTGTTGTGTATCAATAAGTACAGGTATCATTATATTTGACTCACCTCTTCCGAAAATAAATGCAGCCTCTGCATCATGGTTCTCCTGTGAAGGTTTTTTCGGTAACATCCCATATACAGCCAGTTTAACAATCTGCAAAATAAAAGCAATAAGTGGTGAGCCCTAATACAGGACATGTATGCTACTGCTCACAGCTTGCAGATATATTGGGGTCCCTACATACAAGATATCCTGCTATGTATGAGGACAGCACAATAACCTCTAAACACTATACAGTACATTTATGTCCTCCGTCCCTCTATGGGCTGGATCCGAAATTCGATAACAAGCAGTAACCGTCAATCTGGAAAACTCAAGACACCCATTAATTACTAAAACCAGTCTCAGGGGGTCTCAGGAACATCAACTTCTATTAAGGGGTCTGCCTGCTATGAAAAACCTCTTTTTTATTTATTAATAGGATCTTTAATAATATTTATGTCAACACCACTCTTGGTCGCTGTAGAAATATAGAAGAGAATAAACAAAACCCTGATTGAACTGAAAAGGCATAATAAAGGCAATATTCAAGGAGTTTTCTAAAGAATAAAAAAAAAAAAACCTCCCTTTGTACTTGCAGTTCCTATATAGACAAAGTTGAGTTTCCATGGTAACAGACTACAAACAATCCTTTTGTAGTCTGATTTTGCAAACACACCGCTTTCTATCTGTCCCCAAAGTCTTAACCTGCTGAACCTGATGGCTACCAAAATGGGTTTGATGAAAAAGATAAAGCTCTGTTGTCAACAGGATCAGTCCATACACAGGGCTGCAGAAGAGCTGTAAATATGGAATGGTAGAGTACTTGTAATCAAGACTAATTGCAAAATTGCTTAACTTTTTACTTTGGTTGCATTGGAGAAAAAATATGTTGTAAACGTGGAAGCAAGGTATAAATATCCAGCAAATGTGTGAAGAGACACCATCGGCTGGTGACAATGTGTGAAGAGACACCATGTGTGAAGAGACACCATCGGCCAGTGATCATGTGTGAAGAGACACCATCGTCCAGTGACCATGTGTGAAGAGACACCATCGACCGATAACAATGTGTGAAGAGACACCATCGGCCAGTGATCATGTGTGAAGAGACACCATCGACCGATAATGTGTAAAGAGACACCATCGGCCAGTGATCATGTGTGAAGAGACACCATCGTCCGGTGACCATGTGTGAAGAGACACCATCGACCGATGACAATGTGTGAAGAGACACCATTGACCGGTGTCCATGTGTGAAGAGACACCACCGTCCGGTGACCATGTGTGAAGAGACACCACCGTCCGGTGACCATGTGTGAAGAGGCACCACCGTCCGGAGACCATGTGTGAAGAGGCACCACCGTCCGGAGACCATGTGTGAAGAGGCACCACCGTCCAGAGACCATGTGTGAAGAGACACCACCGTCCGGTGACCATGTGTGAAGAGACACCACCGTCCGGTGACCATGTGTGAAGAGACACCACCGTCCGGTGACCATGTGTGAAGAGACACCATAGTCCGGTGACCATTGTGTGAAGAGACACCATCGTCCGGTGATCATGTGTGAAGAGACACCACCGTCCGGTGACCATGTGTGAAGAGACACCATCGTCCGGTGACATTGTGTGAAGAGACACCATCGTCCGGTGACATTGTGTGAAGAGACACCATCGTCCGGTGACATTGTGTGAAGACACACCATAGTCCGGTGACCATGTGTGAAGAGACACCATCGTCCGGTGACCATGTGTGAAGAGACACCTTCGTCCGGTGACCATGTGTGAAGAGACACCTTCGTCCGGTGACCATGTGTGAAGAGACACCACCGTCCGGTGACCATGTGTAAAGAGACACCACCGTCCGGTGACCATGTGTGAAGAGACACCACAGTCCAGTGACCATGTGTGAAGAGACACCATCGTCCGGTGATCATGTGTGAAGAGACACCACCGTCCGGTGACCATGTGTGAAGAGACACCATCGTCCGGTGACATTGTGTGAAGAGACACCATCGTCCGGTGACATTGTGTGAAGAGACACCATCGTCCGGTGACATTGTGTGAAGAGACACCATCGTCTGGTGACATTGTGTGAAGAGACACCATAGTCCGGTGACATTGTGTGAAGAGACACCATCGTCCGGTGACCATGTGTGAAGAGACACCATCGTCCGGTGACCATGTGTGAAGAGACACCATCGTCCGGTGACCATGTGTGAAGAGACACCATCGTCCGGTGACATTGTGTGAAGAGACACCATCGTCCGGTGACATTGTGTGAAGAGACACCATCGTCCGGTGACATTGTGTGAAGAGACACCATAGTCCGGTGACCATGTGTGAAGAGACACCATCGTCCGGTGACATTGTGTGAAGAGACACCATCGTCCGGTGACCATGTGTGAAGAGACACCATCGTCCGGTGAGTGCTCTGTCAATGAATATTATAGAGGCCTCATATCGGAGGACCTGATTTTCCTTCTCCGTTGCGTCTCGACAGCTCCTTGTACTTTCTTAACACGATAAATTGCAGCTCATTACTAATGTGGGGTTATTACCAGACGTGCATTATTACCATGTGGATAAATAGGGGGCCAAACATACAGGGGCCCGGCTCACACGGAGGATTACACAACATATCAGCCTTGTCTGTCAGGAGAGAGATTAAACCCCTCCTGGAAGGAAGGAATGTGATCTCCGCTCCTGACAGATTACACGTCCCCCGTAATGATGTACACGGAGCCCCGGATGATATTAGTGGAATTTCTGCTTTGGGCGGTGGATCCTCTTTCATGCCCTGTACAGATGTGACGGTCCTAACCTGTTCCTATATTACAAAGTCCGCTGTGCACTGGTATATGGGTGCGACACTGATTATCCAGGTTCACTATATTGATGGATTATCCTTAGGATAATTGGGAAAGAGGATGGAGAGCCCCCATCCATCAGCTGCTTAAGGGGGTTCTCCCACTATAAACTGTAATGAACAAGCAACTTTGCAATACGATGTGCAGCTGACACGACCCACCATGGGCAGATGTTTTTCTGAAGGACATTTCTACCCCAGGCACATAGAGGAGCCACCGGAGGAGCGGGAAGATCTACATGTCAGCGAGGTTCCACTGCCATCTAGTGTGAATGTTCTAAAACTGCCGAAATGCAGACATTAGGTAATTAGGTTATACAGGGCGAGTATATTCTGCAGTCACATCAGTCCACGACTCCACCAAAGCTGACAATCTAATCTCCCCATCTCCAAACAATATTATACAGAGTCAAAAGTTCAGGGCACATAGGAGAACAGTGGAAGAACGGGCTAACTCCAGGCAGGGGTCACCCTCCATCTGACCTGGAATTTCAATTATTTTTTCCTTTTCCAGATTATTTCATAGTGGATAAAATTGAGCAAAGTCACGATCCACAGGAGAGAAATGTTTGATCCATAGAGATATGACTGATCACGAGCACAGCGGCTCCTTGTCCTATGTAAATGGAGAAGCACCCGTCCCATTTCCTCTGTGGGTGTATAGGAGCAGCACTGTGGATATGTGATGTGGGGAGTACTGCTTCATTCACAAGGTGGACACCGAACCCGGCTCTTCCTGATCGGTGGTGGACTCAGGCATTGGACCCCTTATCCTCTGGAGAGGTGATCACCCGAGTCAGTGGAATTTTACTTTATATTAACGGCCTTCAGATCAATCTGGAGCCATGGTGACTTGATAGATGAACACTCGGTAGGAAGATTAACCTTGTGAAGCCTGGTTGGGTCCACCAGGGTCTTCTCCAAGCCTAGATGGGTCCGGCAGGGTCTTCTCCAAATCTAGATGGGTCCACCAGGATCTTCTCCAAGCCTAGATGGTCCACCAAGCTCTTCTCCAAGCCTAGATGGGTCCACCAGGGTCTTCTCCAAGCCTAGATGAGTCCACCAGGGTCTTCTCCAAGCCTAGATGGGTCCACCAGTGTCTTCTCCAAATCTAGATGGGTCCACCAGGCTTTTCTCCAAGCCTAGATGGGTCCAACTGTGTCTTCTCCAAGCCTAGATGGTCCACCAAGCTCTTCTCCAAGCCTAGATGGGTACACCAGAGTCTTCTCTAGACCTAGATGGATCCTCCAGCTTTTCTCCAAGCCTAGATGGTCCACCAAGCTCTTCTCCAAGCCTAGATGGTCCACCAAGCTCTTCTCCAAGCCTAGATGGGTCCAACTGTGTCTTCTGCAAGCCTAGATGGGTTCATCAGTGTCTTCTCCAAATCTAGATGGGTCCACAGGTCTTCTACAAGCCTAGATGGGTCCACCAGTGTCTTCTCCAAATCTAGATGGGTCCACCAGGCTTTTCTCCAAGCCTAGATGGTCCACCAAGCTCTTCTCCAAGCCTAGATGGGTACACCAGAGTCTTCTCTAGACCTAGATGGATCCTCCAGGCTTTTCTCCAAGCCTAGATGGTCCACCAAGCTCTTCTCCAAGCCTAGATGGTCCACCAAGCTCTTCTCCAAGCCTAGATGGGTCCAACTGTGTCTTCTGCAAGCCTAGATGGGTTCATCAATGTCTTCTCCAAATCTAGATGGGTCCACCAGGGTCTTCTACAAGCCTAGTTTGGTCTGCCATTATCTTGATAGTATCAATCCATTGGTTGCTGCTCTTCCTCATCGCCTTGTTCCTTCTATTCTTCCAATCATGGTGTTCTTCTCCAGTGATTGCTCTCTTCGTATGATGTGTAGACTAGTCGTAGCTTGATGATCCTTCCTTCCAGTGACATGTCTGGCTGGATTTGTTCCAGTATTGATGTGTTTGTTCTTCCTACCATCCATGGTATTGATAATCTCCTTCTCCAGCTGCACATTTTCAAGGGGTTGATTCTTCTGTCTTTGTCAGTGGAATATGGTTACTCCAGTTAAGAGGAGTTTTATGAGACTCAAAATTGATATTTGCAAAAACTGATCCCTTATGGGGGTGCAACACCCAAGACTGACAAGCTCCAAAAACAATGGCGGGAAACCTCAGCTGCTCCTGACAATTAATGATTTTATTTTAATTATTTTTTTTTTTTTTAAGTTACTGAAAAATATTTTCCAGTGATTTTTACAAAAAAATGAAAATGTCAAAAATGTAGAAGTGGAGACTGGGCAGGATAAGCCCGGGCTGTGTAATGTTTTCTCTAAGCAGCAGGTGAAATCTTAACTGTTACCATCTCCCCCCTCCTTCCTTCACATTTTACATTTCTCCCTCCGGCCACGAGAAGAAAAATATTACCATCTCTTCAATGATTTATGCAGCGAGTGGATGTGGCCTGGGGTCGGAGGCTTGGTGGAAAGAGGGAATGACTGACGGCTCCGATCTGTGCAATGATCAGATGGGCACTGAGCGAATAATACACTTGTCCCGTCACGATCGGAGGTGAGGAGGGCGAGGAGTACAAGAGTATGGCATGTGCACAATGTGGAGCCCGAAAGAGAAGAGAAAATGAGTTTATAGGCACCTGTCAATGTGATAGAGCCATTAACCTTTATAACACACGCGTGCCTACAAAGGGGTGAATGGGGCCGCGCCTGTCACTGCTCCATAGGAGGCTGGAAATACGACTCAGATGGAAGATTTGTTTTTGCCCAAGACCATGGTCATCTTTCTTCAATTTTGTCCTTTTATTATTTTTTATTGAACCTGCGACCTACAGGTAATATTAGAATATTATCAAAAGTTAATTTACTTCAGTAATTCAATATATAAAGTGAAACACATCCATTATGTAGAGTCATTACACACAGAGGGATCTATTTCAAGTCTTATCTCTGTTAATGTTGATGATTATGGCTTACAGCCAATGAAAACCCAAAGGTCATTATCTCAGAAAATTAAAGTAGGGAGATGAATGGTTAAAGGGATCCTGTCACCCCCAAAACACTTTAAAGCTATTAAAACCTGTCCCTACAGCATATTAACACTTTCCCTACACTCTTTTTAGCTCCTAAATGCAGTAAATATATTGCATAAAAACGTTTTATAAGTACCTGCTTAGTGATGATAATGAGTGACTATGCTATTCATAGTCACTCATCAAGACTGCCCTCTGCTTCATAGCACGCCTGAATAGGCGTGATCTACATCCAGGATTCAAAATCGCGCGTCCCTTCTGTGCCCTGTGTCGTAGGAGGCTGCAGTGTGGCTTGTGACGCGATCCGCGTCATTCCCGGCGCCCTGTGACGTATTTACAGCGGCGCCGCGCTGTGAGCTTCAAAATGTGCACTGCGCATGCCCAAAATTCACATTTTGAAGCTCACAGCGCGGCGCCGCTGTAAATACGTCACAGGGCGCCGGAATGACGCGGATCGCGTCACAAGCCACACTGCAGCCTCCTACGACACAGGCACAGAAGGGACGCGCGATTTTGAATCCTGGATGTAGATCACGCCTATTCAGGCGTGCTATGAAGCAGAGGGCAGTCTTGATGAGTGACTATGAATAGCATAGTCACTCATTATCATCACTAAGCAGGTACTTATAAAACGTTTTTATGCAATATCATTTACTGCATTTAGGAGCTAAAAAGAGTGTAGGGAAAGTGTTAATATGCTGTAGGGACAGGTTTTAATAGCTTTAAAGGTGTTTTGGGGGTGACAGGATCCCTTTAAAAACCACACTGCCGTATTCCATGAGATATCAAAGGCTGAATATAATATTGATTTATTAGTCAACGCGTTTCAGGGCTTCTTGGAACGTCCTGAAATATGGCAATATTATATTGATTTGTCCTGAAGAAGAGGCCAAGGAGACCTAAAACACGTTGACTAATAAATCAATATTACATTCACCTTTTGATATCTCGTGGAATATGGCAGCACAGTGTTTAACCCTTCATCCGCCCTCCTCTATGTGCACCACGCTGGGGACAGCAACAGCCGTGATCTGCTCTTATAGTGGTTGTGACTCTCACAACCACACAAGGTGAAGCCTCTGATACCTAAATAGGCCATATTTTATCTCTCAGACCCTCCATCCTCCCTACTTTAATTTTCTGAGATAATGACCTTTGGGTTTTCATTGCTGTAAGCCATAATCATCAACATTAACAGAAATAAACACTTGAAATAGATCACTCTGTGTGTAATGACTCTATATAATATATGGGTTTCACTTTATGTATTGAATTACTGAAATAAAGTAACTTTTTGATGATATTCTAATTCATTAAGATGCTCCTGTAATTGTTGGCATTCACAGTAGCATCAAGATGGCAGCGATGGGGGCTTTCAGTAGATCTTTAATTTCAGGTTCAAAGAAAGAGGTGCAATGGGCACCTAGACGGGCGCACCGCCAGGATTGCACCACCTAAATGCCGCTGTCAGAGAATGATAGCTGCATTTAAAGAGGACCTGTCACCAAACACACATGGTGATTTAATTACAGCACTAAATGCATCCAGGCAAGGGGTCCCCCAGCCCTTGAGCCCTCCTGTACCCCGAGATAATACACTCTGAAAACTTATATAGTGGAGCCAAATAGAAGGTGGCTAGAGGCTGGAGCCAAAGGGCAGATTCACACCCCCTGTATGTTTAATCTGCCCACCGCCGCCTCCCTGATGCCAATCATTGTCTCCCTCGTCTGCAGCATAACAGAGCTTTTGGTAAATCACAGACTAATGTTAAATCTGTGGGTGCTGCGTTTTTGCTGCAATAACACAACAAAAAATGCAGCACAAATGCACAGTGTGAACATAGGCTAAGGCTATATACTTGTTTTTTTTTTTTTCTATTATTAAAACTTTGCACCGTGCTGCCATTGCTGCTGTTGGCGAAGAGTGGGAATAGCTATTGTGATATTGTCTTTATTAAAATGGCGCCAGAGATCGTGGCACACGCATGCACTGACTCCGGCGTCAGTTTAATGAAGACAACATCACAATAGCAGAGCGCCGTCAACAGAAGCAATGGCGGCACGGTGCAAGATTAAGTAAGGAAAAGGTGGCAAGCAAGAGGAGGAGTATATACGAGAGGACCCGACCCACATAGTCCTGCCACGCTGCACACATCACTAACACAGTGTGCTCACTCATTTCTGGACCTTTGAGAAGGTTTTTTTTTTCAGCAATCAAATATTGAGTCTGGAAAGTGAAGGCATGATTGGAGTCAGCATCCTAGCGCCAGTGCGGCACTGCCTTTACTTTATATGGGAAAATCCTGAAGGTTGGTTCCCTTTAATCAGACGACTCCACTGACTCTATAGCGAGGTATCAGGATTCTCTATGTCAGAGATGTTCGATTCCATTAGGAGACAGCAGAATAGTGAACACTTACAGCGGTGGGATCCTTCCGGTGGAGAATGCCGGCTGGGACCTGTTTAAAGCCTCCAGGATACCTGAAAAGAAAAGAACAAAACGACTAATGGAGAAGATTCTGATCTAGTCACATTTTATATTATAAATAGTAAAATACATCTGTAGGTGGACTGTGGGGACAGTCCGAGCAAAACTCGTCTCCTCCCGATTCCTGTCACCGGAGCTGAATCCAATAAAATGTCTGGAAGGAACTAAAGCTCAGAGATCATAGAAAGATCCACAGGACCTGCAGGATGTGAAGAGTTTGTGAGAGTGGCCCAAAATCCACATAAGCAATGCAGGGACTAGTGTCTCCATACAAGAGGCTTTTCGCATACAAGGCTTTTGTACAGGCTATTAAACAAATTTCAGTAATGTGTTTAATACTTTTCCCCTGTGTTATTTCTCTTCATTATACATAATTTAATTTATGGACATCAATGGTTTGATTTCTTCGCCTGTGTTGTTCGGATGGGTTGTTACCGATACCTTTAGTAATATTCTTACTTAGAAAATTGGTGATGTATTCAATACTTATTTCACCCACTACATAGCTCTCAAGACCTTTGTGTCAACCAACAAAAGCTGTATTACAAATATCTCAGCCAGGCTGTCATATTTAAAGAAATAGATTTTTCTCCTTCGCCTCATTGGGGGACACAGACCGTGGGTGTTATGCTGCTGTCCACTAGGAGGCGACACTAGGCAGAATCTGAAAAAGATTAACAGTGACTCCTCCTCTGCAGCATTACACCCCTGGAAGAGGAAGAGCTTCTCCAGTTTTTGCTTAGTGTCTTGTAGGAGGCACACACAAATTTTATTGCTCCTAAAATTTTTCACTTTTTGAATTTTATACTTCAAGAAGAAGAAAAGTGGGTCTCTGATGAGACTCCCGGCATGGTCCCTCCTCGGCCACCCACTGTTGGGGCGCCTGGTTGAGGTAGACTTTTTTCCCCCTAACATGCCGCTCCTTCCTCGGCCCCCCAATGTTGGGGGCGCTGGGTTGAAGTTGAGACAACGGTCCTCCTTCCCCATTTCCCCACTGTTGGGGTCAGTGGGTTGAAGTCGAGGTGACGGACGAGGCCTCTGATGGTGGAGCAGCATCCCTCCCTAAATACCCCTTTGGGGTTCATTTAGGTTGAGACACCACAGGTAGAGCCAGCAGGTGCAGCACTCAGAGCACCCCCGGAGTCCTCAGCACTGCTGAGCCACTCCATGGACTTCAGCGGCAGCGTTTTCGCCGCAGTACACCCAGGACTCACAGCCTCGCTGTGTACTCCTGAGGGTGCCAAGGGACCAGCAGCAGGGCAGCCAGCATCCCTCCCTAATCACCCCTGTGGGACCATTAGGTTGAGGCACCACAGGTCACAGGCTGCAGGTCGGCTGCAGTGTAATCCAGAAGCCTCAGCCATGCTGAGTGCTTCTGATGGGCTGCACATCCCAGGGCTGCACATTCCAGGAGCACCAGCCCTGCTGTGTGCTCCTGGTGGGGCCGGAGGACATCATGTCCGGCAGTAAGGCACCTATTACACGGAGCACAGACTCCCTGTGTCCCTGCAGGCCAGCACCAGGCCACTGGAAGCCGGCACCTGCATATATACCAGATCCCAGGAGACCCTGACCTAGGGTTCTCCGGCGGGAGCCGCCACCACAATGGCGCCATAATGCCCGGGGGTCCAGCAGCTACCTCTGAATGCCGGCAGCTGTATGTCAGGCCGAGCTCCAGGAGACCCAGTACCTGGGTTCTCCTGTGAGGGACAGCGCCGCACTATACCTGGCGACCGCGGGGATCCGGGTCAGTTCCGGTCCCTCTGCGAGTCTCCGCGCCGGCCGAGCACCATCTGCGGCATGGGTCCATTACTAGAGGCCGCGGCTTCGGCCTAGAGACCGAGGCCGCCGCCTCTTTCCCCGCCCCCGGCCCGCCCCCGGATGACGCGAACAGCATCATGGAGGGGGCGGAACGGAGCGTGCAGGCCACTGTGGAGCAGAGTTTCATTTCCCTGCACGCTCCGCCCCCTCCTGGTTTCTTCTACAGACCTCTCCTGCAGACATGCTGGGGACATCTGTTGTATCATGGCAAAGCCATGTAATAAAGCTATGTTGGGGCATCAAGTAATCCCTGCATCTAGTAATGAATGCACTGATCCCTGCACTTCACATATAAGTGCAGGGTACTCTGTACAGCCCCTCACGATGCTTGGAGCCCCACTATTATGGCCCATATGCACTGGGAGCCCCACAGGACCTGTTCCCGGCTGCAGCATGCAGGCACACAGGGGAATGGGGCTGTACAGTAGCCTGCCCGTGGGGTACCGGTCTGCGGTGTCCGCAGTGCCCTCATCGATGTCATGGGAACTGACATGCTTCATCCCCGACTCCCACTGTAGGGTGGCTCGGATGAGGTCGAGACACCATGTCATATGCCGCCCCCCTTCACCAGATTTCCCTGGGAATACTGGGTTGAGGAGTCCTCCCCGAATCCTCCAGCCATGCTGTCCAGCAGTACTGGCGGCGCAGGATCTCGCACTGCACACTCTCTGCAATGAAGCCAAGCAGGGCTCCCTCCCTGCTGCGGCTCTGCATGTTTTTTCCCCTGCAGCACAAAGCATTGTAGCCTGGAGGATAGTGATCTGGACCTTGCACCTGCGGGTTGCCAAGTTCAAATCCTCTACACCTGCGTGTGAATATATAGATACATATGTATGTATATCTTGATGTATGTAAAGTGCTATGGAATTAATAGCGCTATATAAATGGATAAATATTATTATAATTATTATCCGAGGCTCGGCATACTTTCTCCCGACTGTGGCTCCACATAGGACATAGGACATAATGTGGACAATACTGCCTCAGTAAAGGCGCTACAGGCAGCAGACCAGTCCTGCCCTCAGAAGGCCATTTTGACCACGACTCAGATCTCGATACGTCCTTAGTCCTAGAGCCGCCAGGCTGACGCTCTATTGGAAGTTCTAAGATATCCTGTAGCCTCAGTCCCTCACAGGCCTCCCATATCCCAGGGACGTCTGTCCAGAAGACAACTGGTCGCATTGCATTCAGATGCCATGGGAGACAAAAGCATTTTCCTCCCTCAGCGCACAGCCAGGCGGTCCTTCAAGCGCCGTCAGCAAACTGCATTCCAACCGGAATTCATTCGGCCAGTTCACATCTAGACTGACACGGACAAGATTCGCTTCAGTCAGGGCAGCAACAGCCATCACAGCATTAGCAGGTCAACCAATATTGAATGCCTCGTCCGCCGCCCTACTCTGACGACCCAAACAACTCGAGTCGCCACCTCAGCTGACTACCTAATGCGCGCAGCCCTGCACGTTGCCAATTGCTCAGCAATAGCAGCTCACAATGCCATTCCCTTAGACGTGCCCTCTGGGTACGGGAAGGGAAGAATGGACGTGGTCTCCAAGAAGCCCCTCACAGTTTTTTCCATTCCTCAGAGGACACCTGTTCAAAGAACAGTTGCACAAGTTAACTTCAGATGCTACGAGACGCAAGGGCACTTCCCTCCCTCAGTGCAAACCAGGATGACCGTTCCTTTCAGTATTTATTAAGGTCGGTCAAGACTTAGACCGACACTGACGAGTACTCGGTCGCCACGCAGGTACCTGTCCCAGGATACCCAGAAGGGTAGCTCATCCTGACAGAGTCAGTCTCACCAATCCGAGACCAAATCGTCTCCACTGCCTAAAGGCTCAAGTACTTTTCCACCCTGTAAAGCCTCTCCTCATTTCAGGAGTCGCTGTAACCGTATCACGCAAAGAGCGTTTTCCAACCTATCTGTGGTCCAATCAGGAAGGTACAGTACGATCCGTACAGGACCTAAAACAACTAAACTAACATGTCCGGATACCTTATCCCACATGGTATCTCCACTCCAAGTTGCTTCCAAAGAACGATTAATATTCCTTCCGCCCATAGATATACAGGACACCTATCCGTATATTCTTATGCAGATACTGACAGAAAGTTCCATCAGATTTGTATTCAAACAGGAACACTATTAATTAGTGGCACTCCCGTTTCGATTCAACTACAGCTCCTTCAGTGCTCACAAAGGTCAGGGCAGACGTCATGACTACCCCTCACTCCAGGGGTGTCATCATCCTTCCGTCCTTGGACGTTCTGCCTATCCAAAACTCTGATCCTCGCGGACTGCGAACATAGTGTCTCAATGCTGTAGACACTATAACAACCTCCACAATTATACTCCGGTGCCAACAGTTTAATATTTCACAGCTGCATCTCAGACCGCCTTCACACTCTCCATTCAAGGAATAAGAACCTCAATCACTCGACAGGAGTTTTTTTTTCACCTGTCCTCTGAAAGTAGGCGGTCTCCCCCCTCCCCCTGGTGGCTTTGGCCACTCTTTCTATCACGCAGGGAAGGTTTTTCGTTCCACCACGCTGAACAGTTTAACCACTATCACGAGCCTGACGCGATGGGGTGCAGCGTCCCCCATCACAGAAGACAAGGCAAATGATCCCGCCCGGAGTCAAATAATGCCCATGAATATACGGAAGATTCCGGAAATAGTCCTAGCACTGAAGTCCTTTAGCCAATGCCACGGTTGTGACATATGTCAGTCACTAGGGCGGAACCCAGAAGTCTCCAGGCAACGGATGAAGTTCATCATGTACTTCACTGGGCGGATTCCACAAACTCGGCACTATAAGCCGGTCACATGCTGGCTGTAGATGACTGGGAAGTGGTTTTCTTCGCCCGCAAGGGGACTACCTCAAGGGAGTGTTTCCCACACCCTCACGTTGTCCCATGAATCTACCGATGCTAGGGAACCCTGGATGAGGTACTCGTGATTCCAGCCTTCATGACCAGGTCTTATGACCCACAGTCATTGGGACCACACACACCAGTCCAGGGATGGATCCGTTTCCGTCTCTCACTCATAGCAGCCGTACCATGGCGCTTGCCGGACTGTCCAACCAGACAGTCCAGACTCACTCTCTCAAGACAGGTTATACCGTCAGAATTCCTCAACTCTGCATTGACGGCATGTCTGTTGAGACCTGGGTCTTAACCCAAGCTGGTTTTTCTTAGGATATTGTGGCGAACATTATGAGAGCGAGGAAACCAGCCTCCTCAAACATTTACCATCGCACATGAACATTTGTTTTTGGTTGCTTGGTGCACCTTTAGAAGCCATTCACTTTGGCCCTATCCCTACCAAGAATCTCAGTTTCCTCAATTCGGGCCTAGACTCAGGCCTGTCCTTGGGTTCTTTCAAGGGGCAGTTTTCAGCCCCTTCCACCTTCTTCCACAAACGTTTTACTCCCAGACCTCAAGGAAATCCTTCCTTCAAGGGGTCTGCCATTTGATTTCCCCATTCAACAGGCCACTACACCCGTGGGACCTAAACCTTCTCCTCACGGCTGTACAAGAACCATCCTTTAAGCCTCTATGGGTCACTCCCCTGAGCATTCTCATACTAACAGTGGTGGTTTTTGGTGGCAATTATTTTTTCCTGCAGAGTATCGGAACTTATAGCACTCTCAGGTAAACCTCCTTGTCTGGTCTTACACCAAGACAATGTTGCCCTTCGCCAGTCCCATCCTTTCTTCCACTGGCGGGGTACTTCTTCCGCCTAAATGAAGACCTCTCTCTGCCAGCTCTGTGCCTGGTTCCAGGCCATTGGGTCGTGAAGGCTTTACATATGTAGGACCTCGTCAGGGCCCTGTAGGTCCTCGTCAGGGCCCTACGCATCTATGTATCCAGGACAGCACCTTTTTAGGAAGTTGGATTCTCTCTTCCTTCTTCCAGAGGTCCGATATCAAGACATGTCAGCCTCTAAGGCTACTATAGCTAGATGGATTACACCAACCATCCAAGACGCTTATACCCTCAAAAAGCCGCCCCTTCCTGCTGGTGTCAGGGCACATTCTACTACGGCCGTGGGGGCCTCCTAGGCCGTCCGGCCCCAGGCGTCAGCACATTGGTGTCATAGGCAACCAGGTGGCTCAGCCTACACACATCTACAAGTCACTGCAGTGCTCACACTCGGGCCTTGGCAGACGCAGGTCTGGGTAGATGTGTCCTCCAGGAGGCAGCAGCCCTCCTGTAGGTACATAGTTTTTCGCTGACCATGTTCGGCATTACTAGTTCCATCGTTTTTCCCACCCAGGGACTGCTTTGGGACGTCCCACGGTCTGTGTCCCCCAATGAGGCGAAGGAGAAAAGGAGATTTTTGTGTACTCACCGTAAAATCCTTTTCTCTTAGCCTCTAATTGGGGGACACAGCACCCACCCTATTGCCCTTGTGGGCCATTTTTCTACAGTTCTCACATAGCTTCTCAGCTGTTACATGGTTAACATGTTTACTCATGTTTGCCTATTATCACTCTGTTAACTGTTTAAACTTGTGCCTGTTTAGTTCCAGGCCTTGTAGTTCTGTGAGCCTGTTTAGTTACAGGCTTTGTTATACGATTATTACTTCGTTATCTCTTCACTGTTTTCCACATGCACCTGCTTAGTTACAGGCCTTGTGGTACTAGTGTTACTCTGCTAACCCTTAACTGTTTACACACGTGCCTGTTTGGTTTCAGGCCATGTTACACTGTTATTACCTTGTTAACTATATTTGTTTACACAGGTCGCCTGCGTAGACTTCCTGTGTCACTGTTATTATCTGTTAACTCTCCTACTGCTTTAGCACAAAACTGGAGTTTCACTTCCTCTTCCAGGGGTGTAATGCTGCAGAGGAGGAGTCACTGTTAATCTTTTTCAGATTCTGCCTAGTGTCGCCTCCTAGTGGACAGCAGCATAACACCCACGGTCTGTGTCCCCCAATTAGAGGCTAAGAGAAAAGGATTTTACGGTGAGTACACAAAAATCTCCTTATTCCACTTTGAGCACAATGGAGTTATCTCCAGGTTCATTCTCCTCAATGTTTATTCATCTTCCAGTTGGGCGCAAGTCTGCCAGACTGACATATTTCTTCTCATATCACAGCTGCAGCTGACTGAGGTAAGTGTGATACAGCTCGTCATTGAAACACAGGTGTCAGAAGGTGTAGGTCTTCAGTCTACAGCTTGTGCTGACATGTGAATAAGATGGGCTGCAGTATAAATTTTATCATTCTCAGAGAACCCCTTTAATGGGAAAGTAGATAAAGTGGAATTTGGTTACTGGCATTAAATAAACCTTTCAAGAACAGCATTGAAGGGATTATCCGGGCTTTTTCTATAATTTACATGTGTATCTGAGCTGCAAAATATTAACAGTTTGTAATTTACATCCTGTCAACATTTTGCAGGGTTAACTGGATATCACTGATTTGTGGCTGCCAAAGAATAACCAGGGGGGGGGGTGTTTGTGCTGGAGCTGCATGTAAATGAAGAACTGTTTGTTTACTCCCAGACTCCAACACACACGTCCCCTCCTCTAGTCTACAGCATGGCCAGCCACCCCAAACTGCTACAGCCCGCCCCAGTCCTAAGCAAGACTCTGCCCCCACTTCCTGTAGCAATACAGCCCCACCCCCACTTCCTCTAGCAATACAGCCCTGCCCCCACTTCCTGTAGCTATACAGCCCTGCCCCCACTTCCTGTAGCAATACAGCCCTGCCCCCACTTCCTGCAGCAATACAGCCCCGCCCCCACTTCCTGTAGCAATACAGCCCCACCCCCACTTCCTGTAGCAATACAGCCCCACCCCCACTTCCTATAGCAATACAGCCCTGCCCCCACTTCCTGTAGCTATACAGCCCCACCCCCACTTCCTGCAGCAATACAGCCCCACCCCCACTTCCTGTAGCAATACAGCCCTGCCCCCACTTCCTGCAGCAATACAGCCCCGCCCCCACTTCCTGTAGCAATACAGCCCCACCCCCACTTCCTGTAGCTATACAGCCCCACCCCCACTTCCTGTAGCTATACAGCCCCACCCCCACTTCCTGTAGCTATACAGCCCCACCCCCACTTCCTGTAGCAATACAGCCCTGCCCCCACTTCCTGTAGCAATACAGCCCTGCCCCCACTTCCTGTAGCAATACAGCCCTGCCCCCACTTCCTGTAGCAATACAGCTCTGCCCCCACTTCCTGTAGCTATACAGCTCCACCCCCACTTCCTGTAGCAATACAGCCCTGCCACCCCCTCCTGTAGCAATACAGCCATGCCACCCCCTCCTGTAGCAATACAGCCCCGCCCCCACCTCCTGTAGCAATAATGCCCCACCCCCACCTCCTGTAGCAATAATGCCCCACCCCCACCTCCTGTAGCAATAATGCCCCGCCCCCACCTCCTGTAGCAATAATGCCCCGCCCCCACCTCCTGTAGCAATAATGCCCCGCCCCCACCTCCTGTAGCAATAATGCCCCTCCCCCACCTCCTGTAGCAATAATGCCCGCCCCCACCTCCTGTAAAGAAACAAAGAGAGGTGCAAAAAGCCATGGAGAGTCCTGACACCAGCTGTAATCAGTAATTAGAAAGCAATCTCCCCACTCAATGACAAATATCAACTGGTTTAACTGCTGACCGATAAAAAGATTTCAATACTAAGCTGCCACACAAGAAACCGCTCATGATCAGTAAAACCAATGAGCTTTCTCAATACTTTCACAATATACTGATGGCATTGATTGCAGAAGAATTTCTTAACTACTGAAGGTTCCATTGATTCACTGTTAGGGCCATAATCCAGAAGTGGAAATATCATCATTTCACCATAAACCAGCCATGATCAGGTGATACCTGCAAAATTTCAGACAGAGGAGGGAAAGGAACGATCAGAAATGTTTTCCAAGAGCCAAAGACCACCTGTGGAAAACTACAGAAAGACCTGTAATCATCAGGTACAATTGTTTCAAAGAAAGTAATAAGTAAAGCACTGTATGCATGCTCCAGTATGCACGTTCATCATGCATGACTCCATTGCTGAACAAAAAGCATATTCAAGTGTGTTTAAAGTTTGCACATCAACATTTAGAGAAGCCTGTGAAATACTGGGAGAATATAGTCTGGTCAGGTGAGGCCAAAACTGAACTCTTTGAATGCCACAATTCACACCATGTTTAGAGGCAAAAAAGGCAAATCACTCCAAAAACACCATACCAACAGTGAAGTGTGAAGGTGAGAACCCCATGGTGTGGAGCTGTTTTTCAGCATATGGCACAGGAAAACTTCATATAATTTAAGGTAGAATGAATGGACAAATGTACAGAAACAATCATTCAATACAGAGCCAGCAGCACCCACGGTAAATGAGGGAATATCAAGCCTCTACAGTGATGCACGTCCTACCAGGGAGTCATCCCAGTCAAATAGTATTCAATTGGAAAGAGACAGCACCACATACCCAACGGGATCCTTCACACTTCCTTTATTCCAGCACACCAATGCTTGGTGTGCTGGAATAAAGGAAGTGTGAAGGATCCCGTTGGGTATGTGGTGCTGTCTCTTTCCAATTGAAATGTACAGAAACATTCTTGATAAAAATCTGCTGCCATCTACCAGGATGATGAAGGTGAAACGAGGGAGGACATTTCACAAGACAATGATCCCAAACACACCGCCAAGGAAACTATCAACTGGTTTCATAGTAAGAAAATAAATCTGCTAGAATGGCCGAGCGGATCAGTGGAGCTGAATCCAATAGAAAATGTCTGGAAGGAACTAAAGCTCAGAGATCACAGAAAGATCCACAGGACCTGCAGGATGTGAAGAGTGTTTGTGTGGGAGAATGGCCAAAATCCATGTAAGCAATGCAGGGACTAGTGTCTCCATACAAGAGGCTTTTGGCATACAAGGCTTTTGTACAGGCTATTAAACAAATTTCAGTAATGTGTTTAATACTTTTTCCCTGTGTTATTTCTCTTCATTATACATAATTTAATTTATGGACATCCATGGTTTGATTTCTTTGCCTGTGTTGTTCGGATGGGTTGTTACTGATATCTTTAGCTGAGGGCACACAGAATTGTACACAGGCCTCAGCTCCTCCACTGACCCAGTGTGCCGAATCTGCAGCTCACAGCGGTGCACAGAGCTGCACATTTGGTACACTGTGCCAGAGGTGGCGGATGGTCATGCCTGGGACTGGGGCGGGCTGTAGCAGTCTGAGGGGTGGCTGGCCATACTGTAGACTGGGGGAGGGGGCGTGTGTTGGAGTCTGGGAGTAAACAACCAGTTCTCCATTTACATGCAGCTCCAGTACATACACCATCCCACTGGTCATCCTCTGGCAGACGCAAATATGTGATGTCTAGTAAACCCTGCAAAATGCTGACAGGATGTAAATTACAAACTGACAACATTTTGCAGCCTAGATACACATGTAAATGATAGAAAGAGCCCGGACAACCCCTTTAAGTGCACGAGTGTAAAGATTAGGGTGAAACTACAGGTGCATGTTCCAAATTAATAACATATATCTAGTTGGGTTATGTCACAGAACTATTCATTATTTCACTCTGGTTTTACAAAGAGAAGTTTCCAATGTAGAAGCTAAACCCCCTTCTGTGAGGTGTAGTTCCAGCCAATAGCTGCAGAGCAGGAATTATGTGAGGTGTACCTCCAGCCAATAGCTGCAGAGCTGGAAGTCTGTGAGGTGTACCTCCAGCCAATAGCTGCAGAGCAGGAATTATGTGAGGTGTACCTCCAGCCAATAGCTGCAGAGCTGGAAGTCTGTGAGGTGTACCTCCAGCCAATAGCTGCAGAGCAGGAATTATGTGAGGTGTACCTCCAGCCAATAGCTGCAGAGCTGGAAGTCTGTGAGGTGTACCTCCAGCCAATAGCTGCAGAGCAGGAATTATGTGAGGTGTACCTCCAGCCAATAGCTGCGGAGCTGGAAGTCTGTGAGGTGTAGTTCTAGCCAATAGCTGCAGAGCAAGAAGTGATGACAGACTCCTGCTCTCCATCTATTGGCTGGAACTACACCTCACAGACTTCTAGCTCCGCAGCTATTGGCTGGAGGTACACCTTAAATAATTCCTGCTCAGCAGCTATTGGCTGGAGGTACACCTTCTGCTTAGCAGCTATTGGCTGGAGATTAACCTCACAGACTTCCTACTTAGCAGCAATTGGCTGGAGATGAACCTCACAGACTTCCTGCTTAGCAGCTATTGGCTGGAGATGAAACTCACAGACTTCCTGCTCTCCATCTATTGGCTGGAGATGAAACTCACAGACTTCCTGCTTAGCAGCTATTGGCTGCAGATGAACCGCTTAGACCTGGTCTGCAGCCATTGGCTGAGGTTTGACTGTTCCTTTGATGTTGCAGTGGCACAGTGTTAGTAGCACGGGAGCGCACAGTCCTGCAGCCAACCTGCACCGCCAATCACTCAGTAGCTCCTGAAGACTGATCTTGAGAAAATCGCTATGAGAATCAACAACAAAACTCCTTCTCTTAAAAGTGGTGGCGCCTCATCTGCAGCCCGACCAATCACATAATAATGACATTCACAGTTAGAGTTCTTGTATAGCTGGAGACCCTCGCTGTTCACTTACCCGGTGTGTGAGGAGTAAACCTTCTGCTCCCATTTATTCCCAGAGAAGGCGATGTGTCTGGTGTTCTTCACCACCACGTGGTCTCCGCAGTCACCTGCACAACACAGACCAAGAGCGCGGTTATAGGAGCAGTCCAGATACTCTAACACTACATGAGGGGTGAACGTACGGTCTATGGCCGCGGACGGCGATCCTAGATAACCCTCCGGACCACCCCTTCCACACCAGATCTGTAGAAAATCAGGCTCTTACTGCCTTCAGTCCTCCCATTACAAGTTACAACTGCATTTGGTGCACAAACCAGTCTAATATGCCCTGATACTACACCATGTTCCAAATTATTATGCAAATTGGTTTTAAGGGTCATAGGGTTTTATTTTTTTTTTTGTCAATGAAACCCATTGATGGCATTGTGTCTCAGGGTTCTTTGGATCATTGAAATCAATCTCAGATATCTGTGATAATTAGTTTGGCAGGTGAGTCCAATAAAAGGAAAACTGGGTGTTCCACAATATTACGCAGGCCACAGTTTTCAAGTAACATGGGAAAGAAAAAGGATCTCTCTGCTGACGAAAAGCAACAAATAGTGCAATGCCTTGGACAAGGGATGAAAACATTTGATATTGCACGAAAACTTAAGCATGATCATCGTATTGTGAAGAGATTTGTGGCTGATTCTGAGCACAGATGTGTTCGTGCAGATAAAGGCAGAATGAGGAAGGTTTCTGCCAGGCAGGTTCATCAGATTAAGAGAGCAGCTGCTAAAAAGGTCTTACAAACCAGCAAACATATTTGAAGCTGCTGGTGCCTCTGGAGACCTTCGAACCTCAAGGTGTAGGATCCTTCAAAGGCTTGCTATGGTGCATAAACCTACTATTCAGCCACCCCTAAACAGTGCTCACAAGCAGAAACAGTTGCAGTGGGCCCAGATATACATGAAGACTAATTTTCAACCAGTCTTGTTTACTAATGAGTGCCGAGCAACCCTGGATGGTCCAGATGAATAGAGTAGTGGATGGTTGGTGGATGGCCACCATGTCCCAACAAAGCTGTGACGTCAGCAAGGAGGTGGAGGAGTCATGTTTTGGGCTGGAATCATGGGGAAACAGCTGGTAGGCCCCTTTAAGGTTCCTGAAGTTGTGAAAATGACCTATGCAACGTATATAGAGTTTCTGACTGAGAATTTTCTTCCATGGTACAAAAAGCAAAAACGTGCCTTTAGGAGCAAAATCATCCTCATGCATGACAATGCACCATCTCATGCTACAAAGAATACCTCTGTGTCATTGGCTGCTATGGGCATAAAAGCAGATAAACTCATGGTGTGGCCACCATCTTCCCCTGACCTCAACCCTATAGAGAACCTTAGGAGTATAAACAAGCAAAAGATCTATGAGGGTGGGAGGCAGTTCACATCAAAACAGCAGCTCTGGAGGCGATTCTGACATCATGCAAAGAAATACAAGCAGAAACTCTCCAGAAACTCACAATATCAATGGATGCAAGAATTGTGAAGGTGAGATCAAAGTAGGGTTCCTATGTTAACATGTAACTTGGCCTGTTAGGATGTTTTGGAGTTAAATAGCTTTTTATTTCAGTGAATGTGACCTGTTAATGCTGAAAATTCAACAAATGAGCATTTCAGTTCTTTCAAATATATCAAACGTTTAGAAACTCTACCGTGCATAATAATTTGAAACAGTGCATTTAGAGTTTTTTTTTTAATTTTGAAGATTATACTGTTATCATTGGGAGATTTCTTCAATAAAATTGGATGTATACTCTAACAGGTGATGACTTTTATTACACTGAATACACATAGGGGATTATCCACAGCACCTCATGGAAAGGAAGCCTTTGGGTTCCACATATTCGGGCGCTACGTCCAGGCCAGGGAGATCCACCCAGCGATACCAACACTTATATAAGGAAAAGGACAGCGCCTCACAAGCTGGTAGCTTTACCTCATCAATCCTTTATTCCATCCACCACAGCACAACGTTTCAGTTACAGAACCTTTTTCAAGTGCACACATTACACAAATACACCATGTGTTTTATAATACAAAACTCCACCCCCACTGATAAACAGCCAATCAATGGAGAGTGAAAGGTAAACAAAGTTAAAAATCACCAACTACCTAGACATAGATCGACTATCTATATAACAGCAAAATGGTGTCACATGAACAAATCATACCGCATAATAATCTTACTCATCAGGCTATGCATAGTCCGGCCTTTACCGATAAGGAAACTCGCAGGGAACAACCAGTCATCGCAAGGCATCATCAATCGTCATAGTGACCGCTCGTCACACCGGTCTCCCACCAATCCGTACAGTGTACTTCCGGGAGACTTCTGCGCATGCGCCGGCGTCCGTCCTTGATTGGCTCGCACTCCTGTCCATCCTCACGCAGTGTTCACAACTTGTTCCGGCTAGCAGTGTCGGCGTCACCGCGTCATCGCAATGCGAGTCATTATATAATACGCTTTATGTCAGAATACCTTACATTATAGCATACAAAAGAAGGTATTTCTGCCAATATACAAGAATCCAGTAATCAGTCTACATACATATTGCATTACTAGCAAGGGCACGTTAATCTAATAGGAATATTCTATAAATAAAATATATACCATCTCATTAACATTATCAACATAATTAACAGCCAATGTAGACATATCCTATAACATAGGTAATTATTCCGAAGTTGCAGTACTAAACCCATTTATAGTGCTATACAGACACAGACCATCTTTATATAGAACCCATTACCATCAAGATATAGAAACAGAATGTACACAGGGGACAGGTACCGTTAACTTCTATGGGAAGAACACATATATCCCTAAATCGCTTAAAGGGATTAACCATTTCCTCCCATCTTTATTGCATAACAATCCAGTAACGAAAAGTACTCAGTGTAGAAAATTTGAGAGGGAGGAGATCAAGAAATTGAAAAATGATGGGTCCATCACCATAAAGCCCGCCGATAAGGGCGGTGCGATTGTGGTGATGGACACCACACAATATCGTGGTGAGATTATGAGACAACTAAACGATGTTTTAGTCTATGAGAGGCTGTCTCATAATCCTACAGAGAAATTTCAGGTTGAGTTAAAGGCCTTGGTTGGCGATGCCCTGAAGGATGGTATTATAGACCAGGGTCTTTCTGAATTTTTAGTGGTAGATTTCCCTGTGGTACCTACCCTGTATACTCTTCCAAAGATCCATAAGGATTTGGAAAACCCACCCGGACGCCCTATCGTATCGGGTAGGGGTTCCCTATGTAATAAGATCTCAATCTTTTTGGACCATCTGTTACGTAGATTTGTTTTGATGGCACCCTCATATACGAGGGATACTGGAGACTTTATAACCTCCTTGTCAGAAATTACGGTCAGTGCCACAACCTGGCTCGTATCTTTTGATGTTGTGTCATTGTACACCTCAATTGAACACACAAGAGGTTTACATGCCGTCGATGTGACGCTCGCCGCCTCTGACATGTCGCCAAACTGTGCACTGTTCGCCCTGGCACTGTTGGAGTTTATCCTCAGGAGGAATTATTTCCTCTTTGGGGATGATTACTATCTGCAGTGCCGGGGGACAGCCATGGGGTCCAATGTGGCCCCAACTTATGCAAACATCTATATGGCTGTCCTCGAGGGCGAACATGTGTACGGTTCTCTATATTGGCGCCATGTCAGGGGTTGGCGACGTTACATCGACAACATCTTCTTTGTGTGGGAAGGAAGTAGAGAGGAGTTGGGCGACTTTTTGAACTATTTGAATGATATACACCCTGGTCTGGGTTTTACTATGACATGCTCACTTGTAGAAATACAATTTTTGGACACTTTAGTGTATAAAGACAATGGGATATTAAAAACCGATCTCTTTATTAAGAGCACCGATAGAAATAGTATGCTACATTTCTCAAGTGAGCATCCCAGGAAAATGGTGGAGTCACTCCCCTGGAGTCAAATGCTGAGGGTACGTAGGATAGTTGCCGATGACTCTAGAATTGGGGGCAGATTGGAAGAGTTGATTAATAGATTTCTAAGGAGAGGGTACCCAAAAAGTGACCTGGTACGTTTCAAAACAAAAGCATTGAATATTGAACAAAAGGAATTGTTAAAGGTAAAATCGAAAACGACTCCCCCTAAGAGGATCCCTATTGTGACTACATTTTGTAAGTCCAGTAGGAAAATCATGGATATTGTTAAAAAACATTGGCCTTTGCTGGGTAAGGGACATGACGAGGTTGAGGAGTTTAAATCACCCCCATTAATATCTTATAGGAGGGGTCATAGCTTGAAAGATGACTTGGTTCACGCCGATATTGGCAGCACAAAGAGGGATATCCAAAGAACTTTTGCGCCACCAAGTTTGGGGAACTTTCCCTGCTTGGGGTGTGCATGTTGTGGTAACCTTCTGAAGGGCCGGCATTTTTTTCATCCACGATCGGGGAAGAAGTATGAAATTAAAAGGAGGTACACTTGTAATAGTGACTTCGTTGTTTATACAATTTGTTGTCCATGCGGTCTTCTCTATGTAGGGGAGACAACAATGGAGGTTAAAGCCCGCATAGGGAAGCACAAAAGCACTATCCGAACTGGTCTGATTGATCTGCCGGTACCTAGACATTTTCATTCAATGGGCCACACGGTTAACCAACTCAGGTTCAGGGTTATAGACGATGTACCTCCCCTGAGGAGGGGTGGTAACCGAGTTGCCCAATTGAAGATGAAAGAATTAAAATGGATCTTTGAGCTGGACACCCTGTACCCAAAAGGCATGAATGTAGAGTACGATCAGCGGGGATGTCTACTCGGTGCTTGTTGATGTTTCTACTTCCTTATCATCATGTAATTATTGTTTTTATATTCTGTTTTTAACATCACCTTTGATTTATCTAGATGGATGACTATCAATCTTTATGGACGGCATGTTTTGCTGGATAATTATATAGAACCTGTTAAGATGGGATTGTGTCTCTATAAAAGACCATCATTGGGTAATGTATGGGGGTTAAGTAATGTTGATACCCGATACATTATAAAAATTCACTAGAGTACTTAAGTGGCCTGGTATTTATGCTATAATTTTCTACACTGAGTACTTTTCGTTACTGGATTGTTATGCAATAAAGATGGGAGGAAATGGTTAATCCCTTTAAGCGATTTAGGGATATATGTGTTCTTCCCATAGAAGTTAACGGTACCTGTCCCCTGTGTACATTCTGTTTCTATATCTTGATGGTAATGGGTTCTATATAAAGATGGTCTGTGTCTGTATAGCACTATAAATGGGTTTAGTACTGCAACTTCGGAATAATTACCTATGTTATAGGATATGTCTACATTGGCTGTTAATTATGTTGATAATGTTAATGAGATGGTATATATTTTATTTATAGAATATTCCTATTAGATTAACGTGCCCTTGCTAGTAATGCAATATGTATGTAGACTGATTACTGGATTCTTGTATATTGGCAGAAATACCTTCTTTTGTATGCTATAATGTAAGGTATTCTGACATAAAGCGTATTATATAATGACTCGCATTGCGATGACGCGGTGACGCCGACACTGCTAGCCGGAACAAGTTGTGAACACTGCGTGAGGATGGACAGGAGTGCGAGCCAATCAAGGACGGACGCCGGCGCATGCGCAGAAGTCTCCCGGAAGTACACTGTACGGATTGGTGGGAGACCGGTGTGACGAGCGGTCACTATGACGATTGATGATGCCTTGCGATGACTGGTTGTTCCCTGCGAGTTTCCTTATCGGTAAAGGCCGGACTATGCATAGCCTGATGAGTAAGATTATTATGCGGTATGATTTGTTCATGTGACACCATTTTGCTGTTATATAGATAGTCGATCTATGTCTAGGTAGTTGGTGATTTTTAACTTTGTTTACCTTTCACTCTCCATTGATTGGCTGTTTATCAGTGGGGGTGGAGTTTTGTATTATAAAACACATGGTGTATTTGTGTAATGTGTGCACTTGAAAAAGGTTCTGTAACCGAAACGTTGTGCTGTGGTGGATGGAATAAAGGATTGATGAGGTAAAGCTACCAGCTTGTGAGGCGCTGTCCTTTTCCTTATATGACTTTTATTACACTGACTGCCATTTCCACTGACCATTTAAAGGGATCCTGTCACCTCCAGAACGCCTCCTAAGCTATCAAAACACGTCACTGCAGCATCCCATCACTAATCTCACACTCCTTTTGTCTCCTAAAAGCATTCTGTGAAAGTGCATAAAAACGTTTTAGTACTTACTCATTAGTGATTATAATTAGCAGGGGCTATATTCTTTAGTCACCATGGTGGGCTGTTTTGCAGCTCCAGGATCCACCCTGTGTCTGGGTGTTTGCTCTGGTTGTGCAGCATTGCCCTCCCCCTTCTCTATCACTCACAGAATGCAAATATTAGTCCTGCCTTCAGTTTAAGTTTCACATGCAGCACAGACAGAGAGAGGGTGGATCATTCAGGCTGCAAAACAACACCCCCTGGATGGACATAAAGAAGTTATAGTCACTGCTAATTATACATCACTAATGAGTGAGTATTAACAAACGTTTTTATGCACTTTCACAGGATGCTTTTAGGAGACAAAAGAAGTGTGAGATTAGTGATGGGATGCTGCAGGGACGTGTTTTGATAGTTTAGGAGGCGTTTTGGAGGTGACAGGATCCCTTTAAGAAAATCAGAGAAAAAGAACATCTGCATAATAATTTGGAACATGGTTTATGTATCCAGACTCTCACACAATGCAACTTACCACCCAATCTTTGTAGTGAGCAGTTTCTAGTCATCTCTGTTCTGCCAGCACTTTAGGTGCTGGAGATTTCTTTTCACGCACTATTTGATTCTCCAATTGGCTTACATGCCCCAGTGAAAGCCTACCTGTTACGTCTGTAGGTATTTTCAACACACAGGAAAGAAAAAAGCCAAATAAAAGCCCCGCCCCCACTTCTGTAAAGGCAAAGCCCCGCCCCACTTCCTGCAGCAATTCAGCCATCCCACCACCTCCTGTAGCAATACAGCCCGTCCCACTTTCTTAGCAACAAAGCCTTACCCTCACTTCCAGTAGCAATACAGCCCCGCACCACCTCCAGTAGAGACAGCGCCCCACGTCCTGCAGATACTAGAAACAGAGACAAAATCCAGTCTTCCTTTAATGAAAAAAAATCCAGCTCCTACTTCCGGTAAAGAGAAAGCCCTGCACAGTAAAGGGAGACACCTAGGGCCCACAGTAAGAGAGACACCTAGGGGCCACAGCAAAGAGGACACCTATGAGCCCACAGTAAAGAGAGACATCAAGGGGTCCACAGAAAAGGGAGACACCTAGGGGCCCACAGTAAAGAGAGACACCTAGTGGCCTACAAAAAATACTAGGCCACAAGAACCTAGTGGCCCACAAAGAGACACCTAGTGGCCCACAAAGAGACACCTATGGCCCAAAAGAGACACCTAGGGCCACAAAAGAGACACCTAGGGCCCACAAAAGAGACACCTAGTGGCCCACAAAGAGAGCACCTAGTGGCCCACAAAAGAGACACCTAGTGGCCCACAAAAGAGACACCTAGTGGCCCACAAAAAGACACCTAGTGGCCCACAAAAAAGGCACCTAGTAGGGCCCACAAAAAAGGCACCTAGTGGCCCACAAAAAAGGCACCTAGTGGCCCACAAAAAAGGCACCTAGTGGCCCACAAAAAGGCACCTAGTGGCCCACAAAAAGAAGGCACCATAGTGGCCCACAAAAGAGACACCTAGTGGCCACAAAAAGCACCTAGTGGCCCACAAAAAAGGACACCTAGTGGCCCACAAAAGAGGCACCTAGTGGCCCACAAAAGAAGGCACCTAGTGGCCCACAAAAGAGACACCTAGTGGCCACAAAAAGGCACCTAGTGGCCCACAAAAAAGGCACCTAGTGGCCCACAAAAGAGACAACCTAGTGGCCCACAAAAAAGGCACCTAGTGGCCCACAAAAAGGCACCTAGGGCCCACAAAAGAGACACCTAGTGGCCCACAAAAGAGACACCTAGTGGCCACAAAAAAGGCACCTAGTGGCCACAAAAGAGACACCTAGTGGCCCACAAAAGAGGCACCTAGTGGCCCACAAAAGAGGCACCTAGTGGCCCACAAAAAGGACACCTAGTGGCCCACAAAAAGGCACCTAGTGGCCCACAAAAGAGACCCTAGTGGTCCACAAAAAAGCACCTAGTGGCCACAAAAAGAGGCACCTAGGGCCCACAAAAGATGCACCTAGGCCAAAAAAAGGGACCTAGTGGCCCACAAAAGAGGCCCTAGTGGCCCACAAAAGAGGCGCCTAGTTGGCAGAGACACCTGGATTTTTTTCGAGCAAACAAGCACCAGTGGTACTAAATAAGTGGTCCTGTGGCCCACAAAATGACACCTAGTTGACAAAAAAGGCATGAGATGTCTGGAAGCAGGATTGTTTAATTTGGAAAACTGGTGGTAGCAGAGCGCAGAAGACCCCAGAAGATGACAGATGAAGTGTCTATACACAGGAAAAAAAAACACTTTCCACTATGAAGGGATTTTTTTCTGCTGGAATTTCCTCCTGAGAGGTCAGATTAAGGTAAGGAGCGGTCTCTATTACTGGATCCTTGGTATGCAGATAATTAATTTCCATTACCCGTGTGTCATAGAGGAAACCATCACAGCTACCAGGAGACCTGTCGGTAGCATCCATTACCAATGCGAGAGATCAATCACTACGAGATATAGAGGAGGCAGCAGGATCAGTGTACGGCACCATGAAAAGCTCATGTCAGCACCAGCAGAATAATGTGATAAAGGTTCCAGGACCCCCGGGGCCCGGTCGTATATATAGAGACATAATGTAAAACTTTCTCTTACACATTTAACTAAAAAGCATAAAACATGAAATGCAGATATATCCCAGAGCGTGATGATAGCGATCTCCATTCCTGACATACCGGTGACTGGAGTCAGGTCGAGACATTAACCCTATGTACAGACAAGATATACAGGAATTAGGTGTGCTGGGCCATTATCAGGACCACCATAGAAGTGAATGGAGCAAACTGCGCATGCTCTCTATTCAGACATGCTGCATTCAGTGCTGCGTAGATTGCCATGCAGCAGGGGGGTGACAGGTCCTCTCTAAATATCCCTTGCACCTAGCAGGAGGCTGCCAGCTCCACTGACAGGTAACACAAGTGTCTGAATACTGATGCTCAATATCCTGCAACCTAAGCAATGGGGGCGGTTGTAGCGCCTGCAACCAGCCATGCTAACAGGGAGATGATTGGTGGTATATGTAGTCACAAGGTTACCAATGGGCGTCAGTCACACATGAAGGTATGATGCATAGTGTCAGACTGAAGCCTATTGGTCATGCCCATACTAAGAACCATGCAGAGTTCGCTATTCTTCACATAAAATTCTAAGGGAAACCGAAGGTTCACTCCCGCAAAGGTGTTTAGAGGGGTTTTCCATCACAGCATCTGACGGCATATCGCTGGGTTATAGTAGAGGTGCCATGCAGAGTGGCACCTCAAGGTGGACACCTACCTTTAATACCTCTTGGCTAAACCCTATTGTTGATCCATCCCCCATTACACACGTTTGATTATTTTGTTTGTATATCCTCAATAGTCATACAGAAGAAAGATATAAATGTTCCAGGGAGAACAGAGGACTGGACATGCTGAAATCCAACATGTCTCATCCTCCATGATATCTACTGGATGACCCACCTTGGCTTGGAGATACTTGACATTGGTGACACACTTTTGATAAGGAATTATGGGGAAGACTTATCAAAAAAATGTAAATATAGTAAAGTTGTCTATAGCAAAAAGACAATTTCTGATGGGTAATGACTTCACTCAACTCCACTCCTCGCAGTGAGGCTTCTTTTTGGGGTCAATCTGCAGACATATACCCCAGGAAGATTTTCAACAGATGCCTCCAGTATTTGCCTTTAATAGCAACCCATAGGTATGCAGATTAAGACGTATATCACACAGTATCCATTTTTCTGCAGGAATCCTCTGTGTCCTGTATACATCATAAATGTATTAAAAAAAAAACATTGTTTGGTCAGGCAGGGCCTTTATCAAGACATGACCTGATAAAGGCCCTGATGGCCAAACATTTTTTTTATTATAATTTTTTTATGTATGTACAGGGGGCAATAAAGCTTTTTGTAGAGGACACTCTTCAGCTCACCCAATAGAGTTGGGCATCCCATACGAGGGGCTTTTGACTTTATTGCAGCTCTACAGTAGTGTGGAGGGTTGCACCAAGTAAGCACGATTTGTGGAGTGATGCATGGAATATACTGATATATGGAAGCCTGTTGTGATCCCCATAGCGCAGGCACTCAAGGCCGGACATGTACGGCGCTTTAGACCGCCAGAGACGAGCTCTCGTGCTACATTTCACACATTTCATGACTTTTAGTAGCTGTCACTCAGGTATTCCATTGCGACAGACGGTACTCAGACACAGTCGCCTCGTGCACAAGTCCTAACACCTCCTGTGGGACACGTCACAGCCGATGGCCATAGTGTGGACATGCAGGGACGGAGCGAGCCTGCTGCACACATCCAGCTCACCGGGGGAAGTGCGAGTGTGTTACAGAGGATGATTCATGACCGCCATCCATCATCACCAGTCGTCCTGCGGTTAATCGTTACACTGTGTACACCACCGCAAAGGCTTCCAATGATCTGATGATGACAAGTGATGATATTGCGGCCTTGTGACCTCTTATCCGGGCTGTCATCACCGGGGCCTCCGCTTATAGAGCGGCTTGATGATTTAGGGGTTGATGATTTACAGCGACCTGAGCTCAGTATTTTACACTTGGACTAGACTGTTTCTTGCAGGTAGGAAAGAAGCTGTGGAGCGCTTTTCATTCAACAATCTCTGATCTAAGGGGTAACGTTTCTCCTTATGGAGAGTGACATACCCAGGATGGCTTTGCACTGGCGAGGGGCAATATCCTGCAAATTGGGATTCTGGTTTAGCATTTATCCTAAGTGATATAGCAAGGCTTGTTGAAGGGTCGATATTGACTTTTAGGATTGCTATTTCCAATAGGTGGCACTAGAGTTCAAGTTCTCTCCCTCTCTGAAGAGGCAATTTGGAAAAGAGATCTGGCTCGCTAGCGCCACCTAATGGAACAGTCATTGATTGGTAGCACCAGAAATTCAGAGTTTTTCCTGATAAATTTACTTATCCAGCAAGTGAAGGGTTCTCCAACAAACAAACAGACCCCCTGTAGTAAGATGGAAACTCTATCCCCACTAGACGCTGAAGTCTCGCACATCCTGAGAGCAGTCACAATGATAATTACATGGGCCATGTATTAAAGCGCAAGATTAAAAGTTGTCCCCTACCTGTAGAATATGGAAAAGCTAGCTATTCGCTGGGGTTACAAGCACCGGGACCCTGTAGAAGTCGAACAAGCCTCGCACCTCTCTCATTGTCTACAAGACTGCTGGAGAAAGTAAAGCCCAGGGATCCCAGCAGTCAAGCCCCTATACCTTTCTAGAAAAAAAACCTTTAAAAAGAATCTGTCAGCAGGTTTTTGCTACCTCATCTGAGAGCAGAATTATGTAGGCAAAGAAACCCTGAATCCAGCTATGTATTACTTAGTTTACTGGGTGCAGCGGTTCTGACACAATCAGTTTTTAGATTTAGCCATGCAGCAGAGCTGAGAAAGCTAACCCCGCCCACACCAGGCTCTGTATACAAACTCTATACTCAGGGAGCTGCTAATCACAGCAGGGGTGGAGTCAGAGTATCTGACCCCTAGCTGACCTGGCCCAGCAATGATAATCAACTGAAGCTAAAACAAACATTGTATGTAAACAACTGCACACAGTGTGATAAGAGATGCATTGTTGAATTATTTGTTAACCCTTACAGCCTGTTGACCATTGCACTCATGAAAGGTGCAGCTTTGCCTTGATTATAAAGGGAAGGCATTACTAGTGCAGGACACCAGCCTCCAATCACTAAACACCTCCTTAATCCTGGAGGGCAGCGAACCACTGGCTGTCCTGCACAATGAATAGGATTGACATAGGACGCTGTTCACACAGGTTACTGCGATGTGTGCCCAGCCTCTTACATTAGCCCCTATCTCAGTAGGCGGGCTGTTTCTGGCACTACAACACTCCTACCTGCCATAACAAACGTCCCAAACAGCCAGGGGTTCGCTGCCCTCCAGGATTAAGGAGGTGTTTAGTGATTGGAGGCTGGCATCCTGCACTAGTAATGCCTTCCCTTTATAATCAAGGCAAAGCTGCACCCTGCATGAGTGCAATGGTCGACTGACCAAACTATTGCTGTGGTAAGGAAAAATGTTCTAAATTTGTCCTTTGCTGTTTTTGGACACAGATTTAGTGGCAAGGATTTAGTGGCTAGGACTTGTGATAAGTGGGGACCCGTGGAGTGAGTCACAAGCTTACGTGTTTCCAACCCTTACAGCCTGCTGTCTTCAGATTACATAACAAAAACCTGCTGACAGATTCCCTCTCTGCTCAGCTTTACCCCAGAAAAACAATCTAATGAGCATGAGGGTGATCCAACTCACCCCTGATGGCAGAAAGATCAGGCGTGTTACATTTCAACATGCCCAATCCTTTGTTCTAAAAAAGAACGCATCAGGGAAGGGCCTGACCGCAATCAACAGCTTCCTTCCTCCATGTGTCACTGATTAAGCTATACATATATACATATGTATTATATATTCCTTATTCAGAAATTTTGGGACTCCATGTACGTGGCAATCTGGTGTTTGGACAATTCAAATGTTTTCTCATCAAAAATGCCATCAATTTCCAGTGCAGGGTTAAAGCACCTGCAATCCAGCAGTAAAATATAGCTGTGAGCTCTGGGGAGAAGACAGAAGTGGTTTATTAACGCTTCTGTCTTCTCCTTCGCTGACTTCATAGTGAGGGAAATATCTGTAGGACCTTCTGATCACATGATCACCGGGTCTCTGTCAATGTAGCAGAATTGTGGGGTACAAGCAGACCCAGACCAGCTCTTCCAGTGACGCCTGGCACAACAGGGGCACAGAAAGGGTTTCTTCATATGAGCTCACCAAATACAGTCAGACATCCCATACAACGAGAATCCTATTAAGAGTCCTTATAGCTTGAAACACGTACGCCAAGTGTTTCATTGTATTATAACATCACAAATTTTTTAAAATATACCAATAAATGATGTTTTTACAGGGAACATTGTTCATGCGGTAGCTGGATACCCCTACTTCTTTTTTTTGGCTGTTTTCTCCTATAACTGGGGGCTTATAGAAATGAACCATTACAGAGGGTGGAAAAATATTGAAAGAAAAAAAATAATTCTTTATGCTTTAGGGAGGAAAAAAATGATAAAAAAAAAATCTAAAAGTTTAAGCATCCGCCCCAAAAATAAAAGTCCCCAAGACAAAAAAAAAATATATTTTTAATATAAGAATACATATATGTATATATCCAAAAACAAACAAACACTTTCCCCCTTTTTTTTGGGGTGGGGGGGGGGGGGGGGAAGAGTGTTAGGTTGGGCTCCACATGCGACTCACTGATGCAGTCAGAAAAATGATTACAAAGTTAGTGCCCCCCTCCCATATCATGTGTACAGATGAGATGACGGTCTCAGGAGATGTAACACAGGTGAGCTATCGCTTTAAGAAAAAGAAGAACATTAAAAAAAAAAAAAAAAAAAAAAAAAAAGAAGTGCAGCAGCTATGTGACTGGGGGGCAAGTGGCGTCTGTCCAGGAAGGATGATAAGTGTCAGGCATAAGGCAGCGGTGCTACCAATGCTGAGCAGCTGCCGGCTCGCGGAGGCATTATTAACTTCTCCAGTGTGTTCCTACATGTCCTACACGTTACTCTGCGGTCTCCCCTCCCAGATGTGTGACGCTCGCTCACATTCCACAGCGGGGACTGATGGACGTGTCACTGGATGTGAGGACGGTGCCAGCCGTGCCCGCCGATCGCACATGATGTGGAGATGGAAGGTCACCTCCTGTATGATACCAGCCTATAGGGATCATTATGGGGGCGGAGGGGGTCCAAGATCTCAAGAATCGGCATAAACATCTGACAGTGTGTAACCCAATAAAGCAGCCATCGCTCAGATACTCCATCCCCTGTCTATCCTCACCGTCCGTCCTGCAGTCACTTATCAGCCTCCGCGCTCTAGTTCCAGGCAGATGATGGGTGGCTGTGGTGTCATCTCCACAGGATTGGAGGGATCCGAAAAACTAATTTTATTATTATTTTTGGGGGTTTATCTCATTTTCAGCTTTTAAAAAAAAAAAAAAAATCAAGATGATCCCTTTAACTGGTTCCATTGCAACACACTTTAAGACTTCAGCATTAGACACAGTTCAGTCACTGTCTGATTCAATGAACACTTCTATTTTATTGTTTGGATTGTTCTTCCATCTGATCTTCAGTTTTTGCCCCTTAAAACACTTTTTATTTTATATTTACAATTTTTAGGATTTACCGTAAAGTGGTTGCCATTACTTTTATGAAATATCTGATTGGAGGGGTCCAACTCCTGTAACCCCAGTTTTATCACCTTTTACCAGCACCGCTCGAACCATAACTGTGGATCCCCACATACTCAGATGATCTGCAGTACCGGCCACGGCCACTATAGTTTTGATGGCGCTGTGGCATCGCAGAACATCCAACTGCTGGTGGGAACAGCTGATCAGTGGGGGAGCGAGTGTCACAGCCTCAAAGATCAGATACTGATGGCCTACTCTAATAACAACAATAAAATAATAATAATAGTAGTATTAAAATAATTAATAATAACACCATTGAACAAGTCAAACTCTTGTACGACTCTGGGGCATGTTTTTTACTTAACTGCAGAAATTTCAGGCTAAAAGTAGCTTTTGCAATTGGGATTCATTATAAGCGTTGCCCCGTTTGGCTTTTACAGACTCTTCATTTTGCTGCAAAATCAACTTTGATGTGGTCGGTGGTCACAAATCAGCGGAAAGATAAAGGAGTTACAAACCCTCCGCCTGGGATAACGAGCTCACTGATGGATCCTCAGTGAACTCATTCTGCTGCCACACTGAAGAAGGTAAAGGGGACAAAAGGTTTAATGAAACCCATAAAGACATGTATTTAAGAAAATAAAGTTACTACAAAGTATGATACTACTTTATAAATTAAAAATTAACTTTTTTTTTTACATTTTTTTTCTAGGAATCAAAGTGTTACCCTAAAAAAACTAAAAAAAAAAAAAAAAAAAGAGATATTTTACCTGTTTACTTTGGGGTAATTACAGTATACCTGGCTAGAGGGATCCTTATTATTAGAGGGGCCATTATTATTATTATTTTTATTAATAATAATTTTATTATTATTATTAAGGGATCATTATTAATAAAGAGATCATTATTATTAATAGAGGGGTCATTATTAATAAAGAGATCGTTATTAATGTTATTAGAGTAACCATTATTAATAGAGGGGTCATTAATATTATTAGAGAGGTCATTATTATTATTAGAGGAATCATTGTTATTATTAGAGGGGTCATTATTACTATAGGGATCATTATTATTAGATGGGTCATCATTACTATTATTATTATTATTATTAGAGGGATCATTATTATTAATAGATGGGTCATTATTATTAAAGGGGTCATTATTATTAATAGAGGGATCATTATTATTAGAGGGGTCATTTTATTATTATTATTATTAGAGAATCATTGTTATATTAGAGGGGTCATTATTACTATAGGGATCATTATTATTAGATGGGTCATCATTACTATTATTATTATTATTAGAGGATCATTATATTATAGATGGGTCATTATTATTAAAGGGTCATTATTTTAATAGAGGATCATTATTATTAGAGGAGTCATATTATTATTAGAGGGGTCATTATTATTAATAGATGGGTCATTATTGTTAAAGGGTCATATATTATTAGAGGATCATTATTTATGAGAATTTTTTATTTATATTCTTATCACTTTTATGGTGAAAGGAAACCATTAAGGGCCTTTATTAACCTCTGAGGACCACGGCCGGGGATGAAGAAAGTGCATCGTCTCCAGGACCAGACGGTCAGGGCAGCGCGGCTGCAGAAAAGACGTCCTATTAATGCTGATATTCGTTTATTACATAAACCAGGAGGTTGCTAATAAATCATCTTCCTATTGCACCCTAATTTTAGGACATGTATTAAATGAGATTCTGGAATTTACTATCAGAGAGAAGGAGGATCCCTGATCCCCAGCAATGTGACCCCCTCCATCATGGAGAGGAGTCAGTGCACAGTGCATCTATTCTCTATCTCATGGCGACATCTGCTGGTAATAGCTGGTATTACACATACAGGATAATTCAGTTATCCAATGACACCAATGTGTGCAGGTGCCAGCTGAAAAACCACATCTATAAGAAAGCATCCAGCTGCAGTCTGGAACACAAGAAAAAAGTACACATGGTCTAGCAAAACTGCTAAGAAAGTACATGAAGCTAATGTAGAATGTAACAGAGGAAATGAGACAGCAAAATTGTATGGGAATATCTGAAAAATAGAGAAACTTAAGGTGCCATCACACGTGGCAATATTGCTAGGCAATGTCACTGGCAATTTGATGGTTGCAGTAAAATCATGGACACATTGTTCTATTTTGTTGCTGTGTACAAATGTAACAATGTGTCCATGATTTCACTGCAATCAGCAAATTGCCAGTGACATTGCCTAGCAATATTGCAGCGTGTGACGGTACCTTTAGCTGATTGGCCAATTCATGTGAGCTTAATAACCAACGACAGGTGTTCTCCTGTATCGGGTACCTTACCTAATGACCCTAAGCTTTCTTATAGATGTGTTTTTTCAGCTGGCACCTGTACACTCAGCTGTCGCCAGTCATTTTTTTCATATATTGTCAGTATATATTATTCCTGGTCGAGTACCCTCACCCCACCCCTGCCCCATAGCTATGCTGTGTCCATCATCTTATTGTAATCAGGTTCCTAACTGCTCACATATGGAAATCTCATATAGAGGCATTAGGTAAGATATCCGATACAGGAGAACATCTTGTCGTTTGTTATCGGCTCACATGATTGACGATATATCAGCCAAGTTTCTCAATTTTCAGATATTCCTAAGCAGTTTTGCTGTCTCATTTCCTCTTTTACATTCTACATTAACTTCATGTACGTTACATTCTACATTAGCTTCATGTATGTTACATTCTACATTAGCTTCATGTACGTTACATTCTACATTAGCTTCATGTATGTTACATTCTACATTAGCTTCATGTATGTTACATTCTACATTAGCTTCATGTACGTTACATTCTACATTAGCTTCATGTATGTTACATTCTACATTAGCTTCATGTATGTTACATTCTACATTAGCTTCATGTATGTTACATTCTACATTAGCTTCATGGAATTGCCTTTGCTAATATTTTCACAGCAGTTTTGTTGGACCATGTTTCCCTTTTCTTGTGTCCAGCATGCAGCTGTATGATTCCCTATAATCTCCGTCATCCAGACGCTGAGAGATCTGCTCAATGGAAATGTTTTAAATTTGTATGTCCACAACAAAACCAAGGGAGGGCACCACCTATGAGTAACTTAACTGCGTGTAGGCATAGAAGTATAGGTCACACAGGCATCCAGGGTGCCAGCGGGATACAGTCATCAAACAAATATAAGGACTCGCATGTCGCAACTCCGGTGAGTGCCGCTCTTTTCTTATACCTTTTTTAAATTTGTATTGCAGCCTCATAGATCCAACCCTAATTTGTAACATACAACATCATTTTTTTTTTGCTGGAGCTAAGCAGAGATCTTAGCACATTGGAAAGTAGCAGTCGTCATACAGCACATAGTGGGGGTCCACCATGTGTACAGTCCAGGGAGGGTAACACTGAGGCTCACAGAAGTGTCAGTGCAATAAGGAAATGTACTGAGCATCAGCACTCAGGGGCAACTACAATATCCAACCACCTTCCCCGACCTCAAAACGAGCCCTGGAGAGGAATATCTGTGCCCCCCTGAGGGTCAGGAAACAAGTTCAGGTACAGATTTTAACCTCACTGCGTCTGCATTACTGCAGAGCATCGTCTCTCTGAATACTCACTCAGCGCATGGTACATGGGTTTGTGGAGACCCTGCAGGTGGACGGCACAAATGGAGGCAATCTTCCCCGGTGGCTGCATTTTGGCATCGATGACGTACCAGACCCTAGAGAAGGTCGCCCATTGCTGAAACCGAGAAGAAAAAAGTAAGATTAATCATAAAATAATTAAGTAATGATAATTATAGGGGACAAATCGGTGTAACCCGAGGACATCACAGATCACATAAACAACACTTATGACTTAAAGAGGACCTGTCACCCCCCTGGTGCTATGCTAACTGAATGCAGCACTGAATGCAGCGTGTCTGCTGCATTCAGGGAAGGGGTCCTCCATGTCTCTAGCCCCCCCAATAAGTTGTTAAAAATACTTTATAAAGTGTAGGGATAAGGCGTCCAGAGGGACTTACTCAGTATGCAGTCATCGCTGTTGCTGGTGTCCTCCCCGCCCCCAGCCCTCTCTGTGCCACCTCCAGCTCTCTCTTGTTCAGCCTCCTGTATGTGTCATCACTGAGGGCTGGAGGTGGCACAGAGAGGGCTGGAGGTGGAGAGGACTCCAGCAACAGCGATGACTGATTACTGAGTAAGTCCCTCGAACTCCCTATCTCTACACTCTATAAAGTCTTTTTAACAACTTATTGGGGGGCTAGAGACATGGGGGACCCCTTCTCTGAATGCAGCAGACAAGCTGCATTCAGTTAGCATAGCTCCAGGGGGGTGACAGGTCCTCTTTAAAGGGGCGGTCCTGAAGGCCGAAGTAGTTTTTATTCTAAATCCCTATTTAGTGCCAAAATCTAAACTGTTTTCTAATATACTTGCATTACAAGTTCCCTAGGAACACTAAATGCTGTTGTCATTTTTTTTCCAACGTTCTCTCTGATGACGCTTCATTTCCGAATTCCAGTGCATGCTGGGAAACTAAAAAAACTCATCAGGGTCTAGAGGCCACTGCCCCCTCCCTGAAACATATCATCATCAGGGCGCAGAGGCCACTGCCCCCTCCCTGAAACATATCATCATCAGGGCGCAGAGGCCACTGCCCCCTCCCTGAAACATATCATCATCAGGGTGTATAGACCACTGACCCCTTCCTAAAACAAAGCATCATCACTACGCAGAGACCACTGACCCCTTCCTAAAACATAGCATCATCAAGGCGCAGAGGCCACTGCCCCCTCCCTAAAACAAAGCATCATCACTATGCAGAGACCACTGGCCCCTTCGTAAAACATATCATCATCAGGGTGCAGAGACCACTGCTCTCTCCCTAAAACAAAACATCATCACTACGCAGAGACCACTGCCCCCTTTCTAAAACAAAGCATCAACAGGGCGCAGAGGCCACTGCCCCCTGCCTGAAACAAAGCATCAACAGGGCGCAGAGGCCACTGCCCCCTGCCTGAAACAAAGCATCAACAGGGCGCAGAGGCCACTGCCCCCTCCCTGAAATGAAGCATCATCAGGCACAGAGACCACTGCCCCCTGCCTAAAACAAAGAGTCATCAATGACACTCATTTCAAAAGTCTTGGCAAATACCTTTGTGATGTGGATGTGCACAATGACAGCACATTCTCTGTTGCCGGCTTAGATCAGTAGTAACTGTCGGCTGCTACTACCGATCTGAGCTGGCAACAGAGAATGTGCTGTCATTGTGCATATTGCAGAGACTAGAATAGCCCCTCAAACAGACGGCACAGATGATACTTCATTTTATGGAGGGGGCAGAGGCTGCGGCATTAAGTGCAGCCTCTGCCCCGTGATGACGCTTCATTTGAGTATCCCAGCATGCACTGGGTATTCTCAAAGGAGGAATTATCAAAAAGGAAGTAGGGAAATGAAATAGAAAGCAGTTAGATAGTTTAGTTTGGGCACAATGGGGAATTTGTAATGCAAGCAGTGTACATTAGAAAATACATTAGATTATGGCACTACATAGATAGGGATTTAGAATGAAAATTTCTTTGGACCTCCCCTTTAAATGTGTGATAGCAGGGGCCTTACTGCTTGAATCCCCACTGTCTCCTACATCAGTGTTTCCCAACTCCAGTCCTCAAGGCACACCAACAGGTCATGTTTTCAGGATTTCCTTAGGATTGCACAGGTGTTAGTTTAATCACTTGCACAGGGGATAATTCCATCATCTGTCTAATGATAAGGAAATCCTGAAAACATGACCTGTTGGTGTGCCTTGAGGACTGGAGTTGGGAAACACTGTCCTACATAACTGGAGTGATGATGACATACACAATGGCTCCATTCACCGATTATGGGACTGGTGGGGACAGCTGAACGCCGTATGATAAATGCCACTCCCATCACATGGGACACCCCGGGATCACACATATATTTGTCTTGGGGATAACGTCTTACTTTGGAAGTACACTTTTAACTCTTTCCTCTCCTTGATGTACTATTTTATCATAGAGTGCGTCAGAGTGTGTGTAGTGGGCTGGGGTCTGCAGAGAACAAGTCAAGCAGGGCAAGAACCAGCTGCCGAATACAGTCAGCTCCTGGCACTGACAGCAGCAACCAGATCTAGCTCCAATCTCATGTAACCATGAGGTCAGGTTATTTTCCCCTGACAGATTCCCTTTAATGCTGCAGTCAATGATTGTCAAAATCATTTAAAGTTTTATTCCGATACTCATAAATGGGTTTTGTTAGATATCACTTTTGCAAATTATTTATGACAATTTTGAGATATTAAAAGGGGTTATCCGAGATTTATAAAAAAAAATAATAATAACAACATGCGCATAAGCACTAACAGGCAGCTGTCATCTACCTGCCTGTTGTGTCCGGCACTGTTCACCCACGGCACAGAACGGTCACAGTCCGCTCCTACTGGAGACGGCATGGCAGAGTAAACAGAGCAGACCCGCCTTTTCCGCTCTGTGGAAGGGGCAGGACAGCCAACTTCTCGCTACCTGATTGGGGGAGCTGGCTGTCAATCAGTGTGACGTCGGCTCTGACGCTTGTTGACAGAGGGGAGAAGCCACCTCCCTGTAGACGTGACATCAGCAGAAGCAGCAAAATCGCTGACAGGAGTGGTGTAAGACCGCTCCGTGTCAGCGATGAATGGTGGTGAGCAGTGCCGGGCACAACAGGCAGGTAGGTGGCAGCTATAACATGTTACTTTTACTTTTATCTAAGTGGTGAAAAAAAAAATGATGACATTTTTAAAGAAAATTAATTGTCGCCATGTTCTGTGACCCGTAGCGTTCTCATTTTTCGGGATCTGGGGCTGTGTGATGGATTATTTTTTGCGTCTTGAGCTGACGTTTCTAATGATACTATTTTTGGGTGGATGTGCTGTTTTGATCGCCCGTTATTGCATTTTATTGCAACGTTGCGGCAACCATAAAAATGTAATTTTGCCGTCTGGACTTTTTTTTTCCATTACGCAGTTTACAGATCTGATTAACTGATTTTATATTTTGGTAGATCAGACATTTCTGAACGCAGCAACGCCAAATATGTGTATTGTTCATTTTTTCAATAGCTTTATTTTCAATGGGGCAAAAGGGGGGTGATTTGAACTTAATTTGTTTTCATTTTTTTTTTAAATTTTTTTTTTTTTTCTTTACTTTACTTGGCCCTAGGGTGCTTCAGCAGTGCACAGTCCGGTTGCTTCTCTTGTGCACAGACCAGCTATTGCACCTGTGTGCACAGGAAAATCGTCACTTTCTGTGGACTGGCTGGCATGGCTCACAGCAATCCACAGAAGTGATTGCAGACAGCATCCGGGGTCATCACAGGACCCCGCACTATCATGGGAATGCACTGAGGTCTCGTAATCACATCACAGGAGCTCTAATGCCAGGGGGGAATGGCACGATCCCCATTGTGGTGCTTTGGATCGCGCTGTCAGTGCTTGGGTATGTTGTGACCACATGAGAGGGTTTGGCATGCATTCTGACCGTGCCCCATAGTATATTTTTAGATGCACGGCATTCAACTGAGCTGCTTTATCATTTACTCTTAAGGTACCGTCACACGCGGCAATTTTGCTAGCAATTTCACTGGCAATTTGCTGGTTGCAGTGAAATCATGGACACATTGTTCTATTTTGTTGCTGTGTACAAATGGAGCAATGTGTCCATGATTTCACTGCAACCAGCAAATTGCCAGTGAAATTGCTAGCAAAATTGCCGCGTGTGACGGTACCTTTAGGGATTACTAGTGGGATAATTGTTAATGCTCTTGCACTTTACTTTCTGGCTGGTTCTATGAGAAATATAGAGTCATGGAGTATTTTCCTGTATAACATATATCCTGTCTATTAATTTGCTAACTGGACTCTGTTTTTTACATACCTCATGACTAAAACCATGTAAACATAACCCTGATACCTTATACATATGAGATGGTATTAATGACCACTTTTTGCTGCTATTTCTGTACCGTCCTATTGTAACAAACGCTTTGTCCTTAATAAAATGTATATTCTGTTTGCATGATACTCCAGCTTCACCTGTTTCATATAGGTAACTTTACACGCCGCTACAACATGGTGGAAACAACCGGGTAGATGAGAGAAATGTATCTTGCACCGCCAAATCAACCCGAGGTAGCGGCGTGTAAAGACGGTTGTTTCCACCCGTCACTTGCGGCACCTGTTTCAGAGCAGTGCTCTAAAACAGGTTGATTTCAAGCCGATGGTAGCGGCCTGTATCGGCGTGTAAATAAGGAACACCCTCTCATATGTACAAGGTATCAGGGTTATGTTTCCATGGTTTTAGTCATGAGGTATGTAAAAAATGAAGTTATTATGAGTATGTTCTTGCTGATCGGGATCCTCTCATGTAAATCATTATGTGGGGGAATCTCCTTATTGCTTTGCTAAGCCAATCTGTGACTACATGAGATGGTTTGGAATGCATTCCCCACCGCCATTCCAATGCCGGCGGGGAACGGCGCGCTTCCCATTGCGGTGCTTGACAGTGCGATGTAAAGGGTTAACAGCACCGATCCGATAGGTGTTGTTAGGTTCACATGTCATGTGATTACATCAGCGATCAAACCATTCCAATGTGGTATCAATAAATACATCTCACCTTACAATAAATAAACCATCACCCGGCTCCATAGATGAAAGTGTGACGGTCTTGGAAAATGGGGACACAGACCCTCAAAATATCTTTTGTTTTTTTCCACCATTAAAATAATTTAAAAAAAAACAATCCTCTACATGTTTAGTATCACCGTAATCGTACTGAAGAGGAGACTCATATTGTGACTTTATTATTACCACAAAGAGTGAACTGTAGAAACCATTCCCAAAAAAAACTATCACAATTTTGTTTGTTTTTTCACATTTTCACCGCACTTGGAATGTTTTTTCCTGTTTTCCAGTACATGATATTGTAAAATGAACGATGTCATTCAAAAGTGCAACTCGTCCTGCAAAAAACAAGCCGTCATATAAATAAGTTATGGCTCTTGGAAGAAGGGGAGGGAAAAACGGACACTAGAAAATGGCCCGGGGGTGAAGGGCTTAGAGACGCTCCCCTCTGTAGTCAGCGAGGGCTGAACGGTGACACAAACCTTACTGAGGAGTCACAAATTCATGCATCTTCCCAAGATGGCAGTGAACACCACACAGTCACGACCCCTGGGATAAGGGGGGGCATTACCCAGTGGCGTCACTTGAGGCTCATAGGCCCCAATGTTAAAAGCTGCAACGGAGGGAGGGGGGGCAATTATTGTAAATGTTTAGCAGCATTAGTCTAATATATTAGACTTTTGGGGCCCCCCAGGCTCCAGGGCCCAATCCTTGCACCTATTGTATTTACACCCCTGCACCACCACAGACACAGGATTTGGGGTACACTCCAGAAGACACATGTCTGCCCTCCACCACGGACCCCACAATATAGTATGGACGACCCCTACTACTGCCCCTCACGCAGGGCCACCGCCTCCATCACACCACATTACCTGGGCAGCTCTGCTGTAACTCGCCATCACACGGAGGTCACCATGACACACAGAACCTCAGACTCACACACGCTCTGCACCTACTCACACACGGAAACCAGAAATGTCCTCGTCACATGGAGCCATTTTTCTTTAGATAATTTCCACTGAAGTCAACTTTAAACGGTCTACGACAAAATGGCCGCCCTCATGGTTTACTGCAGGCGAGATTACGGACATGTTTCTGAATCTTTTCTACACCACAAAGTTCCTAATTCGTCTTTATTTCCTTTATGTAACGTTCTATCCAGCAGGCAGCCCCGTCAATACTAGTAAATGTCACTGCGGTAGCTTTCAGCCCCAGGAACCACACGGTTCTATTCCTGGCGGAAGTGCGTCACTGGCGCGGACATTTGTATATTCCGGGCTAGTGGAAGTGGAGAATAGGAACCTTTATAACGCGTTTAGTTCCTGGGGGAAGGTTTTTTTCGTCGCGACACGTAGCGGAAGTACGTCACTGGCGCGGATATTTGTATTTCCCGGCTAGAGAAGAGTTAGAGGCGGAACCTTTCAGCCATAAGAACCTTCATAACAGGTTTAGTTCCTGGAGGGAAGGTTTTCATCACTGTGACAGCTGGCGGAAGTGCGTCACTGACGCTACCATCTGATTTGCTCGTCTAGTGAAGGGGGAAAGCCAGCATCTTTCAGCCCCGGGAACCTTCATAACTGGTTTGGTTCCTGGGGAAAGGTTTTCGACACTGTGACAGGCGGCGGAAGTGCGTCACTGGCGGTATCTTTCAGCCCTAGGAACCTTCACAACTAGGTTTAGTTCCCGGAGGAATGTTTCATCGCTGTGACATCTTCCGGAAGTGCGTCACTGGCGCGGACATTTGATTTAGGTTGAGTCTAGAGAATACAGGCTCCTTGCAGGTCTTGACTGCAGCCCATACAGTATAGCTGCTTCACTAATGAAGATGCTAGAGAATACAGGCTCCTTGCAGGTATATATTATTGACTACATTAGAATGTATGTGCTCCTTGCAGGTATATATTAGTGACTACTGCAGCCCATACAGTATAGCTGATTCACTAATGAAGATGCTAGAGAATACAGGCTCCTTGCAGGTCCTGACTGCAGCCCATACAGTAGAGAATACAGGCTCCTTCCAGGTCCTGTCTTCAGCCTATACAGTCTAGCTGCTTCACTAATGAAGATGCTAGAGAATACAGGCTCCTTGCAGGTCCTGACTGCAGTCTATACAGAGAATACAGGCTCCTTGCAGGTATATATTATTGACTACATTAGAATGTATGTGCTCCTTGCAGGTCCTGACTGCAGTCTATACAGAGAATACAGGCTCCTTGCAGGTATATATTATTGACTACATTAGAATGTATGTGCTCCTTGCAGGTCCTGACTGCAGCCTATACAGAGAATACAGGCTCCTTGCAGGTATATATTAGTGACTACTGCAGCCCATACAGTATAGCTGATTCACTAATGAAGATGCTAGAGAATACAGGCTCCTTCCAGGTCCTGACTGCAGCCCATACTGTCTAGCTGCTTCACTAATGAAGATGCTAGAGAATACAGGCTCCTTGCAGGTCCTGACTGCAGTCTATACAGAGAATACAGGCTCCTTGCAGGTGAGTTTGTATGTTCTCCCCGTGTCTGCGTGGGTTTCCTCCGGGCACTCCGGTTTCCTCCCACATTGTAAAGACATACTGATAGGATGTTTAGATTGTGAGCTCCAAGAGAGACAGCATTACTGATGTATGTAAAGTGCTATGGAATTAATAGCGCTATATAAATGAATAAAATTATTAATTATTATATATTATTGACTACATTAGAATGTATGTGCTCCTTGCAGGTCCTGACTGCAGCCTATACAGAGAATACAGGCTCCTTGCAGGTATATATTATTGACTACATTAGAATGAATGTGCTCCTTGCAGGTCCTGACTGCAGCCTATACAGAGAATACAGGCTCCTTGCAGGTATATATTAGTGACTACTGCAGCCCATACAGTATAGCTGATTCACTAATGAAGATGCTAGAGAATACAGGCTCCTTGCAGGTCCTGACTGCAGCCCATACAGTAGAGAATACAGGCTCCTTCCAGGTCCTGTCTTCAGCCTATACAGTCTAGCTGCTTCACTAATGAAGATGCTAGAGAATACAGGCTCCTTGCAGGTCCTGACTGCAGTCTATACAGAGAATACAGGCTCCTTGCAGGTATATATTATTGACTACATTAGAATGTATGTGCTCCTTGCAGGTCCTGACTGCAGCCTATACAGAGAATACAGGCTCCTTGCAGGTATATATTAGTGATTACTGCAGCCCATACAGTATAGCTGATTCACTAATGAAGATGCTAGAGAATACATGCTCCTTGCAGGTCCTGACTGCAGCCCATACAGTAGAGAATACAGGCTCCTTCCAGGTCCTGACTGCAGCCCATACTGTCTAGCTGCTTCACTAATGAAGATGCTAGAGAATACAGGCTCCTTGCAGGTATATATTATTGACTACATTAGAATGTATGTGCTCCTTGCAGGTCCTGACTGCAGCCTATACAGAGAATACAGGCTCCTTGCAGGTATATATTATTGACTACATTAGAATGTATGTGCTCCTTGCAGGTCCTGACTGCAGCCTATACAGAGAATACAGGCTCCTTGCAGGTCCTGACTGCAGCCTATTTAGAGAATACAGGCTCCTTGCAGGTATATATTAGTGACTACTGCAGCCCATACAGTATAGCTGATTCACTAATGAAGATGCTAGAGAATACAGGCTCCTTGCAGGTCCTGACTGCAGCCCATACAGTAGAGAATACAGGCTCCTTCCAGGTCCTGACTGCAGCCCATACAGTCTAGCAGCTTCATTAATGAAGATGCTAGAGAATACAGGCTCCTTGCAGGTCCTGACTGCAGCCCATACAGTAGAGAATACAGGCTCCTTCCAGGTCCTGACTGCAGCCCATAAAGTCTAGCTGCTTCACTAATGAAGATGCTAGAGAATATAGGCTCCTTGCAGGTCCTGACTGCAGCCTATACAGTCTAGCTGCTTCACTAATTAAGATGCTAGAGAATACAGGCTCCTTCCAGGTCCTGACTGCAGCCTATACAGTAGAGAATACAAGCTCCTTGCAGGTCCTGACTGCAGCCTATACAGAGAATACAGGCTCCTTCCAGGTATATATTAGTGGTAACATCAGAATGTACAGGCTCCTTGCAGGTCCTGACTGCAGCCTATACAGTCTAGCTGCTTCACTAATGAAGATGCTAGAGAATACAGGCTCCTTGCAGGTCCTGACTGCAGCCCATACAGTAGAGAATACAGGCTCCTTGCAGGTCCTGACTGCAGCCCATACAGTCTAGCTGCTTCACTAATGAACACACTAGAGAGTACAGGCTCCTTCCAGGTTTATATTAGTGGTTACATTACAATGTACTGGCTCCTTGCAGGTCCTGACTGCAGCCCATACTTTTTGACAAGCCTTTTAATATGATTTAGGATTGGATGAGGGGCAATCAACCCGAAACACAGCATCTGCAGATAGGATTTGTGCCAGATCAGAGCGTCAAAGTCATATTAAAAGGCTTGTTAAAGAGTCAATTATGATTTATAGGATTCCTGCCTCCAATAGGTGGCACTAGAGTTCATCTACTTTGTCACGGAAGTGACAATTTGCATATTTCACAGTGGAGCATTATGGCTAAAGGACTCCTCATTCCGGCAGGCAGATTGATTTCCATGCAGAGAATAGCTATTCCCCCAGTCCTAGTCGTCACCTCTCATACAGCCAGATCAGATCCCATACACCATGCGCTGATGAGGGGCAAACACTCCGACATGCAGCATCTGCAGATTGAGGCTCTGATTTGGCACAAATCCTAAATCATTTATAAAGGTTTGTTAATAAGTCAATTATGACTTTTAGGATTGCTACCTCCAATAGGTGACACTAGAGTTCGTCTACTTCCTCAATGAAATGACAATTTGCAAATGTATGTAAAGCACTATGTAATTATTAGTGCTATATAAATGAATACATATTATTAGTAGTATTATTCTAACATTAAATAGTGATTGCACATTTTCAAGAAGCAATAGCCATACTATGGGGTTTCATCAGTGTGAACAAACCTATAAGATTATGGATGTGAAGCATATAATGGCCGTATGCTGTTTTTATATGAATTGCTATCACATAAGTGTAGAACAGATGGCCTCACATGCTGCTGACCCTCTGCAAGAATAAAGGATTGGTCTCCAAAAATAAAAAAAAAATTATTAAAAAAATATATTAGAAAAAAAGTTCCATTAAAAATATAAAGCTCTCTTAGGCCCCATTCACACACTGCTTTTTTTGCTGCATATTTTTAAGCACAAGCTCATCACAAACCAGGAGTGGGTGATTAAACATATAAGTGGAGCACTTGTTTCTATTAGGGCCGCTTTACACACACCAACTTCTGTGTTCAACTTCTGAACAGATCTCTGGTTGCAGTGAAATCATGGACACATTGTTCCATTTGTACACAGCCACAAAATGGAGCAATGTGTCCATGATTTCACTGCAACCAGAGATATGTTCAGAAGTTGGACACAGAAGTTGGTGTGTGTAAAGCGGCCCTTTGACTTTTCCTCTGAGTGTGCTACTCCCGGTTTTGATTGTTCCACTTCTAGCTTTTTTTGAGCTTGTGCGTAAAAATACGCAGCAAAAAAAGCAGTGTGTGAATGGGGTCTTAGGCCACGTGCACACATTCGGTATTTGATGAGTTTTTTACCTCAGGATTTGTAGACAAAACCAGGAGTGGAGCAATCAGAGGAAAATTGTAACACCTGCACCACTTCTGTATTTAATCATCCACATCTGGTTTTGGCTACAAATCCTGAGGTAAAAAACTCATCAAATACTCAGCGAGTCCATGTGGCCTTACACTGATGTGTTAAGGACATTGTAAACTTCCTGGAATTCACAGCTGCTGCCACATCTGGCACTGTTTCCAAAATTCAGACTCTGCAGGTGTGAAAACACCTGCAAATGTCAGGAAGCTTTAGAAAATTTAAAAATAATCCCAGAATTCTACAACTTAAAGGGATCCTGTCACCTCCAAAATGCCTCCTAAGCTACCAAATCATGTCCCTGGACCATCCCATCACTAATCTCACACTCCTTTTGTCTCCTAAAAGCATCCTGTGAAAGTGCATAAAAACGTTTTAATACTTACTCATTAGTGATTATAATTAGCAGGGGCTATATTCTTTAGTCACCAGGGGGTGTTATTTTGCAGCTCCAGGATCCAGCCCTCTGTCTGTGCTGCTGTGAAACTGAAACTGAAGGCAGGACTAATGATTTGCATTCTGAGAGTGATAGAGAGGGGGGAGGGCAAAGCCTGCACATCACAGCAGAACACACAGACAGAGAGAGAGGGTGGATCCTGTAACTGCAAAACAGCCCGACTTGGTGACTAAAGAATATGGCCCCTGCTAATTATAATCACTAATGAGTGAGTATTAAAACGTTTTATGCACTTTCATAGGTTGCTTTTAGGAGACAAGGAGTGTGAGATTAGTGATAGGATGCTGCAGGGACATGTTTTGCTAGCTTAGGAGGCGTTTTGGAGGTGACAGGATCCCTTTAAGGCTGGTTTCACACTGCAGTTTTTTCCTTGATCAGGTTCCATCCGGTTTGTGTGCCAAAACCAGGAGAGGAACTTGCAGAGAAAAACTATAATTGAAAGATACACAAGCTAGTAGGCCCGATTAGATCATCTCTTATTTCATTAGTATTCGCTATGTTATTAAATATGCAAACTGTGCGATATTTATACATTTCTAAAATGGGATCCTAAAAACTGGAATCTTTTAATTTCATTACATTCTTGAACTTCTACAATGAATATTATCAATAATAATATTATTATTACAGTGCTACATATATGAGATGTAACTCTATTTCTCTAATGTTGTGAATTCCCATTGGCTACAAGGAACGATGAGCTCATACCCAGGTTCTACTGCCGCAGCTGATGACATCACAGAGCTTAGAATGTTGGATCATGTATTGCCCTTCACATCAGACACATTACAGACACATTTGCTGCCTGAAGGGGAAACTGAAGATGCAAAGACCTTTTCCTAGTGACACCATGGACTTTTTCCCAAAAAGCTCAGATACGATCAGGAGGATATAAAGGCTGAGTGCGCGCGTCTTGTATGTGAAAATAGCGGACTGCGCAAACTGATGGGGCTGAGACAAGAGAACATCACAGAGCTTAGAATGTTGGATAATGTATTGCCCATCACATCAGACACATTTGCTGCCTGAAGGGGAAACTGAAGATGCCAAGACCTTTTGCTTGTGACACCATGGACTTTTTCCCCAAACAGCTCAGATACTTGTGATGATCAGGAGGATATAAAGGCTGAGTGTGCGCGTCTTGTATGTGAAACTAGCGGACTGCGCAAGCTGATGGGGCTGAGACAAGAGAACATCACAGAGCTTAGAATGTTGGATAATGTATTGCCCATCACATCAGACACATTTGCTGCCTGAAGGGGAAACTGAAGATGCCAAGACCTTTTGCTTGTGACACCATGGACTTTTTCCCCAAACAGCTCAGATACTTGTGATGATCAGGAGGATATAAAGGCTGAGTGTGCGCGTCTTGTATGTGAAACTAGCGGACTGCGCAAGCTGATGGGGCTGAGACAAGAGAACATCACAGAGCTTAGAATGTTGGATAATGTATTGCCCATCACATCAGACACATTTGCTGCCTGAAGGGGAAACTGTGAAGATGCAAAGACCTTTTTCTTGTGAAACCATGGACTTTTTCACAAACAGCCCAGATAGTTGTGTCTATCAGGAGAATATAAAGGATGAATGTGCACGTCTTGTATGTGAAAATAGCGGACTGCGCAAGCTGATGGGGCTGAGACAAGAGAACATCACAGAGCTTAGAATGGTGGATAATGTATTGCCCATCACATCAGATACATTTGCTGCCTGAAGGGGAAACTGAAGATGCAAAGACCTTTTGCTAGTGACACCATGGACTTTTTCCCAAACAGCTCAGATACTTGTGACGATCAGGAGGATATAAAGGCTGAGTGCGCACATCTTGTATGTGAAAATAGCGGACTGCGCAAACTGATGGGGCTGAGACAAGAGAACGTGGAGCTTCGATCTGTCCTAAAAGATCACGAACAAAAAGCAGCTCAAACCGCAATTCTGCCAGGACAACAAAGAAAAGACAACAAGGGTAAGGCTGGGATTACACACAGATTTCCCCCAAATTAACAATTGTAGTGTAATGTTTGTTAAAGAAGTTGACTGATACTTGTATCTACTCTATATTGGCAGCCATCTTGTCTTAATAAGAGCCATTTTAGTTTATCATCCTATTACTTTTAAAATTTGTCTGAACTTCATATATCCTTAGTAGGAATGTAATATGGCAATGGCTGAGGGCTGAGCACATAGAAAAATATGCAGGCATGGGTATGGGAGTACAGTGTTTACACAAGAAAATCCCATGACAGACAATATGATCAGTGATAACAAAAAGTCTCAATTAAATGTCACCTGCTTAACCCAAGAGGAAGTACGGCATCGTCTAAAAATTACTAAAATTGACAAATCCCCGGGCCCGGATGGGATACCCCCCAGAGTGCTGCAGGAATTAAGTACTGTCATAGATAGACCATTATTTTTAATATTTAAAGATTCCATAATAACAGGGTCTGTACCACAGGACTGGCGTATAGCAAATGTGGTGCCAATATTCAAAAAGGGGACAAAAACTGAACTTGGAAATTATAGGCCAGTAAGCTTAACCTCTACTGTGGGTAAAATCCTAGAGGGTTTTCTAAGAGATGCTATACTGGGGTATCTGAATAAAAATAACCTCATGACCCATTATCAACATGGTTTTACGAGGGACCGTTCCTGTCAAACTAATCTGATAAGCTTCTATGAAGAAGTAAGTTCTGGACTGGACCAAGGAAATGCAGTGGATGTGGTGTATGTGGACTTTTTGAAAGCTTTTGATACGGTGCCACACAAAAGGTTGATACATAAAATGAGGGCAATGGGGATAGGGGAAAATATGTGTAAGTGGGTTAAGAACTGGCTTAGTGATAGGAAACAAAGGGTGGTTATTAATGGAACACACTCAGAATGGGTCACAGTTAACAGTGGGGTACCACAGGGGTCAGTGTTGGGCCCGCTTCTATTTAATATATTTATTAATGACCTTGTAGGGGGCATACAGAGTAGAATCTCAATATTTGCAGATGACACTAAAACTCTGCAGGGTAATCAATACAGAGGAGGACAATTTTATATTACAGGAGGATTTATGTAAACTAGAAGCTTGGGCTGCTAAATGGCAAATGCGCTTTAATGGGGATAAATGTAAAGTCATGCACTTGGGCAGAGGAAACAAAAGGTATAATTATGTGCTTAATTGTAAAATACTGGGCAAAACTGTCACTGAAAAAGACCTGGGTGTATGGGTAGATGACAAACTCACATTTAGTGGCCAGTGTCAGGCAGCTGCTGCAAAGGCAAATAAAATAATGGGATGCATTAAAAGAGGCATAGATGCTCATGAGGAGAACATAATTTTACCTCTATACAAGTCACTAGTGCGACCACACTTAGAATACTGTGTACAATTCTGGTCTCCGGTGTATAAGAAAGACATAGCTGAACTAGAGCGGGTCCAGAGAAGAGCGACAAAAGTCATTAGAGGACTAAGGGGTCTGCAATACCAAGACAGGTTATTAAACTTGGGGTTATTTAGCTTGGAAAAACGAAGGCTTTTAGGGGTGATCTTGTATGTATTAATATATGAGGGGACAGTACAGGGACCTTTGTAATGATCTCTTTACTCTTAGGCCTGAGACTGGGACAAGGGGGCATCCTCTACGTCTGGAGGAAAGAAAGTTTAATCATAATCACAGACGCGGATTCTTTACTGTAAGAGCAGTGAGACTATGGAACTCTCTGCCACATGATGTTGTAATGAGGGAGTCACTACTAACATTTAAGAAGGGCCTGGATGCCTTTCTTGAAAACTATAATATTACCAGTTATACATACTAGATTCTTTGATAGGGCGTTGATCCAGGGAATTACCGTATATACTCGTGTATAAGCCGACCCATGTATAAGCCGACCCCCCTACTTTTGCCCCAAAAACTGGGAAAACTTATTGACTCGCGTATAAGCCGAGGGTGGACTCCAGCACAGGTATACAACCCCCAGCAGTGAGGTATACAGCAGCCTCCCCAGTGGTAGTATATAGCAGCAGCCCCAGTGGTATATACAGCAGCAGCCCCAGAGGTATATGCAGCCCCAGAGGTATATGCAGCCCCAGAGGTATATACAGCCCCAGAGGTATATACAGCCCCAGAGGTATATGCAGCCCCATATGCAGCCCCAGAGGTATATACAGCGCCATATGCAGCCCCAGGAGGTATATGCAGCCCCATATGCAGCCCCAGAGGTATATGCAGCCCCATATGCAGCCCCAGAGGTATATGCAGCCCCAGAGGTATATACAGCCCCATATGCAGCCCCAGGAGGTATATGCACCCCAGAAGTATATACAGCCCCATATGCAGCCCCAGAGGTATATACAGCCCCATATGCAGCCCCAGGAGGTATATGCAGCCCCAGAAGTATATACAGCCCCATATGCAGCCCAGGAGGTATATGCAGCCCCAGAGGTATATGCAGCCCCAGAGGTATATGCAGCCCCATATGCAGCCCCAGAGGTATATACAGCCTCATATGCAGCCCCAGGAGGTATATGCAGCCCCATATGCAGCCCCAGAGGTATATGCAGCCCCAGAGGTATATGCAGCCCCAGAGGTATATACAGCCCCATATGCAGCCCCAGGAGGTATATGCACCCCAGAAGTATATACAGCCCCATATGCAGCCCCAGAGGTATATACAGCCCCATATGCAGCCCCAGGAGGTATATGCAGCCCCAGAAGTATATACAGCCCATATGCAGCCCCAGGAGGTATATGCAGCCCCAGAGGTATATGCAGCCCCAGAGGTATATGCAGCCCCATATGCAGCCCCAGAGGTATATACAGCCCCATATGCAGCCCCAGGAGGTATATGCAGCCCCATATGCAGCCCCAGAGGTATATGCAGCCCCATATGCAGCCCCAGAGGTATATGCAGCCCCAGAGGTATATACAGCCCCATATGCAGCCCCAGGAGGTATATGCACCCCAGAAGTATATACAGCCCCATATGCAGCCCCAGAGGTATATACAGCCCCATATGCAGCCCCAGGAGGTATATGCAGCCCCAGAAGTATATACAGCCCCATATGCAGCCCCAGGAGGTATATGCAGCCCCAGAGGTATATGCAGCCCCATATGCAGCCCCAGAGGTATATACAGCCCCATATGCAGCCCCAGGAGGTATATGCAGCCCCAGGAGGTATATGCAGCCCCCCACCCCCATCTATATACAGGCTCCCCCCCCCCCCGCCGCAATCCTGTAAAGGAAAAGGTTAGTATACTTATCCCTCCGCTGTCCCGCTGCCGCTGTCCCGCCGCCGCTCCTCCATCTTCATCCAGCGTCTTCCGTCTTCTTTCAGCTTCCTCCTCTGTTGCACCGGCAATGACGTCATTGCCTGCGACCATCGGAGGAACCCGGAAGAAGACGGAAGACGCTGGATGAAGATGGAGGAGCGGCGGCGGGACAGCGGCAGCGGGACAGCGGAGGGATAAGTATACTAACCTCTTCCTTTACAGGATTGCGGCGGGGGGGGCCTGTATATAGATCGGGGCACTGTATACTGTATACATTGTATACAGTATACAGTGACTCGCGTATAAGCCGAGGGGGTAACTTTTCAGCCCAATTTTTGGGCTGAAAAACTCGGCTTATACGCGAGTATATACGGTAGTCTGATTGCTGTATCTGGAGTCAGGAAGGAATTTTTTCCCCCAATGTGGAGATTAGTGTTGCCACATGGTTTTTTTGCCTTCCTCTGGATCAACATGTTATTCTATGGGTTGAACTAGATAGACTGTCTTCCTTCAACTTAAAACTATGTTACTATGGGAAACATTCTATCTTGTCGCCTTGTCCTTCCGTATATAAGAATAATAGTCATGGAAGTCAGCGGATGGTGACCCCATGAGCGTAGAGAGCAACAAACAGATGCCTAAATGGATGTAGCAAATGATTCGTGACCTGTGAATAAGACATTCCTTGATTAGGTGTCATATCTCAATGAAGGTGCTGATAGATTTACATCTGTTTTGAGCACGTTACATGCATTTTCATATTTCTTGTATGACTATGTCCCTGCCATCTTGCCACGTATCACCCTATTAGGTAATGTCCCATTGTGTCGGTGTCCTAGATTATGGTATATAATCTCACCTCTCTAATAAAGAGTGTGACTGTCTCTTGGAAAGACCTGACTGCTGTCTTTTGTACTGAGCGTCCCCATATACAGGGTCGGTGCCGATCCAAGTTTATTATTTTTCCAAATCAGTCTATTCTGGTTAGCATAAGTATTGAAGCCCGGTTGACGGCTCTATCATGTTTGTTTCCTAATAAAACTGATGTAATCTTAGTGGTGACACCAACACATTGACATTACGGTACATAATCATTGTAGTGACATAGGACCTGCACATTGCCGGTGTCCATATACAAGAACACATCCCTGGTAAAGTTACATTATAGCTCTCCTCAAAAAACCAACCAGTGAGATGGAATAAATCAGAATAATGGGAATTACAATGTAGGGGAATTTTCCCAATCAAACTTTAAAGAACGATCCATGAAATTAGATTTTTGTGTCCTAGTTTTAATATCAGATTAATATATATTTTTTGCATATTCTAGAGAGGAGACAGCCACATGGATGCAACTATGAAGGTAAGGTGTGTTTCCTACATCTGTATTTTCTTAATATTTAGTGTTTTTCTAGTGCTCAATATTTTAGAAAACATTTGTAAAATGTACATTAGGCTGACACCTATGTCTGGTTACTAGAAGCCTATTGTACCATGCCCATAGAGAGCCAGACGTTATAGTCTTCTAAAACTCAGGCATTATAAAATAAACCCATAAATGTTTAGGTAGATATTTGTATTTTGGGTTTATGGAACAATCCATGGCAGAGAAACCTTTAGGGCGGGATCTCGCTCTGGTACAGAGTAGACTATAGACACAGCAGTGTAGATGGGGTATAGGCAAGTCTTGTGATCAGTGGATCAGGGGTGCTCCCTCCATGAGGCTGGGTAAGACCCCTCCTCCAGGGTACATACAGTTAGGGCCAGAAATATTTGGCCAGTGACACAATTTTCGTGAGTTGGGCTCTGCATGCCACCACATTGGATTTGAAATGAAACCTCTACAACAGAATTCAAGTGCAGATTGTAACGTTTAATTTGAAGGGTTGAACAAAAATATCTGATAGAAAATGTAGGAATTGTACACATTTCTTTACAAACACTCCACATTTTAGGAGGTCAAAAGTAATTGGACAAATAAACATAACCCAAACAAAATATTTTTATTTTCAATATTTTGTTGCGAATCCTTTGGAGGCAATCACTGCCTTAAGTCTGGAACCCATTGACATCACCAAACGCTGGGTTTCCTCCTTCTTAATGCTTTGCCAGGCCTTTACAGCCGCAGCCTTCAGGTCTTGCTTGTTTGTGGGTCTTTCCGTCTTAAGTCTGGATTTGAGCAAGTGAAATGCATGCTCAATTGGGCTAAGATCTGGTGATTGACTTGGCCATTGCAGAATGTTCCACTATTTTGCACTCATGAACTCCTGGGTAGCTTTGGCTGTATGCTTGGGGTCATTGTCCATCTGTACTATGAAGCGCCGTCCAATCAACTTTGCAGCATTTGGCTGAATCTGGGCTGAAAGTATATCCTGGTACACTTCAGAATTCATCCGGCTACTCTTGTCTGCTGTTATGTCATCAATAAACACAAGTGACCCAGTGCCATTGAAAGCCATGCATGCCCATGTCATCACGTGCCTCCACCCTGTTTTACAGAGGATGTGGTGTGCCTTGGATCATGTGCCGTTCCCTTTCTTCTCCAAACTTTTTTCTTCCCATCATTCTGGTACAGGTTGATCTTTGTCTCATCTGTCCATAGAATACTGTTCCAGAACTGAGCTGGCTTCTTGAGGTGATTTTCAGCAAATTTAACTCTGGCCTGTCTATTTTTGGAATTGATGAATGGTTTGCATCTAGATGTGAACCCTTTGTATTTACTGTGATGGAGTCTTCTCTTTACTGTTGACTTAGACACAGATACACCTACTTCACTGAGTGTGTTCTGGACTTCTGTTGATGTTGTGAACGGGTTCTTCTTCACCAAATAAAGTATGCGGCGATCATCCACCACTGTTGTCATCCGTGGACGCCCAGGCCTTTTTGAGTTCCCAAGCTCACCAGTCAATTCCTTTTTTCTCAGAATGTACCCAACTGTTGATTTTGCTACTCCAAGCATGTCTCTATCTCTCTGATGGATTTATTCTTTTTTTTTCAGCCTCAGGATGTTCTGCTTCACCTCAATTGAGAGTTCCTTTGACCGCATGTTGTCTGGTCACAGCAACAGCTTCCAAATGCAAAACCACACACCTGGAATCCACCCCTGACCTTTTAACTACTTCATTGATTACAGGTTAACGAGGGAGACGCCTTCAGAGTTAATTGCAGCCCTTAGAGTCCATTGTCCAATTACTTTTGGTCCCTTGAAAAAGAGGAGGCTATGCATTACAGAGCTATGATTCCTAAACCCTTTCTCCGATTTGGATGTGGAAACTCTCATATTGCAGCTGGGAGTGTGCACTTTCAGCCCATATTATATATATAATTGTATTTCTGAACATGTTTTTGTAAACAGCTAAAATAACAAAACTTGTGTCACTGTCCAAATATTTCTGGCCCTAACTGTATATAGAATTTGGATATTGATATATTGAAAAATTGTATTTGACTATTTCAAATATCAAAGACAGAAAACAGAAGATGGACCCCCTTCCCCCCTCTAGGAGTGTAGTAGGATATCAATTAATAGCTGTCTAATGCCCCCCGAGTACATTGTGCCAGTCTTAATGTGCATTGATTCAATTATTTCAAGATTTTACTCATTAATTTTTGTAGATCCTGAAAAAATGCAGAAGTGCCAGCGCAAAGTCCTTACTTGGTGGGATCCCTGGGTCACCTCTATCCATGCTGCGGATATTCCGTCTTATCTGTTAAAATGACTGAGTGTTGATTCTTTTTGAGTAAAATATTGTTGACATTGATGACAAGCGTTATGTAGCTTTATGTGTTTTAATGTCCACCCTCCTTTCTCCTTTCCTCCCCATCTCCTTCTCCCACCTCGCCCTTGAACTTTTTCCCCTTTATATTGGCCATTGAATGGCTTTTATGCTGTTTTTCTGTATATTGTTATATGCTAATAAAAATCTTAATGGTTAAAAAAAAGAAGTGCCAGCGCATTGTAGGCCACATGGCGTATCAGCTGGACTGTCATATTCTGTGCGCCATATTCCTGGATCAACATCGGCTGTATGGATACCAGGTGGCCAATATAGAAGAGAAGATTTTACAGGTGACAAATCTAAATTACTATTAAATATGTATTGAATTTTCAAATGTAATAAATGAAGGAGTTTGTTAGAGAGGCACCAGATTTTAATATAATGCCTGTTCATAAAAAATGTCTTCTACCAATGGAATTGATAGCAATTGTCCAGAAAATATAGTAACAAACAATAAATAATGAATCTACTCGTTAACTTCCACACGGTCCCAGCACCAGCTCTATGAAGGTCTCTGCTGGTCTTTGACGTGCCATAAGTGTGATTAGTGAAGGAAATCACTAATCTCTGCGGTAATGCCCATATGTACAACCGCTAAAGATGGTGATTATTTGCAATGGTCTTGTGCACATGTATGGCACCTAATCATGGCAAAACAAGTCTGGAGACCGGCGGGGCCACCAAACTGGTGGTGCTGGAATGCCTAGAAAATTAATAAGGGTATTAGATATTTTTTTCTTTTCCATCACTTACTACCTATCATTTTTTAAGCCCTAGAGAAGTGAGAAATATAAGGCAAATGAATGAAAGCGAGGAGATAAAAAAGCCTGTGCTAAATATATATTGAAGGTCTATTTCATAATTACAGGTGACCACATGTCCTTTGGTCTTCAATGTATTTTTATTTTCAATAACAAAATACACTTTATAACGTATTACAACATAAAAGATGGTATTAGGTAGGGATAACAAAAAAAATATTGTGGGCGGGGGGGGGGGGAGGGGAAGAAGCATGAAATAACAGTTTTTTTGGGGGAGGCAAGGGAACGTAATGAGGGGGGGATGGGTAGGATATATGTCTCCTGTATCAACTGGACTTCCAAAAATATCAATGATAGTAGAAATGTTCAGAGCCTCATATTGCATTAAACAGGAAAGGTTTTGATGCTGATCAGAGTTTCGAGGCTGAGTAGTATCGATGTCTCATATGCTAGGTCTTTAAGTATCCGTTTCTTTAAGAAATCCAACGTATCTCATGCAAACAACAAGTGATGTATCAACTAGTCCAACTGGAGGTAAAGTTTTGGAGAGTCAGAGTAGGGAGGGGAAGAAAAGGAGGGGGGGGGGTAGGGGAAGAAGATAAGAGTGAGAAGAATTCAATGTTGAGTAAGAGTAGCCAAAGAAGCTGATGGCGTGTTAGAGGGGAGAAATCAGATGAAAATAGATGAGAGTAGATGCCGGGGGGAAGGCGGCAACGGGACCAACTTATAGCGTCCCCCCACCAACACCCCCACCCCCGTCTCCCCGCGGGCCTTCAAGGAGGTGAGGTCATGGCTGCCGGGTGGTTAGCCCATAGGGTCCATGCCTCTGAGACATAACGCCGTCTCGGGGCGTCCATTGCCAGGTGGTATTCGTGAGAAAATATTATGTTGAGTTTTTTTGGTAAGGTCCCCTATGTTCGGGGGGGCTGCGTTTTTCCAAGCAGCTGCTATACATAATCTAGCTGCGATAAGCACATATGATATTGCAAGCCTTGTGACAGGGGGAAAGCTTTCTGCTCCTATGTGTAACACTGCCAGTTGAGGGGCTAAGGGGATGCTCGATGTCCGTAATTTCTCCCAATAGGCTAGACACCAATACCCAGAACTGGGAAATTTTAGGGCAACCCCACCATATGTGGGCCAGATCTCCCTTCTGGCCACACTGTCTCCAACACAGTGGCGAAGAACCCTTTACCATTCTGACCATTCTAGTGGGGGTGATGTACCATCTTAGATGCAATTTTTTCAAGGATTCTATGTGGTTAATGCATTTTGTAGTTTGCATCACGCACCTAATCGCTCCTTCCCATTCATCACAATCAGCCTCAAAGCCCAGTTCCCTCTCCCAAGAAGCCATATTGGGAAGCTTCACGGGGGAGTTGTGAGCCACGAGTCCCTCATACATCAGGGAAAAGCCCTTCGGAGGGCTAGTGTCAACCAAAAGAAAACGCTGGAATGGAGAAGGTGCGGGTTGTTTAAGAGCGGTGTGTGCATGCAGTTGAATTAACAAAATGCCTTACCTGTGAGTATAGCAAAAAAGTTGCGTAAGGACTGCTAAGGGTGTCGAAAGAAACTAATCTACCGTCTTTTACTAAGTCCCCCAGGGAGATAATCCCCGCTGATTGCCAGGGTAATATGTTCAACGAGGGGATGTGCACCTGAAAAGCCTCCAGCGGAATCTTCTCCGGGGGCAGCTGTAGCCAGCATTCTGGCATTTTTTCCCATTTCTCTTGGAGGATACGGACCGTAGATAAAGGGTGACATACCTTCACCGGTCCCAATGCTGCCCCAGCCAAGAGCTTGACAGGCGGCACCCCTGGATCGAACTCCGTCTCTAGCTGAACCCATCCTACTAGAGACTGTTGCCTCCACAGTGCTCTAGAGGCCTCCAGAATGGCTGCTTTATGGTAGGCGGACACATCCGGTACCCCCATACCGCCTTCCTTCAATCTCATGTACATTGTACGTCTCTGGACTCTTGGTCTACCTCCCGCCCAGATAAAAGTGTTAATTTGTTTTTGTAGCTGAGATAAAAGTTTGCTTGGGAAACCCATAGGTACACATCGAAAGAGGTATAAAATTTTCGGCAGCCATAGCATCCTGAAGGCTTGAATGCGAGCCATCCAGGTTAGAAGGGGAAGAGGACCATGAGTCAGACTTCCCCTCAATGTTGCCATCAGATTGGATATGTTAACTCGGGCTACTTGTTTCGTAGGACACAGGGTAATGCCCAGGTAGGGTATGCCCTCTGGGGCCCAAGCAAAGGGGAATTGTGCGGAGAGGGCAACCAGATCCCTTTTCGACAAATTAAGGGGGAGTGCCATGGACTTTCCTATGTTTAGCTTATAGTAGGAGATTTTTGTGAATTCGTCAAGTTCTGTAAGAATAACTGGGATAGAGCTTTCAGGATTGGTGCAGGATACGATGACATCATCAGCGTACAGCCCTATAACATTATGTTTAGAACCCACATGGATACCCGTGATCTCAGGGTTGGATCTAATAGAAGCCGCCAGGGGTTCCATAACAAGGGCAAAGATCAGGGGTGACAATGGACACCCCTGTCTTGTTCCATTGGTGATGTCAAAACGCCTCGACACAAATCCCGACATTGAAACTCGGGCTCCCGGATTGGAATAGAGACTGAGTATGGCTGATAGAGTTGGGCCTGAGACGCGAACCTCCCCAGAACCTCTCGCAGGTAGCCCCAGTGTACCCTGTCAAACGCTTTTTCTGCGTCGAGGGACAGGAATACACTGGGGTCGCCCTAGCCTCTGCTATTTCCACCAGTCCAACATACGTCTAGTGCCATCTCTGGCCTGTCGTCCCTCCACAAAGCCCACCTGGTCCGAGTTTACCAGCAACGGAATCACCTTGGCAAGTCGAGAGGCCAACAGTCTGGCAAATATCTTCACATCCGTGTTGAGAAGCGAGATGGGTCGATAGTTGCTCGGACTGTCGGGTGATTTTCCAGGCTTCAAAATCGTTGAGATCGTGGCCTCCAGGGCCTCTGCCGGAAGAGTCCCTTCAGTCTGCCAATGCTGGAACAGTCGGAGAAGGTATGGAGCTAAATGTGGGGAGAACACTCTATAGTATTCGTTGGTCAGACCGTCTGGGCCTGGGGCTGAATTTAACTTAAGAGATGAGATTATGTTTGTTACTTCCGTAAGGGAAAAAGGTTGGTTCAGGGACGTGAGCATGTCTGGGGGGACCGTCGGGAGAACGAGCCCTTTCAAGTAAGTTTGGATATTGTCTATAACGGGCTGGTGCGTCATGGGGTCATCTGACAGGTTATAAAGATTTGCATAGAAGTCCGCCATTACTTCTACTATTTCACTCGGGTTCCTTATTATTTTTCCGTCTGGGGAGGTCATGGTCGTCACCATTGAGTGAGATACCCTTTTCTTGAGTCTTCTGGCCAATAGCTTACCCGCCCTATCCCCTGCAGCGTAGTATTGGGTACGGAGTTTCCTTAGGCCCAACTCATGCTGGTAGAGTAGCTGGGATCTCAGCCTCGTACGGAGAGCAAAGATCTGGGAGGATAGTTGAGGAGTTGGGCTGATTTTATTTAAACTCTCCAAGGATGCTATCTGTTCCGTCCATTCCTTCCACAACCTCTCCCTGGCTCTCTTAGCTTGCGCGGCCTTCTGTATTAGGAGGCCGCGGATCACCGCCTTATGCGCCGCCCATAAGGTCCCATCCGCGATCTCTCCCGTGTCGTTAAGTAGGAAGTAATCTTCCAGATTCTTTCCCAAGGCATCTATAGTGTTTTGATCTGAAAGAAGGCTAACATTCATCCTCCAACGACGACGAGGCGCACTCCTATTTTGCCCCTGGCTGATCCCTAGTGTGACGGGCGCATGGTCCGACCACGAGATCAGCCCAATTTCGGCTGTCCTGCAGCAGGGCAAAATTTTTTCACCTACCAGGAAAAAATCGATCCTGGAGTATGTTTTGTGACTATTAGAAAAGAAAGTATAATCCCTTTCCTCTGCGTGGAGGTAGCGCCACACATCATGGAGTCTGAATTCTCTGCATAGTTCCACTAACTCTCCCCTCTTTCTCACCCGAGGAGCCGAAGAGTCCAGTCTAGTCTCCATGATCTGGTTGAAATCTCCACAAATCACCAAGGAGCTGTCAGATGGACAGTTCAGCTTTTTGAACAGGGCTCTCAGGAATCTCAGCTGTCCCAAGTTCGGGGCATAGACCGTCACTATCGTGTACGGCTCTCCCGAGATGAGACAGTTCAGAATGAGGAACCTCCCCTGTGTGTCTGCCTCTACTGAGGTCTGCTGGAACTGGACTCTGCTGCTCACCATAATACATACCCCCGCCTTCTTAACGTTATGATTTGCAAAATAGATGTGGGGGAAGGTGGGGTTACTTAGCCGATGATTGTCTTCAGTTAAGAGATGAGTTTCCTGTATGCAGATCACATCTGCCTGCAACTTTCGGGTCTCCCTCCATAAGAAGGAGCGCTTAACTGGGGAGTTTAGTCCCTTCACATTAAGCGAAGCCACATTCAATGTTGAGGAGGATACAGACCTGGCTGGGCGGGCTGCAGGCATGGTCACCAACCTCAAATTCCACACGGGGAGACCTCAGGTGAAAAGAAGAAGCAAAAAGTGAAAAAGGGTAGAAAATCAGACGGGAGTAAGGAGGGAGGAAAGAGAAAGAGATAGAGAGATAGGCAGGAGGGGGGGAAGTAGAGGGGGAGGGGGTAAGGGTAAAGGGAAACACTTATGTAAAGCAAAATATCGTCAGACCGTAATTGACTGACTTATGGGGGGGTACTGAAAGACACTTAATTGGACCTTCCCTTTGTGCGACCAAATCCAACCGGTCGCGATACAGATGGAGGGAGGTCCACCTCCTCCCACAGCTCCAAATGGAGTCACGGCAGGTGGGGTCCGGTGTAGGGGACCAAAGGGTAGTCTCAAGAGGTCAGGTCAACCCACGTAGACCATAAACCTGTTTTCCCAAGTTTCTTCTCATATCGGAACCGACTTTAAAGCTGAGGTCCTCGTGTCCCAGTCTCTGGGGTATGTGGGGAGCTTGCAAGGGATGGCGCTAGGTTCCATGAGCGTAGAGCTCTGCGCAGTTGAGTTGGAGATGCAAATGAATGTCTAGAACCTTTGTATCTAAAATTCACAGACACCGGGGTACCCCAGGCATATTGGATCCCCTTTTCTCTGAGTAGTTGACAGCTTGGAGCGAATTCATGTCTCCTGGCGAGTGTGCCCGGGGAAAGATCTGGGTATACTGCAGAATTTTCAAATGGAGATGGAAGCTCAGGGTTCGCTCTCATAGCTTGTAAAAGTGCGTCCCTCGTTTTAATGCTTGAGAAAGAGATTAAAATGTCTCTGGGAACCTCTTTTGGCAGTTTTGCAGGTTTGGGCAGTCTATATGATTTCACAATCTCCAGGGCCTCTGGAGCTGCTGCTGGGAGAGCTGCTGCTAGGAAGGCTGTGACCACTGCTGGGAGATCCTCTCCTTCTTGCGATTCTGCCACCCCTCTTAATTTTACATTGTTTTTGCGTTGCCCGTCTTCCAAGTGGCATAGGGTTGCACGAACTGTGTCCATCTCCCTATCTAGCACATCGTAGCTATCAGCCAGATTATTGTGGGCTGAAGCATAATCAGTCATTTTAGTTTCAATGTGTGAGGTTCTCTCACTTAAGGCCGCCATTTCTGTCCTCATTTCTCCCATCATATCTCTTATTTCCCCTAGCATTGCGTCCCTCATGGAGCCCAGCATGTCCCTCATACATCGCTTAGTTAGAGGGGATTCATCTCTACTCACAGGGCTGCGATTCTCTGGGCGGCGAGGAGATCGTGGAGCATGAGAGACCGCGTTGGAGGGAGACGCTGGGTCCTTCCTGGCCGGCGCCATCTTGGGATCCCTGTGAGGCTCTGGGGTAAAGAACGCTGTGAGCTTGCCGTCAGCCTCACGTCTGCGAGACCCGGTCCGCGGCATGCCCGAGGTGAGAGGTAAGTGCTGTGCCGTCTTTTAGGCAGAATGTGAGCTCGGGGAAGCCGTTAGGGCCGCTTTACCGGACTGAGTGGAGGAGCTCCTCTAGAATGTGTCCGGTGCCATCGGCTGCAGGACACGCCCCAGCACCACATGTCCTTTGACCGGCAAAGTGGACGAGAAGTTGAGATCTGAGTTGCACCTGCGCTACCATGAAACGATGAGTCAGCTGAAGAAGATGGGCTATAACCCCGCAGTGCACGTCAAGTTTACTAAATACCTAGTAAACACTTATGGGATCGTGATGGGCAAGAATGCCGGAATCGATGACCTTTCCTTCTTTAATGACCCAGAAAACCTCATGAAGATGGTGTGGGAGTGCATGCCACCTCATGAGATAAATGACATCTTCATAATATGCAAATGTCTGGAATATTGTGCCGAAGGGAACTTAAAATCCATGTTCCTTGAATTAGGGCATAGCCTTGCAAATATATGACTCAACCACAAATAAATGTTGCCAACACCGTCTGAATGATGAGTCCTATTCATTGAGCTCTTGTTTTATGCTGATTTATATGCATTGTCATATGGCATATGTGATCAGGAGATATAATCCAAGACGTACAGAAGAGCAGATCTAGTAAATGTGAAATAGAACAAACTTAATCTGGTTAGACACAGCATTTGTATGTGCTAATTTACCTACGTCATCTAACCAAGAGATAATGAGTTCATGTCCTGATTAGAGATGAGCGAATTTTCCCCGAACATGTTCTCCAATTTCAAATATGGCATGAACATTGCAGATCTTGTTCGGGATTGAAAACCCGAACAATTTCCCAAAAAATCTGCGCACGCGGCTCTGTTCATGAAGAAAGTTTGAAATTTAAAGTGGCCAAAAACTGTCCCTGATTATTTGGGGCCAAAACACTCACCAGAAGACCCATTGGCCGGGAACAGCACCTTACCCTACATTTAGGGGTGCTCCAGCCATTGGGTCTCCTGGTTTGCATCAAGCTCTAGAATATGTTTGAGCTTTAAATGAATTTTTTTAAACTTCCTGGAGTTTGCAGGGGTTTTGACACCTGTAGGGTCTGAATTTTGAAAACAGTGCCAGATGTGGCAGCAGCCGTGAAGTCCAGGAAGCTTACAATGTCCTTAAAACATCCATTTAAGGGGGCTTCATATTTTGGGGGGAATTTTTTTATTAATATTTTAATTTTTTTTATTTTTTTTTGTGGGCGGGGTGGGATTGAGCAAACCTTAATTATTGTAGCAGGTAACCAGCATGTGAGACCATTTCTTCTATAGTTATGTTTTAGCAATTAGTATAAAAATAGCATATGACCATTATATGCTTCACACACATGGTCTTATAGGTCTGTTCCACTCATGAAACACTATACTATGCATATTACTTCTTGAAAATATGCAATCACTATTTCATTTCGTTCCATACGTTCACATTACCCATTTTTTTTTTTTTTTCATTTGTACAAGTGTGTTAAATGTATAATTCATAGTGACGATGAACATACAGTCATATGAGAAAGTTTGGGCACCCCTCTTAATCTTACTCTTTTTTCTTTTTTTTTTTTTTAATTGTTTTTTTGCAACAGCTATTTCAGTGTGATATATGTAATAACTGATGGACACAGTAATATTTCAGGATTGAAATGAGGTTTATTGTACTAAACAAAAATGTGAAATATGCATTATTTCAAAAATTGACAGGTGCAAAAGTATGGGCACCTCAACAGAAAAGTGACATTAATATTTAGTAGATCCACCTTTTGCCTCTAGTGGCTTCCTGTAGCTGTTAATGAGTTCCTGGATCCTGGATGAAGGTATTTTTGACCATTCCTTTTTACAAAAAATTCCAGTTCAGTTAAGTTTGATGGTCGCCGAGCATGGACAGCCCGCTTCAAAACATCCCACAGATGTTCAATGATATTCAGGTCTGGGGACTGGGATGGCCATTCCAGAACATTGTAATTGTTCCTCTGCATGAATGCTTGAGTAGATTTGGAGCGGTGTTTTGGATCATTGTCTTGCTGAAAGATCCATCCCCGGCGTAACTTCAACTTTGACACTGATTCTTGAACATTATTCTCAAGAATCTGCTGATACTGAGTGGAATCCATGCGACCCTCAACTTTAACAAGATTCCGGTGCCGTCATTGGCCACACAGCCCCAAAGCATGATGGACCCTCCCCCAAATTTGACAGTGGGTAGCAAGTGTTTTTCTTAGAATGCTGTGTTTTTGTGGCGCCATGCATAACGCCTTGTTGTATAACCAAACAACTCAATGTTTGTTTCATCAGTCCACAGGACCTTCTTCCAAAATGAAACTGGCTTTATCCAAATGTGCTTTTGCATACCTCAGGCAACTCTGTTTGTGGCGTGCATGCAGAAACGGTTTCTTTCGCATCATTCTCCCATACAGCTTCTCCTTGTGCAGTGCGCGCTGAATTGTTGACCGATGCACAGTGACACCATCTGCAGCAAGATATGATGCTGCAGGTCTTTGGAGGTGGTCTGTGGATTGTTCTTGACTGTTCTCACCATTCTTCTTTGCTGCCTTTCTGATATTTTTGTTGGCCTGCCACTTCTGGCCCTGTGGTCTTCCATTTCCTTACTATGTTCCTCACAGTGGAAACTGACAGGTTAAATCTCTGATATAACTTTTTGTATCCTTCCCCTGAACAACTATGTTGAACAATGTTTTTTTTCAGATCATTTGAGAGCTGTTTTGAGGAGCCCATGATGCCACTCCTCAGAGAAAATGCAACTAGAAGAACAACTTGCAAGTGGACACCTGAAATAGCTTTTCTCATGATTGGATACACCGGGCTATGAAGTACAAAGCTCAATGAGGTTACCAAACCAATTTAGTGCTTCAGTAAGTTAGTAAAAAGTAGTTAGGAGTATTCAAATAATGAAAATCAGAACGGTGCCCATACTTTGGCATCTGTCAAATTTGAAATAATGCATATTTCACATTTTTGGTTAGTACAATAAACCTCATTTCCAACCTGAAATATTACTGTGTCCATCAGTTATTACATATATCACACTGAAATCGCTGTGGCAAAAAAAACAATTTTAAACAAAAAAAAAAAAAGAGTAAGATTAAGAGGGGTGCCCAAACTTTTTCATATGACTGTATAGTAAAATACTTGGATTTGGGAGAATGGTAACAAGTAGGGATGAACGAACACCGAAATACACCATGTTCCAAATTATTATGCAAATGTTCTTTTTCTCTGATTTTCCTAAATGGTCGGTGCAAGTGACAGTCAGTGTAATAAAAGTCACCTGTTAGAGTATATATCGAATTTTATTGAAGAAACCTCCCAATGATAACAGTATAATCTTCAAAATTAAAAAAAAACCTCTAAATGAACTGTTCCAAATTATTAGGCACAGTAGAGTTTCTAAACATTTGATATGTTTGAAAGAACTGAAAATGCTCATTTGTTGAATTTGCAGTATTAGGAGGTCACATTCACTGAAATAAAAAGCTATTTAACTCCAAAACATCCTAACAGGCCAAGATACATGTTAACATAGGAACCCTTCTTCGATATCACCTTGACAATTCTAGCATCCATTGAACTTGTGAGTTTCTGGAGAGTTTCTGCTTGTATTTCTTTGCATGATGTCAGAATAGCCTCCCAGAGCTGCTGTTTTGATGTGAACTGCCTCCCACCATCTTTTGCTTGATTATACTCCAAAGGCTCTCTATAGGGTTGAGGTCAGTGGAAGATGGTGGCCATACTATGAGGTTATCTCCTTCTATGCCCAAAGCAGCCAATGACACAGAGGTATTCTTTGCAGCATGAAGATGATTTTGCTCCTGAAGGCACGTTTTTGCTTTTTGTACCAAGGAAGAAAGTTCTCAGTCAGAAACTCTAATTTTCACACCTTCAGGAACCTTAAAGGTGCCTACCAGCTCTTTCCCAATGATTCCGGCCCAAAACATGACTCCTCCACCACCTTGCTGACGTCGCAGTCTTGTTGGGACATGGTGGCCATCCACCAACCATCCGCTACTCCATCCATCTGGACCATCCAGGGTTGCTCGGCAGTCATCAGTAAACAAGACTGTTTGAAAATGAGTCTTCATTTTATGTTTGGGCCCACTGCAACCGTTTCTGCTTGTGAGCACTGTTTAGGGGTGGCCGAATAGTAGATTTATGCACCACAGCAAGCCTTTGAAGGATCCTACACCTTGAGGTTCGAGGGACCTCAAGGGCGGTGGTTGGGAAAAGAGGACCTCTTGTTCTTACCTCCACCCTTGTATGTTAATTCCCGCAATTAATCTAGATTTCGGGATGGTGCGTCCAGCTATTATTTTCTATAGTATCTTGATCTACATGTACGTTTGCACAGTGTGCACCACCAATGCCCTACAGGTCTGTGTGGTGCTCTGTGTTCATGTTGGTTTCTAGGTGTTCCGAAGTTTGTTCTTTTTTTAATTACTATACTGATTTATTAGTACGATTTGTGGATAAGGGCGGAGGACTCGTCCTAATGAATGCACGGTTATGAAAAGAAATTACACCTAGAAATGTAAAATGATCCAAAAGCTATTTCTTGTGATTCTACTCCTAATTTTTAGTGGAAACGCCAGAAATGACTACAGGGAGGGTTAACCATCAGGACACTACATTAAAAACTTACACAAGATCTTTATGCAGAAAACTAAGTGATCCCGATATGTCAGTCATTTCCAAAAACCCATAAAAATCCCCCCTTTACTGAGTTAGTATTTGCACAAATACATAACATGAGCGTAAAATCGGGTGCGTAGATAGATTTATATTTGCAACTTTGGTCCAACAGCATCCCAGTTATATTAGAGATACCAAACATCCTATCATCTATTCAGGATGTGAAATGGTGTGAGAATCATCTATGGCTGACATGGGATGTTGTACCCCTGTATCCATTTATTCCACATACACAGGGACTTCACTTTTAACCTATCATTTTGAAAAAGACTCATTCTTCTCATATGAAGTCAAATAATTTCTACTTATGCCATTAGAGTTCTTACTAAAACATAATTATTTCTCTTTTGATAATAATGGAGAGGTCAGGGATGGGTGCAGGCTCGGACTGGCCCACAGGGTAACAAGGGAATTCCCCGGTGGGCCCCTGTTCTGGAGTCAGTCACTTGTCCCCCAATATGAGCAGTATTTGGCCCCATTACATTAAATTCACTATGTACAGAAAAAAGCAGCATCTGATCATTCACTCAACAATCCACCCGGTGCATTATTACATTGAAGTGTGACTGAGACTAATGTAATATTGGCATGTAGCTGAACAGTGGGCCCCCAGTGGTGTGCCATTGGCAGCTCAGTCCAACACTGGATGGGTGTATAATTTTCCCAGTCCCTCGATAATACTTTCATGTTAAGAAGGGAGAAACTCCATCTATATTCTTGCTGCATTGGAGGAGTTTGGAGTGCATATCTGCGTGTGCCTATTCCCCTCTGTTTGTTTACCTTAGGTAACTTTCAAATCAGCGATTTTTGACAATCGTGGCAGATCCGGCAGTTTTGCCGCATCTGACGCGTAACTGCTCACTTGCGGCAAGCCCCATTCATTCCCTATAGGACTTGCGGTCAGGTGCGGAATTTACGGTATTGCCGGATCCGGCAAATCCGGCACGTGTGGCAATGGAAAAAACATGTTTTTTTGACTTGCCGCAACTGATGGATCTGGCAAAACCGCAGCTACGGCACCTGACCGCACGTCCTATAGGGAATGAATGGGGCTTGCCACAAGTGAGACGCAGAGGCGTAGCTAGGGGTTCAACACAAGGAGGGCGAAACATCATGAGTGGGCCCCCAGCCCAGGTGACCAGCAATAATCACACGTACAACCTAAAGCATGAACATTTCTTTTAGTCAAATAGAAAACTGAATAGCATTAACACTTAAGTTTGTTTAAATTCAAAAATAATAATGTAAGGCCCCTTTCACATGAGCGGTTTGGACGATGCTGATGCCTGTGGCAAAGTCTCCTCAGCTCGGAAATCCAGCTGCCTTTAAAAAAAATGTAAAAAAAATTTGTGTTTCTTGCACCGCTGGGCCGGTATGGCCCAAGACTGGTGATTAATGCAGTGTCAATGCTCCAAATAAGGCATGGGAGCTGCTGAGCAGAGTTGTAAGGAATCTCAGCAATGTTCTGGCAACAGTGGGCAATGTGGCGGTGTTGATGGCGACAGGGGCATGACGGTGGTGCTGGAGGCGACTGGGACACGGTAGCGGTGATGGGGGCACGGTGTGGTGGTGCTGCTGGGGGGCATGGCTGCGGTGGTGGTGCTGGAAGCGGCGGGGACATATAAAAGGTTCGTCCAACCACACTACAGAGACATACTGATAGGATGTTTGCATTGTGAGCCCCAATGGGGACAGTGTTGATGATGTATGTAAAGTGCTGTGGAGGTCATAGTGTAATGTAAATGCAAAAAACTGAATTAGTCCTTACCGGTAATTCCTTTTCTTGGAGCCTTCCACAACAGCATTGGAGGATGTCGTCCACGCCCTATTGGGGGACAGGAACACAGAGAGGTTAAAAGCCCCTCCCCTTCCTCAGTACTCCAGTGTTTACCAAGATCACCCTTAGCCATGGATTACCTGATACAAACCGGAATCAAACACCAACAAGGGGGGGAACTGATGCTGTCGTGGAAGGCTCCAAGAAAAGGAATTACCGGTAAGGACTAATTCAGTTTTCTCCATTCGCCTTCCACGACAGCATTGGAGGAATACCACCGATACTCCTCAGGGTGGGACTATTGCCTGTAGGACTTTCCTACCAAAGGACAGATCCCGACTGACGGACAGAACTAACCTATAGTGGCGAGAAAAAGAGAGACTACCACGTAGCCGCTCTGCAAATCAGCTCCGATGAAGCTCCAGCCTGCTCCACCCAGGACGTAGAAGCAGCCCGAGGTGAAGGAGCCTTCAACCCCACCGGAGGAGCAAGGACCGGAACGACGTAGGCCTCACAGATCACCTTCGTGATCCAGGAAGTGATGGTAGCCTGGGAAGTCGTCTTCCCTGTATTTTTCCCAAAATGCTGAACAAAACAGGTTCTGATCTAACCTCCAGGAAGCAGTCTCACGGAGGTAGTGGAGGACAGTCCGACGAACATCGAAGGAGTGAAACACGGCCTCAGCCGCATTAGCAGGAGATTGACCAAATGAAAGTAGAACCACAACCTGGGACCGATGGAAAGCCGACACAACTGTCGGAAGAATAGATGAATGCAACAGAAGCGTAATGCGAACAACGGACACCACGAGGCACGGAGCCCGGACAGAGAGTGCCTGCAGTTCTCCAACTCTGGAGCAGAAGTGATGGCCACAAAAAACGGCCCCTTGTGAGAGAGACGTAAGGGATGCTGCAGACAAGGGTGCAAAGGGACTTTGAGAAATCCCCTGGAGAACAATCTTCAAATCCCAGGGAGGGACAGAAGGCCGAACCGGGGACACCGCCCCCAAGCAGAAGTAAAAAACCGCTTGATTCATCAATGGGAAGCAAGATCCTGGGCAAAAACTGCTCCAAGGGCCGACCCTGGACTTAAAGAGTGCTCGGCCGAAGCCCCAAATCAAAGCCACGCTGCAAAAACCCAAGAGTTGGGCCACATGAGGATGATGCATGGCCAGGATGGAAGGAGCACACCAGGACAGGAACCGATTCCAGCCCTCCCAGAAATAGTGTGCGACCCAGGCTGCCTGCCCTGCCGAAGCATGCGGATCACTGCCTGGGAGAGACCCTTGGTCCTCAGGATCCCGGCCGCAACAGCCAGGCCGCCAGATAGAGCCACCGAAGGCCCAGGTGAAAGAGGACTCTGGGACAGTAGGTCGAGACAGTGGGGTAACCGAATCAGTCCCTCCAGGCCCAGGTCTCGGATGGCGCCGTACCACACCCGTTTGGGCCACAGGGGAGCCACCAGGATAGTCGACACCCCCTCCGCCCGAATCTTTTGCAATGCCTTGGGAAGTAGCGGGATTGGAGGAAATGCATACATCAAACGGAAGGCCCAGGGATGGGCAAAGGCATCCAGCCCCCTAGGATGGTCCGACCGCATAAGGGAGAAAAAAGGGCGGCACCTTTGTATTCGAGCCCGAAGCAAACAGGTCGATCGAAGGGACACCCCACCTGTCCGTAAGAGAGCGAAATACATCCGGATGGAGGCACCATTCTCCTGGGTGGACCTCCGTGCGGCTCAAGAAATCTGCCTGTACATTGGCCATTCCCTTCAGATGAACTGCCGAGGAGGAGAGAAGATGGCGTACTGTCCATGAAAAGATCTTGCCAGCCCCTGCAAGTGTAAGCCTCGAGTACCGCCTAGGTACCGCAAGAAGGCAACCGTAGTCACGTTGTCCGACAGGATCTTGACATGATGACCCCGGAGAACGTGAGCTGCGCATGAAGCGCTTCCTCCACTGCCAGGAGTTCCCAGAAGTGTGAAGACTGGCGACTGACCGAGCGACTCCAAATCCACTGGAATGGTGTGCGATCCACCATCGCGCCCCAACCGGAACCGCTGGCATCAGTGGGAACAGAGGTCACAGGAGCCTGCAGCCAGGCCACCCTCATCCGAAGGTGTCCGGGATTCATCCAGGAAAGCGAGGTTACCATCTGCCCCGGGTTTCGCACCCGCGAGTTTAAGGAATCCTGACGTCTGTCCCAGGAACTCAGTATGTGTTCCTGGAGCAGATGGGAAGGAGCCTGAGCCCATGCTACCGACTGAATGCAGGACATCATGGCCTCTAACAGACATTGCTTCCCGCAAGGTGGGCGACCTCCTTGCCCGGAAGCAGGTCAGATGCACGCAGCGCAGAAGCTGATGTGCCGCAGGAAGGAACGAGGCCTGTCTCCACTGCCGAAGGAGCCACCACCAACATGTAGTCTAAATAGGGAAGCACACATATTCCCTGGATCTGGATGAATGCGATCATTTCTCCCATGAGTTTGGTAAACTCTGGGGCCTACGAGAACCCGAATGGCAGCACATTAAAACGATAATGGACCGTCCCGCCTGCCCCGGAGATCGCGAATCGCAGAAAGTGCTTGTGGGACGGGTGAATGATAATACGCGTTCTGGAGGTCCAAAAACCTCCTGGAGTAACGCCCCAGGCCCTCCTCTCCAGGAGGAACTGGGGACCCCACACCCAAATCCAACAGGTCTCGCAGGCTCGACAAGAAAAATGTGCGAGAGTCCCCTGAGGAAGCGAGAGGACTCGAAGACACGGAGGGGCTGGCTCTCAAAGTCCAAGCGCAGATCCTCCCAAATGGTCGAGAGGATCCAAGTGCACGAGGAGATTGCTTGCCACTGTGGCAGAGAAACCGCAGGAGCTGCCCCATGGGGAAGGCGGCATTGTTTAGGGGGCGGCTGGTGATGCCGCTGCTGGGGGAGCAAGATATTACGGGTCTTGTCCCCTTTCAGGAATGCCCAGCGACCAGACTTACCCTTCCCTTTAGACTGGGAGGGTTGGCTGCGCTCCGGCCGAAAAGACTGCAACCGAAAGGACTTCTGTTCCGGGAGACACAGTTTCCGGTCTGACACCTTACCCAGGATGTCATCCAATGCCAGACCAAAGACAAAAGACCTTTGAAAGGGTAGGCCACACAGCTGGAGCTTAGACGTGACCTACCCATTCCACAAAGGAAGCCATACTGCCCTGTGAGCTGCGTTAGCCAACACTGCCCACCTGGCGCCAATGCGGATCGACTCAGGAGAGGCATCGGTCAGGAAGCCCGTAGCACGTCTCAGAAGTGGAATGGAGTCCAAAGCTCCTACCTGGAGCACCCTGCAGGAGGATTCTTCCAGCTGGGTGATCCACTTAAAGAGAGACTTGGTTAAAAGCCTCACCCAAAGGCTAGTGGCCCACAGTCACCAGAGCACGGGCCCTGCCAGGGGGATAGCCTGCCGCCATCATGTGTCACCTATACATAATGCCTTGGATGATGGACAGCTTAGGATTGAACCCAGAGCCACGGCTGGGTACATGGGGCATGGTGCAGGTGATTAACTGCTACATGGTTGCTGCCAGAGCAGCCCCACACATGTAGAGGAAATGTTCACCAGGAGTTTTTGAGGGCACCCTCCATCTTATGATCGAGGGGGTCCTACAACTGGGAGGAATCTTCAAAAGGCCACGCGGTCTTATATGCTACCTTGGACACCTGGATGTCGACCTTCGGGACCTCCCAGACAAAGTCATCACCCTCCAGTCCACTCGGATGGGGTGAGCAGCCGATGTTTTGGAGACTCCCACACCCGGCAGATGAGAGCCCGGATGACCTCATGGACAGGGAAGCCCAACTGCCGCTTAGACTTCAGGCCTCTGAACATTTAGTCCTGCACAGAAGAAGGGGGTTCCACCACCTCTACTCCCATGGTACTGTGGACAGTGTCCACCAATTCACCCATGGACTCCGTGGAAAAATAGTAGTGTCCAGATTCTCGTACCTGGACAGAGGCAACAGAGGCAATATCCTCCCCATCCTCTGACACTGAGCTCTGGTCAGCCTCCATGAGATCCACAGAGTCACATTCCTGGAGCTTCCCCTCTTTCGGAGGGGAAGGCCTGGAAGCTGCAGCAAAACCCAGCAGCCGAGATAGAAGCCTGCACCTCTTCCCTAATGGATTGGAGCTCCTCAAGCAGGGATGGGGAGTCCATCCTGACAACACTGTCAGTCATGGCCGACACCTTTTTGTAGGAAGAGGGAAGTTCGTGCCACAGCCACATTTCCATGGACGGGATTTTATCACAGGTGGCCCTTGTCTCCCTATAGAAACAAAGGGAAGAGAAGGGGGTCCCAGTGTGAATGCAGGGCCTAAATAACTCTACCCCTTGTGACCACCCCAGAAACACTTACATGAGCTGGGGGAACGCTGGGCTCTGCAGAAGCAGAGGTGGAAGCCTATCACCCTCCATGTTTCAGGGATCAGCCTTACCTGGGTGTAGCTTCCGGCGGGCACTTATCCAGAAGTACCGTGCCCCCAACGAGGAACACCTGTTCCCTCCCTCCTCCTGGTCACTGGCCGCAGGCAGTAGCGCGCGATATGCCTGCTGGGTTCCCTGGAGCCGCGCCCAGTCTGTACAGGAGCCACCGCCCGATACAGGAAGTGCCCCGCCCGAAACAGGAAGTGCCATCCAGAAACCTCTGATGCATGCCCCAGGGACCGCAGCTGGAGGAGGGAGACGCCGGAGAGCTGAACAGGCCTCCGGCGCTGCAATACACTGCCTGCTTTGCCCCGTAGGACGCAGGAAGACCGGATGGTCCCACCACGGGAGCCCCGAGAAGGAGGAGGAGGCCGCCCCCGACGTCCATCCCTGGCCCGGCTGTAAGTACACCCCAATGCTGCCTCTGCCGGCCTGACAGCACTGGAACCTCTCCATGCCCCAAGGGGGACAGGAAGACACTGGAGTACTGAGGAAGGGGAGGGGCTTTTAACCTCTCTGTGTTCCTGTCCTCCAATAGGGCGTGGACGACATCCTCCAATGCTGTCGTGGAAGGCGAATGGAGAAAAGTATTATTCTTAATATTATGTCACAATACCAGGATCTGAGGATCTTCTATTTCGAGGTCAGGGACTCTCTGATGCCATGTTGCTGCTTGTCTCGCTGTCCTCCTCTTTTGACACTGCAGTGCGGTGGACAAGAGAGCATTAACTGGTTAATAACAAGAAGTATGGAGTGTACTAACTGAGCCATAAACCCTCCCCATACCATGTCCAGCAGACATTGTAGGATTACTATATGGATTTTATTATTCGGGTATGGACACACTGGCGTGAAACGCGGATGAGTGCAATGTGTGATTTTATCGCATTGCACTTGGACCAATGCTAATCAATCTCTGAGAGCACAATGACGAGTGTCGGACGCTTTTTTCTCAGCCAGATTCAGGATGAGAAAAAAGTCGCAACATTCTGCGACAGTCTGCAATTCACACCGAGACTCACCAATGCAAGTCTACGGGTCTGACAAAATCACATACCGCACATTGACAGCACACGGACCATCCGAGAAGCATTAGTTTCTTCATGGATACATTATCATTTTGTAACTGAAAACACTGTAAAATGTTCCTGTAAATGATTCTACAGTAAATAGCTGCTGAGGAAAGAACAGATTGCACACGGATGTGATCTGAGAGAAATGTCGGACACTCGCACAGCAGTTGGATGCCAAATGGACCAAGTAACCGATGACACTCATCCATCTCTCCTGGATGAGAAACAGACCGATTTTAAGGCGGCGGGAGACAGTGTACCACCGTGTCCTCAGCTCCGTGCTGTGCACACAGTATACCACCATGTCCTCAGCTCTGTGCTGTGCACAGACAGTGTACCACCATGTCCTCAGCTCTGTGCTGTGCACACAGTGTACAGTACACTATGTGCACAGCACGAAGCTGAGGACATGGTGGTACACTGTGCACAGCACGGAGCTGGTGACATGGTGGTACACTGTGCACAGCACGGAGCTGGGGACATGGTGGTACACTCTCTGTGCACTGCACAGAGCTGGGTACATGGTGGTACACTGTGCACAGCACAGAGCTAGGGAGATGGTGGTACACTGTCTGTGCACAGCACAGAGCTGAGGACATCCCAGAATAGGCAGACAGGCCACAGATGGGCGGCAGGACAACACTGAGCCCACCTGGAAGAACTACAACTCCCAGCACCCAACACACTGCCCAGAAATCATATAGGACAGGCAGAAGAACTACAACTCCCAGCATGCCACACCCTGACAACACAGAAAGGTGGCAGCAGCTGCATGGAGGCAGACACACGGTACAGCTGCCAATATCACCACACACAGCGCCAGCCACAGTCCTCCTGCACCCCCGTCCTCCTCTCCTCTGTCCTCCTGCACCTCTGTCCTCCTCCTCTGCCCCTCCTGCTGCTCCTCTATCCTCCTGCACCCCCATCCTCCTCTCCTCTGTCCTCCTGCACCCCCGTCCTCCTCTCCTCTGTCCTCCTGCACCCCTGTCCTCCTCTCCTCTGTCCTCCTGCACCCCCGTCCTCCTCTCCTCTGTCCTCCTGCACTTCCGTCCTCCTCTCCTCTGTCCTCCTGCATCCCCGTCCTCCTCTCCTCTGTCCCTCCTGCTGCTCGGCTGTCCTCCTGGACCCCCGTCCTCCTCTCCTCTGTCCTCCTGCACCCCCGTTCTCCTCTCCTCTGTCCTCCTGCACTTCCGTCCTCTCCTCTGTCCTCCTGCATCCCCGTCCTCCTCTCCTCTGTCCCTCCTGCTGCTCGGCTGTCCTCCTGGACCCCCATCCTCCTCTCCTCTGTCCTCCTGCATCCCTGTCCTCCTCTCCTCTGTCCTCCTGCACCCCCTGTCCTCCTCTCCTCTGTCCTCCTGCACTTCCGTCATCCTCTCCTCTGTCCTCCTGCATCCCTGTCCTCCTCTCCTCTGTCCCTCCTGCTGCTCGGCCGTCCTCCTGGACCCCCGTCCTCCTCTCCTCTGTCCTCCTGCACCCCTGTCCTCCTCTCCTCTGTCCTCCTGGACCCCAGTCCTCCTCTCCTCTGTCCTCCTGCAGCCCTGTCCTCCTCTCCTCTGTCCTCCTGCACCCCCGTCCTCTCCTCTGTCCTCCTGCACTTCCGTCCTCCTCTCCTCTGTCCTCATGCATCCCCGTCCTTCTCTCCTCTGTCCCTCCTGCTGCTCATAATACAGAATCCTGGACAAAGTGCTTCGGTGTCCGCGCTGCTGCTCTAAAGCCAAAGAAACACAGACACGGGAATGTCTGGTACAGCTACAGCCTTTATTTTCCTCCTACGCGTTTCGGAGCCTCCTCCCGAGCTCCTTCCTCAGGGAACATCCTCCTGCTGCTCGGCTGTCCTCCTGGACACCCGTCCTCCTCTCCTCTGTCCTCCTGCACCCCCGTCCTCCTCTCCTCTGTCCTCCTGCTCTTCCGTCGTCCTCTCCTCTGTCCTGCATCCCCGTCCTCCTCTCCTCTGTCCCTCCTGATGCTCGGCCGTCCTCCTGGACCCCCGTCCTCCTCTCCTCTGTCCTCCTGCACCCCTGTCCTCCTCTCCTCTGTCCTCCTGCACCCCCGTCCTCCTCTGTCCTCCTGCATCCCCGTCATCCTCTCCTCTGTCCTCCTGCATCCCCGTCCTCTCCTCTGTCCTCCTGCACTTCTGTCCTCCTCTCCTCTGACCTCCTGCATCCCCGTCCTTCTCTCCTCTGTCCCTCCTGCTGCTCGGCTGTCCTCCTGGACACCCGTCCTCCTCTCCTCTGTCCTCCTGCACCCCTGTCCTCCTCTCCTCTGTCCCTCCTGCTGCTCGGCCATCCTTCTGGACCCCCGTCCTCCTCTCCTCTGTCCTCCTGCACCCCTGTCCTCCTCTCCTCTGTCCTCCTGCACCCCAGTCCTCCTCTCCTCTGTCCTCCTGCATCCCCGTCCTCCTCTCCTCTGTCCTCCTGCATCCCCGTCCTCCTCTCCTCTGTCCCTCCTGCTGCTCGACCGTCCTCCTGGACCCCAGTCCTCCTCTCCTCTGTCCTCCTGCACCCCTGTCCTCCTCTCCTCTGTCCTCCTGCACCCCCGTCCTCTCCTCTATCCTCCTGCACTTCCGTCCTCTCCTCTGTCCTCCTGCATCCCCGTCCTTCTCTCCTCTGTCCCTCCTGCTGCTCGGCTGTCCTCCTGGACACCCGTCCTCCTCTCCTCTGTCCTCCTGCACCCCCGTCCTCCTCTCCTCTGTCCTCCTGCTCTTCCGTCGTCCTCTCCTCTGTCCTGCATCCCCGTCCTCCTCTCCTCTGTCCCTCCTGCTGCTCAGCCGTCCTCCTGGACCCCCGTCCTCCTCTCCTCTGTCCTCCTGCACCCCTGTCCTCCTCTCCTCTGTCCTCCTGCACCCCCGTCCTCTTCTGTCCTCCTGCATCCCCGTCCTACTCTCCTCTGTCCTCCTGCATCCCCGTCCTCTCTGTCCCTCCTGCTGCTCGGCCGTCCTCCTGGACCCCCGTCCTCCTCTCCTCTGTCCTCCTGCACCCCTGTCCTCCTGCACCCCCGTCCTCCTCTCCTCTGTCCTCCTGCACTTCCGTCCTCCTCTCCTCTGTCCCTCCTGCTGCTCGGCTGTCCTCCTGGACCCCCGTCCTCCTCTCCTCTGTCCTCCTGCATCCCCGTCCTCCTCTCCTCTGTCCCTCCTGCTGCTCGGCTGACCTCCTGGACCCCTGTCCTCCTCTCCTCTGTCCTCCTGCACCCCCATCCTCCTCTCCTCTGTCCTCCTGCACTTCCGTCCTCCTCTCCTCTGTCCTCCTGCATCCCCGTCCTCTCCTCTGTCCCTCCTGCTGCTCGGCTGTCCTTCTGGACCCCCGTCCTCCTCTCCTCTGTCCTCCTGCACCCCAGTCCTCCTCTCCTCTGTCCCTCCTGCTGCTCCTCTGTCCCCCTCGTTCTGCCCCTCTTTCCTCTTCTCCTGTCCCCTTGTTCCTGTCCCCCTGCACCTCTGTTCTCTTTTCCTCGGACCCCCTGTTTCTGTCCTTCTGCCCCTCTGTGTCTGTCCTACTGCCCCTCTGTTCCCGTTTCTGCCCTTCTGCCCCTCTGTTTCTGTCCTACTGCCCCTCTGTTCCCCTGTTTCTGTCACAGGCACAGGTCGTGAGGGGGTTCAGAAGAGGGGGGGGTGCTAGCAGAGAATTCTGCGGCCGGGGGGGTGTGCTAGCAGGGAATTCTGCGGACGGGGGGGGGGTGCTTTCACACTCACGGCGGCCGCCGTGCGTCTGCTGTAAGGAGGAGGAGAGGAGGGGCGGGCAGAGCTGCAGGTTAGGAAGTCCCGTCCTCCCTCCTCCTTGGCCGGCGTGGCGGCCAGCGGCTAGCACGGGGCCCCCGAGGGGGTGCGGGGGCCCCCCGGGGGGCGGGCAGTGGGCCCCTCACGCTGTGGCGACGCTACTGGTTTGCTACTAACCTTGAGGTATAGTGTCATCATAAATGTGCCTGGAGCTTGTGTGACTGTGTTTTGCTCAATCTATGTGTATTGTTGTGTCCCAAATTTTCACCAAAAACCCCTGTCAAACAGTGAGATTGCAAAGGACATTGCGGTTCCATCACTGGTGTGGTGAGGCACCAATTTTTTGCAGAAGCAATCGACCTAGGTTTGTTACACAGCAGCCATTGGGCCCCTGCTGTGACATTGCCAATCATGTGTGAATGGCCTTGACCATTTTGTGGTTTGTTGGTCTCCCACTGGGCTGCATGCATTGGCGAGTTTTACGCCTTAACAACGACCTTCTTGGTGACTCCAAAGTCAGCCACGTATGCTCAGCGAGGTCTGACTCGTCAGGCTAGCTGCTGTGTGACAGGGTCAGAACAACCGGCTTCTCACATCAGCGGTAAGCGCTGCTCGCGGCAGTGCGATGATTTACTGCATCTGCCACATAATTGCCACACTTGCGGTTCACCTGTGGCAAGCCCCATGCAATGTGTATGGGGTTAGATGCAAGTGTGGCAAGTTCGGATTGGGCACTTGTGGCAGCTGCGGCGGCCAAAAAAACACGGTCAGCAGAGGTTACTTCGCAGGCGCAGCTGCCACAAGTGCCCAATCCGCAACTACACCGCACTTGCCGCAAGCACCATAGACATTGCATGGGGCTTGTGGCAGGTGAACCGCAAGTGTGGTGGTTAGGCGGCAGATGCGGGAAATCGGGTGCATTGGCCGCGATCAGCGTTTACTGCTGATGTGAAAGGGGCCTTAAGGGGTCGCTGCATTGGTGCTGCAATGGTGTTTACATCAGACTGTTTGACATCTGACCAGCGCCCTCTTAGTGACGTTCTCTTGTTCCTTACCAGGATCTATTTTTCTGTGGCTTTGCCCAGTAATTGAATTGCGTATCTGACCAGTGATCTTTGACACACATCTCATGACAACACAAACACATGGGGATTGCAGGTGTTCGCATGCTTTACATGCAACGCTCTTGGTCTTTTTTGTTTTTTTTATCGTCAGATTTCTGGCTACTGGCAACACATTCAGCTCCCTACATTTTGAGTTCCTACTTGGCACTTCAACAATATCAGGAATTGTCAAAAATGTGTGATGTGATTTGGGACACCCTGCATGACCGTGTGATGCCTCAGCCAACCACACAGGACTGGGTGAGGATATCCCAGGGTTTCCATGAAGAAGCACAGTTTCCACACTGTTTAGGAGCATTGGATGGTAAGCACATTCATGTCAAGAAGCCACCGAATTGCGCCTCCCGTTTTTTTAATTACTAAAAATATTTTCAGTGGTGTTGTTGGCCTTGGTTGACAGTAATTACTGTTTCATCTTTGCTGACTTTGGGGCCTATGGAAGTGCGTCTGATGCTCGCATCTTTCGCTCTTCCAGATTAGCAAATGTGAAGGCAGTTCTTAAGGCCGCTGTTCTCCTGCATAATTTTGTTCGAAGACATGATATCGGCCAGTTTGAACATGTGAATGTGAGGCAAGCAAATGTTACTTCACAACAGGACGTTACACTTGCCAACCAAGCTCGACCCTCTGGCCTTCAAGTCCGTAATCTTTTTGCAGATTATTTCCAATCTCCAGAGGGGAGTGTGCCATGACAAATGGAGGGGAGCCTGTCATTTTGTTTAGTGGTTATGGTTTTCTAGTTGTAGATAGGTTAGGGTCTCGCAAGACAATGAGGACCCTTGACGTGAGTTGCGAGCTTATGTTTTTGTTGGCCTAACAGTTACTAGCCTATCCAAAGGCTTAGGTTGGCCCACAAAATCAACTAATACCTCATTTGGGCTGGGTTTTTTAAAAAAACAAAACAAAAAGGTACATATTTTGGATTTATCATGTTTACATATTTGCAGAAATAAAGAATATTGATGCATGTGTGGTCTTTTTGTCTTGAACTGCACCTTGGATATCCCCACGAATGATACAACTTAAATTTCGAAAACTCAGGATCACTCCATTTTGGTTGAAACATTCAATACACACTTTGTGGCTCAGGGCCAATTCCCTTACCTCAGCACCAAACTTGTCGGTACTGTGGGGCAGCGCCGGGATTGCAAGTCAGGAAAACGTTGAGCCCGGTAATAGTTCAAACAGTACCTGGCTTTATTGCTGATACACACAGCAGTGGCACAAGCTGCCAGAATCCGGGTCGCAGCCGGGTACACGGGATACAGTCCACACGTAAGGTAACCCAGTTCCTTCAGGTTATGAGATTTATGATATAGGTCGCCCCGAGCTCCCAGCCCTCCTGGCTAGACCGTGTTGTTATAGCACACGGCCCCTGGAACTCTTGACCTCTCCTGTCTATCTCTGCTGCTGCTTCAGCTTAGACAAAAAGCTCTCCACAGGGAACCCCGCCCTGCCTCCTGGCCAGGCTTTTAACTCCGTGTCTCCTTCCGGGACCCTGCAAGACCCGGAGCGGAGGGAGCGGACCGTCCCTTTCTCTCACACCCTACACCGGGTTCATATACGTGACAGTGCGCATTCTGGGGGAGACATAGCGCCCCTCGCATATGATCCCCGCACTGTCTCACAGTACATACAGTGAAGATTGTCCTTACTATCAGGTTTGTGTCTAATTGGAGTAGTGTATATGTTATGTTTAGGCAATATCGTACCTCAAAACCAGCTTCCAGTGCTCCATTTGTACAGTCTGAGGAATGCGGGGTCATCATATCGTAATGAAAGTATGTTCCAGACATCATGGGAAAAAAAGAAGATTCTCCTTTTGGTTGGTGTCACACTAGAGGCTGACGTACGCAATAACGTACGCAATAGACATAGGTTCAAAGCAGCCGCACAACACAGCAATACTGCTATGCACTGTCAGTGAAAACAAGGCACATGGCACACCGGTCTTTACCTTACCAGTGGTCACACAGAGACTGCACAGTATCTGAGCACACAGGAAACGCTGTCTGCGGACTTTTGCAGGGTGCTGTGTTAATGACATATCCTGCAGCTATTTGGGTGAACGCGCAAAAAGTTAAAAAAAAAACAATTTCCTTGGACAACGCATTTTATTTGGCGACAAAACTAAGGTACTGTGTGTGCAGTATGATGAGGCAATATGTTGCAAAATTTAGTACACGGCTTCATGTAACATGTATGCTCAAAAAACACACTCACAACAAGGAACTAGGCAAACTAAAAAAAGTATGCACATACAGTAAGGAAACATAAACTGCAGCAATATGCTGCTCTTTGATTAACGTGCAAAAACTTCCAACAACCACCTGATGGACAGGGTCCCCTCCCCTCCTGTACCTATACGTCCCGATCGTCTAGATTTAGTGTACTAGTGCTTGTCTCCCTTATCCTGATGTAAAGCGCCATGGAACCTAATGGCGCTATATAAATAAATAATAATGATATTTAACAGGCACAACTATTACATGTTAACCAACTCCTCAAGACTGGCCACCGTGTCCTCAGTTGTATTTGCCCCCACAACACTGTCAGGTATGTTAGGTTGACTGCTGCTTGGATTACCTGACCGAGTGTTTTGGATGTTTACCGAGGTTGTGGCCATGCTTGGGGCAAGCAGGGATGTGGCCCTAGAATAAGCTAGTTTCTCCATTGAAGGAGTGTATATCTGCTGGGCTGGTACTTGCACTTGTTGGAAAGGCAAAGGCACATACTGGGCCATTTGGGATGGGCCTTGGCCTGAAGGTGCTTGACCCACAATTTGTGTACTACACAGTTGCCCACCATAGATTTGTGGGGACCCAGGAACTGTTGCAGCAACCACAAATCTAACTGGGCCAGCAGATTGGGGAGCAGCAGATTTGTTAGCTGGGTGCCCAGCAATGTACTGACTTGTGTGTGTAAAACCCAAAGAGCTCAAAGGCTGGCCGCCTCCAGCAGACGATAGCTGAAGGGGAGCAATGACATTTGGGATATTGACCACATTTTCGACAGCCCGATGGTGCCCTGATTGGGAAGCCAATGTCTCCAGTGTGGCCGCCCTTACTGTGTGGGTCGCAGGTTGCTGTTGTGGGGGCTGCCGGTTTACTCACCACTGTTCTATGCAGGAGAGGACAGCATGTGACAGGCAGATATTAGAGTCAGCATTGCAGCCCTAACCCTTTCCTGCCTTTCAGAAGACACTTTAGTGAGGCAGGGAGAGGGGGATTGGCAGAATCTCTCTACGTCCGATTCCGATGTTAGGGAATTCATGACGGAGGGAATTTGGGTATCAATCATCTCTGGCAAACTCCTCATCTCCTCAAGCCGCCTTGACCTTCAGCCTCGAATATTGGGCATCAGACTCTGTGGAAGATTTGCAGGCCCTGCGGCCTGAGTTGGTGGTGACTGTGGCAATTGGGCCGTTGGTTGCTGGGGATCTTGTGTGCTGCCTGCTGCAGGGTCTGGTGCAGTGTCTTCCACATCAGAGGGTGTTTCCTCAACCGTAGATTGAACACTCTCTTGTCGTGGATCTGGTTCAGACGCCGAGGTGTTTGGTGTCGACTGGCCACCTGCTTGAGGGTCATCTGACTCTTCCAGGTTGTCATCAGTTCTACAAAGAAGATTAAAAATTGGTCATAGGATCAAGACGTGCAACATATTAACACAAATTATCAAACAACTCTCAAAACCAGACATGTTTATGGCAAGTTATAGCAATGTGACAGATCCTGAAGGTGAATTACACTGTAGAGCAAGGCAAAAGAGGGCACATGTAAACTTTACGATATATTCAAAATAACCACTTTGTGTATCTACACAATTGTGTTTTTTTTTTTGTTTTTTTTAAACAATAAATGTTTATTGAACAAAGTTTTCATACAAATCAAACAAGACATCAGTAATATACTATAAGGAGTCCATGTATAAAACAAGGGTCAAGAGGGGGGGGGGGGGAAGGGGAGAGGAGGTAAAAAGGGGGGGGGGGGAAAGTCCCCCAGGGGGAATCACAAATTCACATTTGACACTTTCTGAGATAAGGCTATGAACATATAAAGCATTCAGACAGTTCCCGAACTCTGGATCTGTTTCTGGGCTTATACTTAAGTCTAAACTCATATTCAGACTAAAATTAAACTTAAAGGTACCGAGTCTACACCATGGCTAGAACATGTTCCATAGTACACCTTACATTCGGTATTAAGAAGGGATCGGTGTAGCAAGAGGATGAGAAGCCCATATGTGCCATGCATCCAAAGTGTGTTTTCTAGTTGGCAGGTTTTGCGCCAGGTAATATTCATGAGCAAAAATAGAGTTTACCCTGTTCACCACTTCCGATAAATTAGGTGGGGTCTGCGCCTTCCAGTCGGACGCCAAGGCTAGCCTGGCAGCCACCAGGATTAAGTCAGGGTCCTCCACATAATGGGGGGATATAACTCCAGGCCAATATGTAGGAGTGCCAACTGTGGCGAAAGAGGGATCATAAAACCCGTGATTGACTGGATCAGGCGCTCGACCAGAAACCAAAAGGGGGTGCCTCTCGGGCAGGACCACCACATGTGGGCAAGATTACCCTTCTGTCCACATAGTCTCCAGCACAAAGGGGAGGCATGTTTCCCAAATCTGGCCAAACAGGCTGACGGAAGGTACCAGCGAAAATGTAATTTCTTTAAGTTCTCTAGATGATTGATACACCTGGTAAGTTTAGCCATGCGATGGGACGCTTTCTCCCAGTTCTCTCTCTCTGTAGTAAACTGGAGGTCTTCCTCCCATTTCTGCATGTAAACCAATTTCTCCGGGTCGCCCCTGGCCAGGAGAGCCTTATATATCCGAGATAAACCCTTCAGATCTGATGAGGTGGACAGAAGGAAGCCCAGGAAGGCAGAAGGAGATTGTCTCCCCGTCAACCAGTCTCTAGCCTCAGTGGCCATGAAATGTCTCAGTTGGAGGTATTGTAGGAACAAAGTTCGTAAGGATGGGTCACATTCCGTCAATGTGTCAAATGACACCAAGTCTCTTTCCGTTATTAAGTCTGCTAGTGTGTGAATTCCCACCACTTCCCATTTAGGAATCTCTAAAAAGGGTAGATGTAGGCGAAGTGCTTTCAGAGAAATGTCAGAGGCCGGTAATCTAGTCCAGGATTTTGGTAGACCCCCTCGAGTGGAGAAGCAGGGTACGTGTCGTGTCTAGTTTAAATTTCCTTTTTAGTTTGGTCAAGGATTCTGCCTCTAGAATAGTCCAAAGTCCCTGGAGTCTGACCCCGTCAACAAAACTCTCAATCTGCATCCAACCCAGGTCTCCAGCAGATATCCAGAACCTCTTTGCTTCCTCTAATATGACTGCCCCATGATAAGACTTTAAGTCTGGGACCCCCATCCCTCCTTTATTCATGTGAAGTGACATAACTCTTTTGGGGACCCTCGGTTTTTTGTCAGCCCATATGTATCTCTTAGTCAGGGACTGCAGTCTGTTTATTAACTTGCCAGGTATAGCAACAGGCACACAGCGGAAACAGTAGAGAATCTTAGGTAAAAGCATCATCTTAAACGCCTGCGTTCTCGCCATCCATGTCAAGGCATGTAGGGGGTGTTTACTCATGCAATCCGACAAAGCTTTCACCAGGACCTCAACATTAGATTGTACTATCTGAGGAGTGGGGCCTAGAATGATGCCTAAATATGTTATGCCACCCGGGCACCATTGAAAGGGGAGTCTCTCTGATAAGCTGGAAGACAGAGACAACGGGACACATATTGGTATTGACTCACCGGGGACTCCGGTTTAGACAGGCAGTAGCTTCTTCCTCCTTGTCACGGGTGGACCGTGCCTGCCGGTAGTGGGGCCCGGTTGAGTGCAGATCAAAAAGTTGAAGACGTCTTGTGGGAACAGATTAAGGGGTTAATTGTTTCGTGACGCCACCTATGAATGTTTCGGTAATCCTTACCGACGCTGCGGAGCCTCCGGGAGATGGATAGCAGCAAGATGGCTGAGCGGTGATCCCCGGAGGCTGGAGCTGCTTAAGATGTTGTGCGGCAGCTGCGGTTACCTTGTGTGCAGACGGATGTAATCATAAGGAAGCACGGACACTGGAAGTCTCTGTAACGGGTCTTTACTGTAGCCAGCAAGCAGTACATGGTATACAGTTGTAGATAGCAGACCGGGTGGACTCTGCAGTGATAGGTGTCCCTCAGAGATCCGCGGTGTTCCTCCATTCTAACTAAGTAGGTTGCCGTTGTCGCCCAGGAATACCAGATCGGGTACAGGGAGGCTGCTTGAATGCCCTATCCAAAGTATACGTGATGGATGTTTTGGGGAGCCTTGGGTCCCTTGGTGGGTACACCGCTGGTTAGACGACGGGAATTTGGCGGGTGGTGGGGTGCTCCTGGAAAGCTTCTCCTCCACGCCTCTGGTTCGCATAGCAGAGCTGAACTGCTGCTAGCTTCGGTACCAGCAAACCGGCTGTATAAGGGCACGGGAGTCTTTGGAAACCCATTTCTTTGATGCCCGTAATTGATAAGGAGATGGCCGGTGGACGGTGGCCAGGGGGCTGCACCGGGTGTGCAACCCCCTCTCCTAGGTTGCAGAGCTGGGAGTCTGCAGGGGTCTTCTAAGTTGCTGTTACTTCTCCAGACCCGAGACCAGAACTCTCTAAGCCTGGACTAAACTTCCACTACACGCTACCCTTGCACTCCGCCCACCAGTACCTTGATTGGCCCTCTATGCTAAGTGAGGCATGCAGGGTATGGATCTCTGAGTTAACCACATAACTGCTGGGTCAGAGAATATTGCTGCTGCATTTATGGCTGCAATACCCTCCTGCGTTGCGGGGCGCCACAGTAGTACCATAGATTTTGAAGCGTTTAGCTTATATAGGGACACTCGTGCAAATTTAGTGAGAGCCGACATAGTCGCAGGGAGAGAAATTTCAAGTTTCGTGCAAGCAATTATGATATCGTCTGCGTACAGGCCTATTTTATGGTCCAGTTCTCCAACCGCGACTCCCGATATCAGCGGGTCAGCCCGGATCAGGGCCGCAAGAGGTTCTACCACCAAGGCGAAGATTACCGGTGAAAGCGGGCAACCCTGCCTTGTGCCATTGGTAATTTGGAAACTTCCGGACAGGAACCCGGAGGCGAGGACTCTGGCATTTGGGCGGGAGTAAAGGCTAAGGATTGCCGACACAATCGGCCCCTCAAAGCCAAACTTCCCTAAAACAGCCCGAAGGTATCCCCAGTGCACCCTATCAAAGGCCTTTTCAGCATCAAGCGACAGGAATGCACTGGGGACCCCCCTAAGCTCTGCCACTTTTACCAGGTCCACCATCCTCCTGGTGCCGTCCTTAGCCTGCCTCCCCGACACGAAGCCCACCTGATCCGGGTGAATTAAGGAAGGTAGAACTCGAGCAAGTCTGGACGCCAGTAATTTTGAGAATATCTTCAGGTCGCAATTTAGCAGAGAAATAGGCCTGTAGCTAGCAGGAGAATCATGTGGTTTGCCCGGTTTAGGTATGGTGGTGATGGTCGCCTCTAAGGCAGCGGGTGAGATGGCTCCCTTCGCCTGCCACAAGTTGAATACTCGTAAAAGATACGGGGACAGCTCGGCTGCAAAGGTCCTATAGTATGTATTGGAAAAGCCATCTGGGCCCGGGGCCGAGGAGGGTTTAGAGGAGGAAATAATTTTGGCGATTTCTTGTGTCGACATGGGCCTATTTAGTTCTGACAGTTGGTCTTTAGTCAGTGACGGGAGTGACAAGGTCTCAAGAAAGGCATTAACCTCGTCCAAGTCAGGCTGGGGCGTCTCTCTACAGTCTCTCAGGTTGTACAGGGATTCGTAAAACACCGCAAACGTCTCCGCTATCTCCTCTGGGCTCCTCACTACCCTGCCATCTGCAGTATTCATAGAGTCAATCATTGTCATAGCAGATCGTTTTTTTAGTCTCCTGGCCAGGAGCGCCCCAGCTCTGTCTCCAGCTGCATAGTGCCGCAGTCTCTTAACTTTTCTCAAATGCTTCTCATAGTCATGGAGCATCAGGGCTCTGAGCTGATTTCTGAGCAGGAAGATCTGAGCGGAGTTGTTTGACCTCGGGTTTGATTTATTTAGGTCTTCCAGGACCTGTAATTGAGTCAGCAAGTCCTCTCGAGTTTTTTCCCGGGGCCTTTTCAGTTGAGAGGCCTTCTGTATCAGCGTGCCCCTTATGACGGCCTTGTGTGATTCCCATAGGACATCGTCCGCTACATCTCCCGTGTCATTGAGGGCAAAAAAGTCTGACAGTCCCTTACCAATCACCCCCACCACTGCCTGGTCTGACAACAAGTTGGCATTAAGTCACCATGTACGCGGAGGGGGATTCCCTCCCGTCAGGGCCACCTCCAACGACACCGGCGCATGATCCGACCAAGTGATCAGACCCATTTCCGCACAGGCACAGGCCCCAAGAGTGTTATCATCGACCAAAAAGAGATCAATTCTCGAGTAGGACCTGTGCCTGTGGGAAAAGAACGAAAAGTCTTTCTCTGATGCATGGAGGTAGCGCCAGATGTCGTGGAGGCGAAATTCCCTAATCAGGGGGCCCAGCTCCTTGTCCCTTCCCACGGACGGAGCAGTACTATCCATGAGTCTGCTGGGGACCAGGTTGAAGTCTCCACAGACAATCACCTTGCCGACTGCCACCTGCTTCAGACGTTCAAACCAGGACCTAAGGAATTTAATTTGCCCATTATTTGGTGTGTAGACATTTAGTAATGTGTAAACTGACCCTGCGATCTTACATATCACAATAAGAGCACGACCATAGGGTCAGTTTCTAATGAAGATTCCCACCCCTGCTTGCTTCTTGTCAGGGTGGTTCGCAAAAACAAATGGGAAAAAGTCGGTGGCTCAGTCTGACATTATCCGCTGCTAGGAGGTGGGACTCCTGGACGCACAGGATATCCGCTTTAGAGCGGAGGGCCTCTTTCCAGAGGTAGGAAAGTTTGATAGGGGAATTCAACCCCTTCACATTAAGCGAAACACATCTCATAGTCATAGTTTTGTTTCCACAATTCACAGTGCCAGTATGATGGAATCAATGTAGAAGAGGACCCCCAGGGGGCGGGAGAGGACAGGGAAAGAGAGGAAGATAGGGGATAGGGGGACAAGGAAAAGAACAATAGATATGGGGATAGAAGAAGAAAACAAAAACACTGAACACAAATGTAAACTTAATTCAAGGCAAATTGCCAAGACGCTGGGGAGAAAAGGGGGATTAGACCACCCCACCTCAATGGATTTAAGGCGGAACGGTCCCCCTGCAGGGGCTAAGGTCTAATACGACCTCCAAGGAGGTCTCAGAGCCTCCTGCTATTCAAGAGATCAGTCACAACCAGCCCTGTATGTTCATAATAAGTTCACAGCCCTTCAGACCTCTCCATCTGTTGTCTCCGGGCCTCGCATCTCCAACGGGGCCCTTTTCGTTGGGGTCGCTGTGGCAGTCTTGGGGAAGTTCCAGTCTTGGAAGGTTTTTCTCACTTTAGAAGGGGAATTAAAGTAGTGTCTCGAACCTCTGTAGCGAAATATCACCGACACAGGGGAACCCCAAATGTATGAGATCCCCTTATCTCTCAGAATGGCACAGTAGGGGGCAAAGTCTCGTCTTCTGGCCAGGGTTTCGGGGGACAAATCTGGGAACACAGAGACCGCCCTGAAGGGGGAAGGGAGCTCCGGATATTTCTCATGGCGGCCAGCAGCTTTTCCCGCGGTTTTGTAGAGGAGAAACAGACTAAAATGTCTCTTGGAACATCTCTGTTCAGTCTTGCAGGTTTAGGTAGCCGAAAAAGTTTATCAATTTTCCTTTCCGTGTCAGGCATATCAGGGAGAGCCACCTCCATAAAGGTTGTTACCGTGGCCATGAGGTCTTCCTCCTCACCCCCCTCTGAAACTCCTCTCAATTTCACATTCTTAATACGATGTTTGTCCTGTAAATCACAGACAGCCGCCTGTAACTGCCGGACTTCTGAGTCCACCTCTGCAAAGTCATCTGCGAGGATGTTATGGGCTGCAGCAAAGTCCACCATTTTATGTTCAATGTGTCCTGTTCTCTCGCTTATAGCTGTTAGGTCTGCCCTTAGATCAGCAATCATGCCCCTCATATCCTCCTGCAGAGACCTGCGGAGGGATTCTAGGAAGCCTCTCAGACATCCCTTTGTCACTTTAGCCTCATCATCCTCTCTGGCTCCTGGGCCCCCTCCTCCATGCTGAGAGTGAGGAGAGCAGAGAGGTGTTGATTTTCCCGCCCCCTGAGCCATGTTGGAAGAAGATCTCAGTGTCCTTTCTACCCCAAAGAAATCTCTCACCGAGTGCTCGGTATCTCTGTGTCTGGAGCCGCCTTTAGACATCTCAGTCTGCTCCTGAGGTAATCCGATCTCACCCCAGCAGGTTTTGGAGGTCGTAGTGGCTGTTATGTGCCATTATCAGGGCTTAGTGTGCAGAGCTCCTCACTAAGCGTCCTGCTCCATCAGATGCAGGACACGCCCCCCTACACAATTGTGTTTGAGTATGGGGTGTCCCCTATTGGTCTGGAATTGTACATATAATGTTAGTCTACAATTTGGAACCTACATTTTGGGCCTCACGTTAGAAAGGGTAACACCATGAAATTGAAAGAGGTGTTGTTATTGATCTACCAAAAAAAGGGGCAGGCTCCCGTGACCAAACAAAATTCCCAAGGGCGCATTTTCTACAGGGAGAGGTGTGATACCTTATGTAGGTACATATGAAGTCAAGGTCTCCCAAAAAACATGTAGGTAGATGGCACCAACCTGCCAGTTTAGCCAGATGCCAGACAACCCTGCCCCCAGCAGTCACACATGGCCAGTGTGTGGACTTCATGACAGGGAAAACTCAGCAGAAGTGTTTTAGGACTGGAGTGTGTGACATTTGTTACGCCACCTACCACCAGTGTATTGATAGCCAGATCCATGCTCCATGACTGTTGGATCTGCCTGCCAATCATCTTTTCATGGTCTTTGACACTCAGCATCTGACGTGGTTCGGGATCCCATGTGTTGGGCAGGAGTTTGCACATCCAGAAAATGCCACAACATGAGCTGCTGCTGGTAAGCAGGGTAAACATCGGGTAACTAAGCACCACGGTGTCCTTAGTTGCCCAATGTTTACCAGCATATGTGCAGTGCGGCCGGTCGTTCCTCGTTGCCCTCACCCTGTCACCTTGTGTGCCTCACAGCAGGGAACAACAATAGATTTATGGTCCCGTACCAAAACCAAAGAGCAACAATCAACCAGCTGATCGTTGATACCTGTCACACGCATCAACATCGCAAAGATGTCGCAGCAACGTCCCAAAAACATTGACGTTGCTACAATCTCGTTAGCAACATAGTTGTGTGCAATGGGGTCTTAAGCCGGCCTGAAGGTGTGACGTAGGTCTGAAGGAAACCAACATTATAGTTTACTTTTAGTGCATCATTGGTTGGTTCAACAATACAACCAATCCAAGTAAAGGATGTGTACCTGCGTCAGCTGGGTGATGTTGTTGTACATGTGTAAATACTTCATATGTTTGTGCATGTTAATTCACTGATGTCAAGGTTTGCCAAAGTGTTATTTGTTTATGTGTTGGGGAACATTGTAAGATCTCAATATACACAACAGACTGTGTTTTTTTGGCTGTAGCACAAAACAAATAAAAAATGTATATGCACTTACTGGTTCACTTCAAGTACAGGCCGAAGAAAATGGAGCTTGTCCAAGTGAATATATGGCTTCTTTCTTGATGCCTGTGATCCTGACGGGACAGGGTTAACTTCCCTCCTATATTGTCTCTTGCAGACCGCCAGCACTTTTTCACCAAATCAACTATTGTGAAATAAATGTCACCAAAAAAAAACAAAAACAAATTACGTTCATGGAATAAAACTCTACGAACACGCATGGCAACAAATAAGGGTTGCAAAGCAAGAAAGGTCAACATTGCACAGTGGCCAATGTCTGCCTAATTATTTGTGAGGCCCGAACAACATATGGCATCCTAACTTGACCCGTGCATTGACTACGGCTGCCTTCACACTGCGGTCAGGTCCGATCCGGGGCTGTCCGATGTCAACCTGACAGCCCTGAACCAGATCTGAACACAGCACCGGAGGGTACAATATGCCCTCCAGTAGGCGGATTCGTCAGCTCGCAGCTCTGGGAGCTGTCCTCTGAGAAATGGTGGTGAGCCGCTTCACAGGAGACAGCTCCCTGGTGCTGAACTGCAGCTCAGCAAGGGCTGGGCTGCAGGAGCCGGCGTCCGGGAACCAGACACATTCATCGGGGCTAGATGCTAGAGGGCGCCTGATCTCACTGGACCAGGAGGATCCAGGGTCCTATGCTTTACGGCCCCGGATACAAAAAAGCTGCAAGCAGCATTTTTGTGTCCGGGCTAGAAAACCAGAGCCTCACGGACAACACAAAACCGGATGGCATCCGGTTCAATCCGGCCCCTTAGGATACTATGGTGCTGAAAACCGGTCCGGGGCTGTCCGACTTAGATCGGCCAGCCCGGGATCGGACCTGACCACAGTGTGAAGGTAGCCGTAATGTGAAATTTTCGGCAACATGCTGCAGCGTTTCTAAAAAACCATGCAAGTAGGGCTTGGGCAACTCAATAGGTTCAACCAGTAGCGTAACTTGAAGCTCATGGGCGCCGATGTGAAAGCTCCCACGGGGCTCCCAATTATAGTCAATCTTTAATATCTATAGTTTTTTTCTATAGGGCAAAGGGACTTTTGGGGCCCCCTAGGCTCCAGGGCCGGAAGCGATTGCAAACCCTGCACCAGTTGTAGTTATGCCCCTGGGTTCAAATACACACACCGTTTGGCCTATGCAGTTTCACATGCCAAACACAGCAAGCATACAACACACTGAGAGCTGGGATATGTAGGCAGATGTTGTGGCAAGCATTATCTTAGTTTTCGGTCAGCATCTGCTCAGTTCCTGCCACGATGAACCATATTCACTGCAGTGACTCGGAGATGGCTTTCAGACTGTTTGTCGGCCGGAGTGTTTGGTTGAGGCAGTCATAGTGTACGCAATTGCTGTTTATATGTTGTGTGTTTGTTTCACATACACATTAATGTCTCTACACATACCTGGTTTAATAATGTGTGTAGCTAAGCATTTTTTGGGGAAATATGTGTCGGTGTTTGTTTTTTTTGGTGTATGTTGGCCAACGAACTTCCAGATATTCAAGCTTTTATTCTCAGCCACATTGTTTGACATGTTGTTTGAAGAAACAAGAACGTGGGGCTTCGCAGTATTTTTAAGTCTAGCCCGATGAAGGCAGACAACTGCGAGCTGTCACCCTCAGCTGCCCAATTTTCCCTTGGCTGGCGAGAAAAAATGCGTGGGCATTGCCCTATTTTAATTAGCCAGCCAAGGTAAAACTAGGCCGCTGAGGGCTGGTATTCTCAGCGGGGTGAGGGCCTATTGTTGAATTCCCCCCTCCTGCTAAGAATAGCAGCCCGCAGCTGCCCCTGAAAATGGCGCATTAATAATAAGCGCCATTTCCAGGCGCCTTACCAGGCTCTTCCAGCGGCCCTGGTGGCGGGTGGCACGCTGGGTAATAAAGGGGTTAACACCGGCTTTGTTGTACCAGCTGGTATTAAGCCCGGGATTGTTAATGTCCCCCCACAATTAGTGCGGCCCATTAACAATCTCAATACAATGTGTTGTAAAAAAAAAACAACAAGTTTAAAAACAGGATTTAATTGAACAAAAAAAACAGAAACATTTAGTGACCCCATCTTTAATAAAAAATAAATCCACAGACTAGCAAAGCTCCTCTGCAACGTCTTCTGTGCTTCCCGTGTCATGTAGCACTGTCAGCTCTGCTTCATCACCACAGGGAAGGCAGCATCCAGCAATTCTCTCCCTGCCGGCTCTGCAATCACTGGACAAGCCCGCGTGATACTCCGCAGGCTTGTCTAGTGATTGCAGAGCCTGGTAAGGCGCTTATTATTAATGCACCATTTTCAGGGGCGGCTGCGGGCTGCTATTCTTTAACGGGGGGGGGGGCCTACAACAATGGGCCCTCACCCCGCTGAGAATACCAGCCCTCAGCTGCCTAGTTTTACCTTGGATGGCTAATAAAAATAGGACTAAGCCCACGCATTTTCTCTCGCCAGCCAAGGGAAAATTAGGCAGCTGAGGGTAGCGGCTCGCAGTTGTCTGCCTTCATTGGGCTGGACTTAAAATGCTGTGCAGCCCCACGTTCTTTTTTTATTTAAAAACCGCCAATGGCATATGTTTTTTGTTAAACAACTAACATTTGGGACAGCCACAATGCTAAGAAAAAAGCAAGAACGAGGCAATTTGGACAGCCAGAAAGGGACTATGCAGAGGCCTGGCACATTTATTCCAGGCAAAGGGAAAGCATTTTGGCAAAAGTAAGAAAAAAAAGGAACAACTATGGGACACTCACCAAACTTAGTCGCTGGCTGGGGGAGGATTGTGCCCAGGTCTTGACTAACTTGCTCGGCTAATGCAGCCATGTTCGCTCCACTAGTAAGCGATCATGGTAGCCCCCAACTCTTGTGTCCCAGAGCTCTTGGGTGATTTTCTACTATTCTAATTATTTTGCCCGTATCTACCACTGGAGCCATTTCAACAGCAAATACATAAAAGTGCTGCCCTGAATAACTGGCTGCTCTTGCACAGCCCACAAGTCCCCTCAGACACCCTGCAGAGCCAGACACGGTGTTTCTAAGCAATTTCTGCAGGATCCAACACCTGTTACAAATGTAACGTTCAGTGATGGGGGAATCACTGCACGCACAATGACGGCACAAGGATGCACGCAGGACGTGTGCAGGACGTTTTTGCACGGACCCATTGACCTCAATGGGTCCGTGTGTCTGTGATGTCCTCCAAAAACGGATTTGTCGCCGTGTGGAGCACATAGACATGCATGTGCTCCACACGGAGACACGGTCCGTGCTGAAAAACGGAAGTGTGAATTTGCCCTTAGGGAAACATGTGTCCCCGTATGTCCGTGCCTCCGGCATGTGTCGGCACGGACCACACACATGCCGGAGGTACGGATGTGTGAAACCAGCCTCAGGCAAACTTTCAGCCTGGCTCTCCTTTGCTTCTTATTGATGAAGGACTTTTATCTAGCTTTACATGACTTGAGCACTTCCTCTAGGAGCCTGTTACAAACTGTTCTTGCCATGCACTTCATCCCAGCTGCCATTTGCCATTCCTTTTGTAGGATACTTGATGTCATATTGCGGTTGCTGAGTGACATTCAAATAAGATGATGGTCATCCCAGTCAGTGGAGAGTCGCTTTTGCCCTCTGCCGGTCTGTAGGTTTGTTGTCCCCAATGTCTGCTGCTTCATCTTGTTGTAATGGACTGCCTTCTTTGAAATTTTGAGGATGGAGGCAACATGACGCTCACATTATCCATCTGCTAGTAAAGCCAGAATTGAGCCCTTCTTTTCCTCACTCAAGACTTTTCTTTTCAACTCCTTTGTCATGGTTAAGTTATTTTTACATTCAAATTACTTTTGGGCTATTCCTAGCACTTGTTTTGCCATCCAGCTTGTCCTATTACAAGAGCATTGTCAAGATCACAGCAGTGTTTTTACACTCTCCCTCACTAAATAAGATTTGGTTCAGGTGACCACCTACTCAGAAGCACAGTAAGTAGAATATATAATTATACAGTTGTGGCCAAAAGTATTGACACCCCTGCAATACTGTCAGATAATACTCAGTTTCTTCCTGAAAATGATTGAAATCACAAATTCTTTGGTATTATTATCTTCATTTAATTTGTCTTCAATGAAAAAGCACAAACAGAATTGTCCTAAAGACAAGTTGGATATAATTCCACACCAAACATAAAAAAGGGGGTGGACAAAAGTATTGATACTGTTAGAAAAATCATGTGATGCTTCTCTAATTTGTGTAATTAACAGCACCTGTAACTTACCTGTGGCACCAAACAGATGCTGGCAATAACTAAATCACACTTGCAGCCAGTTGACATGGATTAAAGTTGACTCAACCTCTGTCCTTGTGTGTACCACATTCAGCATGGAGAAAAGAAAGAAGACCAAAGAACTGTCTGAGGACTTGAGAAACCAAATTGTGAGGAAGCATGAGCAATCTCAAGGCTTCAAGTCCATCTCCAAAGACCTGAATGTTCCTGTGTCTACTGTGCGCAGTGTCATCAAGAAGTTTAAAGCCGGAGTCCAAGATGGCCGCCGACTGAGGAGGATGCTCCTGACACAGCTCCACTGAGACTTGAAGCATCCATAGCCATCCACTACAGGGGACCCCTCAGGCTGCCTATCTGCCCTCACCGAAAGCTCCACAGGCCATGAGACCCAGGAGACCTGGAACAAAGACTCTCTGAGCTGACATCAGCTCATTCCAGGTTGGTCTGTCTCGTGCCCCGGGCCTCCTCCATCTTGGGCCCGGTGTGAGCCCATCCCGCGCTCCCCAGCTGGTTCCCGCCTGCTCTATTGGCTGGCTCTCCCCCTGAGCTGACCCAGCAGCAGCCGCGGAGTCGGCTCGAGCTGAGGAGCGGTGAAACGGAGGCACCGGCGCGGGAGGCGGTGATTGACACCCGCGCCTCCCGGACGCCGCGCCTCGGCAGTCACGATCCCGCTTCTAAGAGTGAGTGGCAGCGCACTATCGGCGGTCCCAGACCTCCCCGCGACCGACAGGGGAACTAGGCAGATCCGTGCCCAGGAGAGACAGAGGAGCGGTGCGGGAGCACTGTTAACAGCCCGGGGGGCTCACTTCCGGCCCGCCACCACCATTATTAGTAAAACACCCTGGGGCTGACACCACACCAAACATCAGGGAGCTGGGAGCAGAGAACAGGACTCACAGGGTGTACCTGGGAACCTGCTGTGGGAGATACACAGCCCCACACCTTATAAAGGACACTGTAATTACCAGTCATCCCCCACCTGCAGAGACACAGAAATAAACAGCAAATAGGGGTTAATGAAGACAGTGCAATATCTCCATAGACAACTGAGGATAACATTTTACTGTGGACTGCATTGCCATTAACTACAGTTACAGTGCCTGCCTGCCATGTACTGCTCAGCAAGCTGTTTCCAACAATTGTGAGACTACAGTGCCTCCTGGTGACCACACTGATAAATTAGCATAAAAAGAAAAAAGATAGCGGCACTCACCGGCGTGTTTCAAAGGTGCTTTATTTGGGTACCCTCATTCCAGGGTCCCACTCAGGAGGGAGGGGGTGCAGAGACAGCAGAGATGACGGATCTCCGTTTCGGGGCTCCTACCCCTTCCACGGACCTCAATGTCATTGAGGTCCGTGGAAGGGGTAGGAGCCCCGAAACGGAGATCCGTCATCTCTGCTGTCTCTGCACCCCCTCCCTCCTGAGTGGGACCCTGGAATGAGGGTACCCAAATAAAGCACCTTTGAAACACGCCCGGTGAGTGCCGCTATCTTTTTTCTTTTATGCTATTATTGATGTGATATATAGCGGGCACCCAGAGGCGGCCAGCAATGCCCCACCTCGCATATACCCATATGAAAAAATAAGCACTTCTCCTAACTTAGCAGTGCCCAGTGAACAGGACTTTTTTTGAACACTGATAAATTACATGAGAGTTAATACTGTCTCGACCCAGCACTGCTTGAACTAATTCATTCCTACTAAATATCTTGTCATACACCTTGGGCCCTGCTCTTTCCTATGTGAGAGTCTAAAGATTGTTTAACGGAGACCTAATGCGGGAACTGATGTCACCGGGCGTCATGTGCTGAGCTCCTGCATGTTCCTGAGGTTTTTGCGGCATTAACAGTCCTTTCCACCCGACAAAGTCCTCCACCTCCAGCCCACAACGCAAAGGAGACACCAGAGATGCCGAGGCAGTCACAGCGGAAACGTGGAGAGTCCGCAAGGCTCACGGATTTTTACCCGCCAGAGCGACAACAAATGCTGACTCCCAACATGGAGCCCTCTCCTTCCCGACCCTCTCAGCCGGCTACTGACCTGCGTGGAACCCGAAGCTTCGGGGCCACTCATCGGAGAAAGAGGGAGAGACCCTGGTGACACAAGGCTTTCTAATGGAAGCAATGGCCGCTCTCAGACAATCCATACAAGAAGACACCAGAAACATTCTACGAGAGCTGAGAGGAGAGGTGACAGCCCTGGGAGAACGAACACAGCACATAGAGGAAAACATGGCAGAATACGCCTCGGCCCATAACGAATTGGCGGATGATTACTCTGCCATGGCTGGAGACATGAAACTAGTGAAATTGAAACTGTGGGATCTGGAGGATAAAACTAGAGCTAAGAACCTGCGCCTCAGAGGGTTTCCTGAAGAAGGCGCCGAGGAAGACCTACATGAGACAGTGAGCCAATTTGTGCAAAAACTACTCCCAGAGATACCAGGAGATGATCTGCAATACGATAGAGCTTACCGCATCCCAAAACCCTCGCACATCGATAAGACCTTACCGAGAGATATCCTAGTCTCCTTCTCCACCCTTAGAGCTAAAGAGACAATCATGCAAAAGATGAGACATCTGGGTACCCCCCCTGCACCATTCTCTGGCATCCAAGCTTTCCCAGATCTCTCCCCTGGAACTCTGGCCCGCAGAAGGGAATTTGCCCCGCATTGTAAAGTTTTGAGAGACAAAGGGATTCCCTACAGCTGGGGCACCCCGGTCAGGGTCAAGTTCCGATATAAAGGAAAAGCACATCTTTTCCTGTCACCCAGCCAAATGGGAAAGGCCCTCAAACAGTGGAACCTCACTGGAGACCCAGAGCCGTCGCCTCGTCGCTCACCAGCTCTGGGGACGGCTCATCCCTCCTCTCCACTGCCTCGCTCTTCACCTGCCAGAAACGAAGGTTCTTCCTCCACCATTACTTGAACTGAACTTTTCGGATGATGTTTCTCTACACCTTTTTTTACCTCAGGACACGCTCTGACCCTCAGCTGAGATATTTTGTTTGTTTTTTTGTTATTTGTTATTTTTCTTTTAATTGTTTGGAACTCTCCTTTTTCTTTATCTGTCGAGGAGTCATTTGTTTCCGTCCTTCGGTTACCAGTTTTGACGTGAAGAGTTCCTCTGTTCCCCTCAGCCGAGCCGGGGGAGATTGACTGTCCTACCCCCTTATCCCCATTGCTGTGACGGAGAGGTCCATACTCAATACCCTGTGTTAGCTACTACATCTAGCTCCGTATTTATCATATTATACATGTTCTAAAAGTTATGTTTTTTTACGACTTATCTCTGATGACCTCTCTCTCTTACTTATCTCTTTTACTTATCTCTCTTACTTATCTCCCTCCTTTCTCTACTCCCCCATCTCTCTCATTCCCCTGCTAAACGTCTGTCGCCCCCTTTCCCCAACCCCTCTACTCCCAATCCCTTCTCGAGTGATTTCACTGCAGATAATTGTGTCCCCTTTTATCCTGCTTACAAACGTGTCACAGGCACCGGTCGAAGTTTGAAGCCACCATCAGGTAATACCCTCCAACTATAACACTCACACTATGAAAATTGTGTCCTTTAACGTCAAGGGATTGAATTCCCCTTTCAAGCGTTCCCTTCTGTGGAGGAGGCCTTGAAATCAAAGGCGGACATCCTGTGTATTCAGGAGTCCCACCTACTGCAGACAGACAACCACAGGTTACACCATCATATGTTTCCCACAGCATTTTTTGCAAATGCGACAGGCAAGAGGGCTGGAGTGTGCATTTTTATTAAACACTCCTTACAATTCACACTAGCCACTGTAGACGCCGACCCAGATGGTAGATATATCGTTCTTTCCTGTGTGATTGCTGGGGTATCCCTTACACTGGTAAATACGTATGCACCAAATGAGGGACAGGTGAAGTTCCTCAGGGGACTTTTGGATAGGGTCACTGCAAATACGGGAGGATTTAAAGTCATCTGCGGCGACTTTAATATAGTACAAGACAGACTTCTGGATAGATCTCGGGGGGCACCTGGGGCTGGAAAAGAGGCGAGACTTATATGCAAGGAATACCGTCTCCATGACCCGTGGAGATACCTGCACACAACAGAGAGAGACTACTCCTTCTACTCGCGCAGGCATAGGTCGTATTCTAGACTAGATTACTTTTTGGTAGACGATAACACTCTTACGGCCTGCGCCTGCGCTGAGATTGGGCTCATAACGTGGTCTGACCATGCCCCGGTGTCCCTTGAACTGTCGGTGCACTCCTGCCCCACTCCACCGGGCACGTGGAGACTGAACTGCGCTCTTCTGTCTGATGACGGCCTTGTGGAGGACATCAGAGCCCATATAGTCGAATACTTTAAACTCAATGATAACGCCTGTGTGACAGACGAGACCCTTTGGGCCGCCCATAAGGCTTATGTCAGGGGCCTCTTCCTCCAGAAGGCCTCTCAACTTAAGAAGAGCCGCGAAAAAGAGAGAACGGAACTGATTAGCCGACTCTCTGACCTGGAAGCTGAAAATAAAATCAACCCTACCCCCACTTTGGACTCTCAGTTGACGCTAACCAGAATGCAGTTAAGATCCCTACTCCTGTCCCGCCATGAAGGAGCCTTACGCCGCTCGAAATCGGCGTTCTATGAATCTGGGGACAAGGCGGGAGCCATATTGGCAAGACGTTTAAAAAAGAGAAATGCTCGCTCCACGATAGATAACATCAAAGACAAAACAGGTAGAGTGATGAGAAGCCCCGTAGATATCGCGACAGTGTTCCAACAATATTATTCTGATCTGTATAACCTACACCACGATTCCGAGACCCCCCAGCCTACTCCACAGCTGATTGGAAATTTCCTAGAGGGACTGAACTTGCCCTCTGTCTCGGCCTCAGATCTAGATTACCTAAATCTTCCCTTTTCCCTGGGTGAGATCTATCGTGCAATTGGAGACACAAAACTACATTCGGCCCCTGGCCCAGATGGCCTACCTAATGAATATTTACAGACATTCAGAGAGGCATTGGCTCCTTACCTTCTGCGAACTTTCCGGCAGTGGAGAGACGTGGGCACAATTGACCCGCTCCAGCTTCAAGCTACAATAATTACGATTCCCAAATCTGGCAAAAACCCTGACCTGCCTGGGAGCTACCGACCCATCTCCCTTCTGAACTGCGACCTCAAAATCTATGCCGCTGTTCTCGCTTACAGACTAAGAGGGGTGGTGCCCAAGCTGATAAATCCGGACCAAGTCGGATTCGTGGCCGGGAGACAGGCGAAAGATGGGACGAGGAGAATGGTGGATCTCATCAAATCCATGGAGCTGAAGGGGACCCCAGGTGCATTCCTGTCTTTAGACGCCGAAAAGGCGTTTGACAGGGTGCACTGGGGCTACCTGGAAGCGGTACTCAGAAGATTTGGCATCGTGGGACCATTCCTAAAGGCGGTGCTGTCACTTTACTCCAACCCTAACGCCAAGGTTCTTACATCTGGCTTTCTCTCGCCTGTCTTCCGGATCACGAACGGAACTCGTCAGGGTTGTCCGCTGTCACCGGTGATTTTCACCCTGGCAGTGGAACCCCTGGCTGAGAAAATCCGCTCGGTCCCTGATGTGTCGGGGGTCAAAGTGGGTGGAGGGGTCCACACCATTGGTCTGTATGCTGATGATATTATCATCACTTGCACAGAGGTGTCTCGGTCCCTCCCAGCGGTCATGCGCATACTAGAGGAATACTCAAGGGTGTCGTACTACAAGCTGAACGCGGATAAGTCAACTCTTCTCCCCCTAGGAATCCCGAAATCAGAAGTAGCTGCTCTCTCTAAATTCTTACCATTTCGCTGGTCCAGGGACGGTATCCCCTACCTGGGGATTACACTGGCACCCTCCAACCAACTCATGAGACTTAACTATGAGTCACTACTATCAAAAGTCCTCTCGGACGTAGCTACCTTTGATGCTAAGTCTCTTTCTTGGATTGCTCGCCTGCACGCCTTCAAGATGATGACTTTACCAAAGGTAATATATATGTTCAGATGTGTTCCCCTTAGGATCCCCAAAACCCTTTTGGCTAAATTACAGAGCGCAGTAAACACTTTCATTTGGGCTAACAAAATACCACGTGTGGCCAGAGAGACGATGTACGCTCCGATTGGGGCGGGTGGAATGGGTATGCCAAACATTCTGGAATACCATAGGGCTGTGTCACGCTGGGAGCGGGAGAGGCACTCAGCGTAGGACCACGACGGGGGGGGGGGAATAAGGAGTCCCTAAAGCTATGGGCACAAGAAGGAGAGGGTGACCCCTAGTCTTACTGGGGCTGACCCTGTCTGCCCTAACGTCCCTATACAGTTTCCTCAACTGTCGCCGACCACGAACCTCGTCCCTCTCTGATCCTAGCACTACCTTATCTAAGGATCAGATGGAGAGGTTCACTAGACCCCTCCACTAACAACTAAAGACAACACAAGAAAAAACAGACAATGGGGAAAGAAAACACTTATCTTGCAGCAGAGCACAGCAACCTCCACAACCTCTGCTTCTGCTGGAGCAAGGATAATGAGTGTACAAGGAAATATCACCTGCACCGAGGGAGGGCAATGAAACTCCTTATAAAGGTGGGAAGAACCTGCTGGGTCCTAGAGACCCAGAATACTGGTGTAGAAACCAGACCGAGCACAAGACCTTCCCAGCCGTCTCCCCAAGATAGGGAGATCTTTTCATACCTTCTCTTTATCTACACAGAAGGTAAATGCCCCTGAAAGACGGACCGTCCTCAAACCTTATGGCTGATTGGCCAAACGCTGGGATCGTCTGCGCGTGGCCTCTACCCTGTCATCCGTGTCACCCGTGACAGTACCCCCCCTCCTACGAGTGGCCCCCGGACACTCAGGACCAGGCTTATCCGGATGGGAACGGTGAAAAGCGCGGATCAGCCTCGCGGCGGACACCTCCGACGCCGGCACCCACATCCGCTCCTCAGGACCGTACCCCCTCCAGTGCACCAAATACTGAAGAGAACGGCGCAACATGCGAGAATCAACCACCTTTGAGATCTCAAATTCCAAATTCCCCGCCACGCAGATGGGCTCCGGGGGCAAAGGAGACGGGTTAGACGACGGCACATACGGTTTGAGGAGCGACCTGTGAAATACATTGTGGATTTTAAGAGCGGGAGGTAACGCAAGACGAAACGCCACGGGATTGATTACGGCGGTTATCTGATAAGGGCCAATAAACCTGGGCCCCAACTTCCAAGAGGGCACCTTCAACCTCACATTCTTGGTAGACAACCACACGTAGTCATTCACACACAGGTCCGGACCCGGCGCACGCTTCTTGTCAGCCATACGTTTGTACCTGTCGCCTAAGAGCTTCAAGCTACTCTGTACCCCCCGCCAAACCGAGGAGAGGGATGAGGTAAATCGGTCCTCCTCAGGAACTCCGAAGGACTAGTACCACTAAAAGTACCAAACTGAGGATGAAACCCATATGCACCGAAGAACGGTGACTTGCCAGTGGACTCCTGAAGACGATTATTAAGGGCAAATTCGGCCAAGGGCAGATAACTCGCCCAAGTCTCCTGATTGTCAGAGACAAAACACCTCAGATAAGTCTCCAAATTCTGATTCATACGTTCGGTCTGCCCATTAGACTGAGGATGAAAAGCGGAAGAGAAGGACAAAGCAATTCCTAAACGTGCACAAAAAGCCTTCCAAAACTTGGAGACAAACTGAGTACCACGATCAGAAACCACCTCGGAGGGAACTCCATGAAGCTTCACAATCTCACTTACAAACACCTGTGCCAGTGTCCGAGCATTAGGAAGTGCGGGCAGTGCCACAAAGCGAACCATCTTACTGAATCTATCAACCACTACCAGCACTACCGTCTTGCCTGCCGACGCCGGGAGATCGGTGATAAAATCCATTGACACATGCGTCCATGGCCTCTCAGGAATAGACAATGGCAAGAGAGAACCAGCCGGACGGGTATGCGGGACCTTAGCCCGTGCACACACACTACAGGCAGATACGAATTCCGCTACGTCCTTCCTCAACCCCGGCCACCAAAAGCGGCGAGATAAAAGATCGAAGGTGGCCCTACTGCCGGGATGCCCTGCCAATACGGAGTCGTGATGCTCTGACAGCACCCTGAGACGCAAAGATGATGGCACAAAGAGTCTCCCAGAAGGACAGGAGGCAGGGGCGCCCCCCTGGACCTTCAACACCTCCCCCTCCAGATCAGGGCAAAGAGCAGAAACAACCACCCCCTCCTGTAAGATGGGAACGGGACTTTCATGAGCACTACCACCCGGGAAACTACGCGACAACGCATCAGCCTTCACGTTCTCAACCCCCGGACGGTAAGTGACGGTAAAATTAAATCTCGTGAAAAACAAGGACCACCGAGCCTGCCGGGGATTGAGACGCTTGGCGGACTCAAGGTAAGACAGGTTCTTGTGGTCGGTAATAACCGTGATGGGATGGACAGCCCCCTCCAGCCAGTGACGCCATTCCTCAAAAGCCAATTTAATAGCCAACAGCTCCCTATTACCAACATCATAATTCCTCTCGGCCGACGACAACTTCTTGGAGAAGAACGCGCAGGGCACCCATCTCCCAGGCGAAGGGCCTTGCGACAATACAGCCCCCACCCCCACCTCAGACGCATCCACCTCCACTACAAAGGGCTGAGAAAGATCGGGCTGACGGAGAATAGGCGCGGGAACAAAACAACGCTTTAGGGAGGAGAAAGCCCGGCGAGCAGACTCCGACCACTCGGAAAAATCCGTCCCCTTCCTAGTCATGTCCGTAAGAGGCGTCACCAGCACCGAATAGTTCCTAATAAATTTACGGTAAAAGTTGGTAAACCCCAAAAAACGTTGCAATGCCCATAGATTGTCCGGTTGTTCCCAGTCCAGCACCGCCCGGACTTTTTCCGGATCCATCCGAAAACCCAACGGTGACAGGAGGTACCCCAAAAACCGTACCTCTTGAACGGCGAAGACACATTTCTCGAGTTTAGCATACAGCTTATTGTCCCGTAAGACCTGTAACACCTGCTTGACATGGGACTGATGCGTCTCCAAATCGGGGGAATAGATCAAGATATCATCTAAGTAAACAACCACAAATCTACCCACCAAATGATGGAATATGTCATTGACAAAGTGTTGGAAAACCGCAGGGGCATTAGTGAGCCCGAACGGCATTACGAGACTTTCAAAATGGCCGTCCGGGGTATTAAATGCCGTCTTCCATTCATCCCCCTCTCTGACCCTAATCAGGTTGTAGGCCCCCCTCAAATCCAACTTGGAGAACCATTTAGCACCCACTACCTGACTGAATAAATCAGGAATCAGAGGGAGGGGGTACGGATCACGGACAGTAATCCGATTCAACTCCCGGAAATCCAAGCAAGGACGGAGACCCCCATCTTTTTTCTTAACGAAAAAGAAACCAGCCGCAACCGGCGAGGTTGAGGGCCTGATGTGACCCGTCTGCAGACTCTCGGAAATGAAATCCTTCATCGCCTGTCTTTCCGGACCCGATATAGTAAACATCCTAGCTTTGGGCAGTTTAACTCCGGGAACGAGGTTGATTGGGCAATCATATGCCCGATGGGGGGGCAGGTCTTGGCACCCCTTCTCTGAGAACACATCCTCATACTCCGATAGGAACGGGGGCAGAGATACAGCAGACACCACCGAAAACGAGGTAACCAAACAATTCTCAGAACAAAAATCACTCCATTCCACAATGTCCCGGGACTGCCAATCCACTACGGGATTATGTTTAATCAACCATGGCAAGCCCAGGACAATGGGAGCGGGGAGACCGTCTAGAACATAGCAAGATATCGTCTCTTGATGTTGGGATCCAACCGTCAACTTAATGTCATGTACGATATGTGTGAGACTACCCTGAGCAAGAGGTGCTGAGTCGATGGCATAGATACGGATGGGGCGAGACAATAAACAGCAGTTAAGCCCATGAGCGTCTACAAAATGAGCATCCACCATGCTGACCCCCGCACCACTATCCACAAACACAGAAATACCCTCCGTTGTGCCCTCCAGCGCCACCTCCGCACTTAGGAGGAAACGGGAAGTACAAATGGAGGATACACACACCTCCCGCTCGACCACCTCCACACCCCCCATAGTCACAGAAGGTCCAGGCCCCCCAGTCCGTTTAGGGGTGTAGGGACAGGCCCCAATAAAATGGTCCCCTTTCCCACAGAAAAAACAGACCCCCTTCCCCTTGCCCCGGGAGGTACCGGAGGAGAACCTCGAGGCCGCCGCTCCTCCTAGCTGCATAGGTTCCTCCGCACTCGGGAGGAACGACTCACCCTCCGCGTGACCTCCCGGTAACCAGGAATCACCACGAGAATGGCTCCCAGTAACAGGAGGTCTACCCCTCCGCTCCTGGAGGCGTCTATCCATACGAATAGCTAACGACATAGCCGCCTCCAGGGACGGAGGGGTCTCATAAACCGCCAGAGCATCCTTCAGCCTCTCCGAAAGACCCTGACAAAAGTGACTCCGGAGCGCCGGATCGTTCCACTTCGTGTCCGTAGCCCACCTGCGGAACTCAGAACAATACGATTCCGCCGACCGAGTCCCCTGGCGGAGATGGCGCAACCTGGATTCAGCCAAAGAGACACGGTCAGGGTCATCATATATGAGGCCCAGGGCGTCAAAAAATTCATCCACAGAGCGGAGACAAGTAGAGTCCTGTGGCAGAGAGAAAGCCCAGGACTGGGGATCTCCCTGCAGTAGCGACATAATAATTCCTACACGCTGCTGCTCATCACCAGTGGAATAAGGCCTAAGCCTAAAATATAATTTACAGGCCTCTTTGAATACAGTAAACTTATCTCTACCTCCTGAAAACCTGTCAGGGAGGGCAACCTTAGGTTCAGGTCTGGCCTGACCCAATGCTTGATTCCCCAAGACACCATTTTGCGGTTGCGGGCCCTGTAAAGCCGACCGAAGGTCCGCAACCTCCAAAGACAGGGACTGCAGCTGCTGGGCCAAAGCAGACACAGGATCCATAAGGAAAGGAAGAAAAATCGGTTCCTCCCCTGTCCTTCAGTTACAGTATTGGCAGGTGATAATGTCACGCTGGGAGCGGGAGAGGCACTCAGCGTAGGACCACGACGGGGGGGGGGGAAATAAGGAGTCCCTAAAGCTATGGGCACAAGAAGGAGAGGGTGACCCCTAGTCTTACTGGGGCTGACCCTGTCTGCCCTAACGTCCCTATACAGTTTCCTCAACTGTCGCCGACCACGAACCTCGTCCCTCTCTGATCCTAGCACTACCTTATCTAAGGATCAGATGGAGAGGTTCACTAGACCCCTCCACTAACAACTAAAGACAACACAAGGAAAAAGCAGACAATGGGGAAAGAAAACACTTATCTTGCAGCAGAGCACAGCAACCTCCACAACCTCTGCTTCTGCTGGAGCAAGGATAATGAGTGTACAAGGAAATATCACCTGCACCGAGGGAGGGCAATGAAACTCCTTATAAAGGTGGGAAGAACCTGCTGGGTCCTAGAGACCCAGAATACTGGTGTAGAAACCAGACCGAGCACAAGACCTTCCCAGCCGTCTCCCCAAGATAGGGAGATCTTTTCATACCTTCTCTTTATCTACACAGAAGGTAAATGCCCCTGAAAGACGGACCGTCCTCAAACCTTATGGCTGATTGGCCAAACGCTGGGATCGTCTGCGCGTGGCCTCTACCCTGTCATCCGTGTCACCCGTGACAGGCTGTCATCCTGGAGGAAGCTGGGTCCTGGTGGCGCAGCCCTGAACACCTCAGATGGATATCCATTGAGACTTCCTACATGAGGGGCGGCACTTTAGGGGACCTTCTGGCGGCTGAGTCGATTCAACCAGTCACCCAGACTCGCCAGCTTGAGACTTCCCAATCCCTCTTACATTACTGGAGGACACTGACGCGGGCCTGGACCCGTGTTCCGCCGGAGGAAGTGCCTATACGAGCGCTGCGCCTCCATGTCCCGTCGATTCAGACGAAGGCATGGGAGGATGCAGGTTTGCTCTCACTGGGAGATTTTTGTCGGGAGGGAACGTGGCCTACATTTGAGACCTTTTGTGGGTGGTTTCCTGAGTGCCGCTCGGCATTCTTGCAGTTTTTTCAACTAGACCACCTTCTACGCGAGGCCACATACATCCCACTACCTGTGCCCCCTCTCCGTACATCGTCTCTCCTTAGGGTTGTTCAAGCGGATCCCCCCAAACCGCGGACACTGTCCAAGATCTATGGAGAATTGGTGCATGTGGACCAAGAGGTGAAACTGCCTTACATGAGGAGATGGGAGGGAGATCTTGGCTTTATGTCAGACATTGATGAATGGCACGCAGCAGCTAAAGAAGTGGGGAGCACCACCAGATGTGTGAACCATCTAGAGAACATAAAGAAAATTCATCTCAGATGGTACCTCTCTCCTGTTCGCCTTGCTCACACCACTGGGGGGCAATCCCCGCAGTGTTGGAGACTATGTGGGGAGAGAGGCAACATAGCACACATGTGGTGGACATGCCCGAAAATACGCCCCTTCTGGACATTAGTCCAAACCCTGATCCACTCGGTCACTGGAATTAGGCAGGATCTGACGCCTCAGTTGGCAGTCCTAAATATTGGCATCCGAGACTTCCCCTGGCCGTTGCGGGGGACGGTAACGTATATCCTTATCGCTGCCCGCCTACGCCTAGCCGCGAAGTGGAAGGCCTCATCCTTGCCTACCCTGACTGAGCTGACACATAAGATAAACTGGATCTTCCATCAGGAATACTATCTAGCACTAAATAAGTTATCCAGACAGTCGATCCATGATAGATGGAGTGTTTGGGCCTCACACCCAGAAGCTGCACCGATCCCCCAGGGACTCGTCCAGCCCTCTTGCCCCGCAAAACCTGCAGATCCGCCGGCTGTGGAGCGGTCTTCCCCGTGAGTTGTCTGTCTGTTTGTTTGGAACTTATTGAAACAAATCAAATGGTGGCTTCATTTTGAAGGCCCACATCACACTCGATTTAAATAGATGACATAATGTGACTCGATATATGCTGCAGTCCGCGTGGTTTCTCCCCTCCCTTTTCCGGACTCCCAATACATCCAGGCGTCGTCCCCCCCATCCTCCCTTCTACCTCTCTCTCTCTCTCTCTTCCTTCTACCTTTATTTCCCCCCTTATAACACTTACTTTTCTTATTACTGTTGTTTTCAATGCTTTAGATGTCTAATGCCTATCAGATCCCCCGGTTCTGTTTCCGACAAGGATCAGGCATTGACATGCTATATTTGTTTCTCATGTTTTACAAAAACCTCAATAAAAATTTAATGTTTAAAAAAAAAGAAGTTTAAAGCCCCTGGCACTGTGGCTAACCTCCCACTCTACAGTCAAACATGGCGGAGGTTCCCTGATGTTTTGGGGATGCTTTGCTGCCTCTGGCACTGGACTGCTTGACTGTGTGCATGGCATTATGAAGTCTGAAGACTACCAACAAATTTTGCAGCATAATGTAGGGCTCAGTGTGAGAAAGCTGGGTCTCCCTCAGAGGTCATGGGTCTTCCAGCAGGACAATGACCCAAAACACACTTCAAAAAGCACTAGAAAATGGTTTGAGAGAAAGCACTGGAGACTTCTACGGTGGCCAGCAATGAGTCCAGACCTGAATCCCATAGAACACCTATGGAGAGATCTAAAAATGGCAGTTTGGAGAAGGCACCCTTCAAATATCAGGGACCTGGAGTAGTTTGCCAAAGAAGAATGGTCTAAAATTCCAGCAGAGCATTGTAAGAAACTCATTGATGGTTACCGGAAGCGGTCGATCGCAGTTATTTTGGCTAAAGGTTGTGCAACCAAGTATTAGGCTGAGGGTGCCAATACTTTTGTCTGGCCCATTTTTGGAGTTTTGTGTGAAATGATCAATGTTTTGCTTTTTGCTTCATTCTCTTTTGTGTTTTTTCATTGAAGACAAATTAAATAAAGACAATAATACCAAAGAATTTGTGATTGCAATCATTTTCATGAAGAAACTGAGTATTATCTGACAGAATTGCAGGGGTGTCAATACTTTTGGCCAACACTGTAGTGTACCGAGCATGCTCAGTACACTAAAACTGCTCCATTCCTGTGTTATTTCACTTCCGCAATTTTTATACATACATTGCGGAAGTGTAGTTGAGTAAAGCAAGTTTTAAAAAAAAAAAAAATATATATATCCTCACCTCTCCGGCGTGTCCTGCAATGCGCGCCATCTAGCTCCGAGGGCTTAAGGACCTGGCGGGCTACCCGATCAGCTGATCAGTCACATAACCGCATCAGCTGAGCGGTTTAAATAGCCCGGCCGCCAAAATTGATCGGCAGGCTGGAGATTTAAACTGCGCTGAAGCGGTCATGTGACAACCCAATCAGCTGATCGGTTTTGGCGGCCTGGCTATTTAAACCGCTCAGCTGATACGGTCATGTGACTGATCAGCTGATTGGGTAGCCCTGCCTCGCCAGGTCCTTAAGCCCCAGGAGCTAGATGGCGCGCATTGCAGGACACGCCGGAGAGGTGAGGATATTTTTTTTATTTTTAACCCTTGCTTCACTCCCTCATTGCATGTATATACATTGCGGGAGTGAAAGTGCCTTGCTTGCCTGCGCTTTGCAGGCTCAGGCTTTTCTGTCTCCGGATCCATGTAAATCATGGATTTTCGGAGGCTACATCCGATCCGATCCTTTCCTGTCTGTGGGGTCCTGCAAAAAACAGGATCCCCATGGACAGGAAAAAATGCAATGTGAAACAAGCCTAAGGCTATGTTTACACATTGCGCTTTTTTGCGCGGGCACTTTCTTTAGCGCTTTGCACCCGCACAAAAAAAAGCGCCGTAAAATAACCCGGTGCATTCACACACCACGTTTTTTTACATGGCTACTTCTCCCCCAAAAGCGCAAGGGAGAAGTGATATCACACAGGGGAGGAACAATCCTCCCCTGTGTGTCATGTGTGACAGCCCCTTTTGGGTTTTGTAGCGTATTAATATACACTACGAAACCCAAATTAAACAAAGGCAAATATGTTATAATAATAAAGATGGAATACTTACCTTCCGCCAGGTGTTCCGGGAACCGACATAACCGCAGGTACTGACCTTCCAGGACCTATCAAGATCGGTGATTGGCCGCTCGTGGTCATGTGATATGTGACACGCTATGACACGCATATCACATGATCGCAAGCGGTCAATCAGCGATGACAGGACCTGGAAGGACAGTACCTTTCTACCTATCTCGGCTACTGGTAACCTGAACAACCAGCGGAGAGGGAAGTATTAAATCTTTATTATTTTTCACACATTTGGCTTAGTTTAATTTGGGTTTCGTAGTGTATATCAATACACTGCGAAACCCAAATGGACTTTGACAGATGTCACACAGGGGGAGGAGGAACAGGATTCTTCCTCTCCTGTGTGACATCAGCGCCGGTGTATTCCCATTGGAATTGCGCATTGGTTGAATGCCGATTTTCAGCAGGAATAATGGGCTGCTATGGGAGAAAGCGCAGGCCCAGGAGAGTAAAGAATTGACGTGTCAATTCTTTTTACGCCGGCGCTTTCTCCCATAAAAGTACTGCGTGTATTTACGCATTGTCTGAACGGCAAAGTGAATTTCACATTCACTTTGCCGGCAGACTCAAGGCACATTGTGCATTTTTGAAAAGCGCCCGCAAAAAAAGCGCAGTGTGTGAACGTAGCCTTAGACTGGCTGCCTCGATCTTGCCGTGCAGGCTGATACACTGTTGCTTTTATGCTGATACATTGCTTCATTCTGCACTGATACAATGTGTGCATTCACTAAAGACCCCGTTACACGTAGCGATATCGATAATGATATCGCCGCTGCGTCACAGGTTTTGTGATGTTGCAGCGACCTTGACAGCGAAGTCGCTGCGTGTGACATGTAGCAACGACCAGTGATGAGATCGCTGATCGCTGATCATTGCAGAATGGTCGGGATCATTTCTCCATCGTTGGTCTCCCGCTGGCCAACATGCATCAGCATGTGTGACAGGGCCAACGACCAACGATTCCCATGCTGCGCCCGAGACAGTGAGCCATCCCAGCGACCGTCGGGGGACGCAGCATCGGTAAGTTGATCGGCTAGTGTCACTGCTCACCAGCGATCACATAGCGATGCTCCAGCGATCCCGGCCAGGTCGGATTGTTGGTGGGATCGCTGGAACATCGCTACGTGTAACGGGGCCTTAAGAGTTGATAAAGAGCGAGTTTACAGGGCTTTCTTCATTGAGACTGATATCTCATTCTTTACATATATGATATTTTCCACAATGAGTTTATACTAATCTTCATTTCAATTAACGTGAAATAGATTTCCCTGTAAAAACCTGTGTTTCACCATTTATGATAGATCTACTACAGCGATACCTCAGTTTTCGTCCATAATTAGTCCGAAAACTATCGACGAAAACCGAAATTGGTGAAAACCGAGGCAACGATTCCCATAGGAATCAAGGTTAAATCAATTAATTGGTTCGAGACACTGAAAAAGACCTACAGAAAAACACTCAAGTGGTTAGCACTGCAGCCTTTGCAGCACTGGGGTCTTGAGGTCCTGGGTTCAATTCCCACCAAGGACACTAAGGACAACATCTGCAAGGAGTTTGTATGTTCTCCCTGTGTTTGCGTGGGTTTCCTCCGGGCACTCTGGTTTCCTCCCACATTGTAAAGACATACTGATAGGATGTTTAGATTGTGAGCTCCAAGAGAGACAGCGTTACTCATGTATGTAAGTGCTATGGAATTAATAGCGCTATATAAATGAATAAATATTATTATTATTATTATATAGTGAATAAAGATAGCGGTTAATGATAGAATCAGCCAGGAATGACTGTAAAAGGGACATGAAACACTAATTTAAAGAAAAAAATGAACATTTATTGTGGGTTTTTTTATTTAAAAAAAAAAGCTACGGTATTTTTGGTGTATGGGAGATGCCAAGGAGGGGAGAGAGGGGTGTACTTTTTATTTTTTTGCTAAATAAGTAGCGATTAACGGACCGAAATCAATGAAAACCGAGACACGATTTTCATTAAAAAAATTGACAAAAACTGAAAACCAAAGATATCTGAAGTTAACGAAAACCGAGGTATCACTGTATATTAATACATTAAATCATTTGTGGACACCTTATAATTATTTTGGGAATTATTGTTTTAGACTGGTTTGCCTTGACCGTGCGGTGGAGGATGATGCACTGTTGTATTCACGCTGATACAGTGATATGGCAATGGCCCCAATGAGCTTTTATGATTTTTTCATTATGAATTAACGGAAAATTGTCTTCTATGCAATAATATAGATTGAGGTTACACCTTTTGACTCACCGTAGCCGGGTTCTCGGTCTCAGGCGTTGCTTCCCTCGTCACGGTTCCGCGCCTGAGGCTGTGGGGCCCGGTGGTCAGATAAAAAGGGGATAAAAGGATGGGGATGTTTCTTGATTGTCGTGACACCACCTGTGGGAGTCCGGTGATGGCAGCGGCGCTGCTTGGGCCTCCGGGGGATGTGCGGCAGCTAGATGGGATGCTCCCCACAGGATGAGCAGGGGTCCCCCCGGAGCCAGGGCTGTACCTGATGGAATACGGCAGCTCGGGTAGTTTTTGTGAGTGCAAGGAAAGTAACTGTTCCAAAGGAAATGCACTGACTCCTAAAGTCCTTTCTGTACCTTTTATTGGTGGCATCAGGTACACTCGACCAGGTGATGAGGCAAGCACTCCTGGAGTTTCCACAACAAGCAGTGGTGTAGGCTTCCTTGGTACACAGTTCTACAGGGTCTGGTGGATGTGAAATCCTGCCGGACCGGGGTTACACGTTCTGGTGTGGCTTGATATACCTGGATTAAATGCACTGAGGGCACTATAAAGGGAGGTCAAACGTGTCCGTCCCCTCCGGGCTTTCATTAGTTTGGTGCTTCAGGTGTTCAGGGGAGCTAGACTCCCTTGATGGGGGTGCTGGTTTCTCTGCAGTCTGCACTGTAGCTCTTGCAGCTCGGACCCAGTGACCGGATTGTTAGGGCGAGTTGAAGTAACTCCTCTGTCCCTGTGAGGTATTTGCCTCCTGTCCTATGACCCCAGTTGCAAGGATCTCTCACTCTCCGGGTGTGCTGGTATGGGCCTAGTGTGGCTCCAGTACCAGGTCAGCTCTCCTAGCTGCTCTCAGTTCCAAAGCGACTGCACACTCCGCTGTTTCTCCCTCCAGGACCCGTATTTATAGGGGGAACTGGCTTAAGGTAACCAGTGGGGCTCCCCCTAGAGGCCTGGGGTGTAAGGTGGTGTTAGTAAATGGGATCTGCTTGCTGTGTACATTCCATTTGTGTCTTAAGAGTTCTGTGGTGCCCAGCCAGGGTGCCACACTTTTATGCTAGATTAGCTGTAGCAAAGCATTATATCTCTCTTTGAAATGTTGATAAAAACATTTTATAGACTTTTTTTTATCCAAAATTTTCCTTTCATGTGCCTATTCTACAGTACAAATGAATTATAGTATATAAATAATATTGCACAGACAGTAACATTAATAAATCAATTTAAAGGGAACCTGTCACCAGGTTTTTGCAACCTAATCTGAGAATAGCATAATATAGGACCTGAGATCCTGATTCCTGCGATGTGTCACTAAGGCCGGCTTCACACTGCAGCGTGATCCGGTCCGGGGCTGTTCGGATGACCCAGACAGCCGCGGACCAGATCAGCACACAGGACTGGGGGGCTAATATGCCGTCCGGTGTGCAGCGCACGCAGTTCCCGCTGCTGATAAGTCAGGACCGCGGGCGCCGCGATCCTGACCTGTGAGCGGCTGCAGCTGCGTGCGCTGCACACCGACCAGAGGCATATTACCTCATCCTGTGTGCTGATCGGTCCGCGGCTGTTGGGTCATCCCGAACAGCCACCGACGATCACGCTGCAGTGTGAAGCGCCTTACGGTCTGCTCAGTGTATTTGATAAAACACGTTAATCAGATGGAGATATCATGACGTCTCTTGGCCTGCTGCCAGGATCTGCATATTCACAGACTGCTAAATCTGCAACAGAGAAAACACTAAAGGTACCGTCACACGCAGCGATATGGTTTCCATATCGCTGTTGATTTGACGATTGTCAATTTGATTTGGGTGTACTGCCGACTTAGTGCTGCGAATGCGCATTGGCGAAGTCTGTTCTAGCCAGTTATGGGTGTACTAACGTCGTAAACCCGGATATGACGAGATTTTCGTCATACCGGGAATACCGCCCATCGTAGGAGAGGACGCGGCTCCACTCTCTGCAGCACGCCCAGCGGGGCGTGAATAATCATGAAGGAGGCGGCGGGGAGCGGCAAGCAGGCACGCCTTTTGCGGCTTCTCAAATTCTGAGAAGCCGCAGATTCCATGGTATGTAAGATGATTTTATAAACTTTGCCAAATCGATATTTCGAGAGAAAGGGATGTCTAGGAAGCACTTAAGGTGCTGTAGGGACAGGTTTAAACAGCATGGGGACGCAATTTGTGAGGTCAGGATCACTTTAAATATATCTCCACGATTTGAGATTATTCACCCAGGCGGGAGCGCGGTCTGAAAACCCTTTTCTTTCCACACCACTTTTGCTACCGATCCAAGGGAGACTGCAGCAGCCCGCCATCAGGTTATCACTGGATAAACCACGAGTGACTTGGTTTGGTTATGACCCCCACAACCATTATAAGGTGAGCAGTGTTTGCACAAAGTTATTAATTCACACACAGGTATACCCAATGTGCGCTTTTCTGTTCCAGCCTTAATTTATCCTAAATGTACATGACATATACAATACTGAACCTCTCATTTGACACCTGAACCTCTCATGTTCATAGGCCAATGTCAAATGAGAGGTTCAGTATTGTATACAGTATATTATATGCCAAGTGTGCGCCATATTCAAATTGGGGGACGTTTCATGGAAAATGTGATCTAATGATAAGGACTAGGTTTATTGTGGAGGATCCTGTGTGGACGGGTGTTAATCTCACCTGGGATCTGGGAATTGCATTTCTTTGGACAGGTGGGTGAATAATATCACCATAAAGAGCCATTCAATGTAAATACCTGGACCCCCGCCTGGAGGTGACATCACAGGGTGGGGGAGGACAACTACAATACACCAGGTCTTCACAATGTGTGTGGCTTGTGGTCATTTCTTGGTGTCTATTGAAGTGAAGACTTGTCCAGTTTCTGCCTCTCCTGGATCCTCAACACAAGAAGTAAGCCATAGATTTCTATTTTTTCCTTTCATTGTAGAAAGTTCTTTCCATCTTTTCTTGTCTGTGATTTGTATCTTCTTGTTCTAGTCATTAATCCTTGTGACTGCTCTCATCCTATCATACTACATGGAATAGGTTCTGTCTTATGTTCTTAGACCAAGTTCACATGTGCAGTAATCATCCGTCAGCAGGGATCCTGCAGAGATCCGCTGTCAAAAATGGGAAAACACTAATTTTTTTGTCCTTTTTGAAAAAAATTGCTCTTTGCAGGATCCTGTTTGTTTAACATTGAAATCTATGGAAAACGGATCTGGTAACTGATCACTATTTATCTTCCAAGTGAAACTGATCCAGTAAGGCCGGCTTCACACCACGGTTTCTTGCTGTCAGGCTTTGTCGGGTGTTTTGCTGAATGCACCGGACACAGCCTGACAGCTCCGGACAGAACAGAACCGGAGGGTTAATATGCCCTCCGGGTCCTGTTTTCTGCCAGGAGCTCTCCATGGTGCTGAAGTTCAGCGGCGTCCAACGCTACACTTCAGCGTCCGGCAGCTGGATCCGATTTTGTGTCAGATCCGGTGCGATCAGGCGTCCATAGACTCCCATGTTAGGGGGGTGCCGGATCGCACCAGATCCGGCAGGATCCGATTTTGTCAGACTTTTGCCCCGGACACAAAAATGCTGCAAGCTGCAATTTTGTGTCCGGGACAAAAATCGAAAGCAGCCTGATCCTGCCGGACAGGGACAAAACCGGCTGGCAAATCACTGCTATCCGGGCCCCATTCGCACCATAGGGATCCATTAGGTCCAAAATCAGGTCCGGGGCTGTCAGGTTCACACTGGACAGCCCTGGACCCAAAAAATCACGGTGTGATGCCGGCCTAAGAAAAAAACAGATCCTTTCAAAGTTAAGAAAAACTGAGGCTGAATAGCGATCAGTTACCAGATCCATTCTCCATAGGCTTCAACAGGGGCGGGCTGGCAGATCTTGCCCAGGGGGGCAGTTTAGTTTTTCCAGCCAGCTGTCAAGTGAGTACCAGGGGTGATGGGGGGGGGGCTGCTGGCGGCCAAGTGAGGACCGGGGGGGAGGGGTTGTGCTGGCGTTGCTTCGTTCACCTTCCAGCTGGCTGCTCCTGACACTCCCGATCCCGCGTCCCGCCTGCTACGTCCCGGGTCCTGCTGTGAATCAAGTGAGTGCGCGGCCGCTCTCACTGTGGGGGCGGCCCTAATCTGGGACTGAACCACCAGCCTGGGGGCAAATGCCTCCCTGCCACCTGAACCACTCCGCCCCTGGGCTTCAATGTTAACAAAATGGATCCTGCAGAAATCAATTTTTTCAAAAAGTGCAGAACTTTATTTCCAGCAGATCTCTGCAGGATCAGATCTGAGAGATCATAACTGGACATGTGATCTCAACTATAACCCCTTAGTGACCAAGCCAAATTTTTCACATTTGACTTGTGTCGCTCTATGTGGCAATAGCTCTGCAATGTTACACCAGATCTCAGTGATGTTGAGACTGTTGTTTAGTGGCACATTGTATTTTATGACAATGTCAAATTTAGGTCGATTTGTTTTGTGTTTATTTATAAAAATAATAAGGCTGTGTTCACACAATGAGTTTGTGGTGCAGATTTTGAATTTCCAAGATCTGCACCTACTGGCAGATGAATGCACCAAACACATCCCTGTCCACACAGTGCGGTTTTGATGGCTTTTTGGTGGGGATGTGATGGGGATGTTATGTTACTTTGTGTCTATTTCAATAAAGTTTGTCCAAAAAAAGGAAAAAAAAAGATGTGAAACCTTGGTCCCCCTTCAACACTATAACTTCCTGCAGATTGTAATGCAAATTAGGCACAAAATAAGCAAGGAATAGTGTGAACACTGCAGCCTATCTGCTGTTTCTATTGCGCTAACACAAGGGTATATGGGTGAAAAAATGCGGTAAAATCCACGTCAAGAATTGACATGCCGAAGATATTCCTGCAATCAAAATCCCATAGACTTTGCTGGGAAAACACGCTACTGCAAACTTAGTGCGGATCTGCTTCTGATCCACAGCAAAATATGCATCGTGTGAACAGGCCCTAAAACATTTGAGACAAAACAAGAAAAAAGAAGAGAAGCACAAATTGAAAAGTCTAGTGGTAGGGGAATGTGTGGGTCAAAGGGCCTTTCACCTCGGGTTTTGCACCCCTGCAGCACCCCAGGACATTGTCCTGGAACCAGGTGATGTTGCTGAAGCAACTATGGCCATTGAAATCACCCTGTTACACGCGGCAACTCTCCAGCGATGTAAATATAGAAAAGGGAAAAGAAGCGCAATAGGGTCTTATCTTTTTTATATGGAGGGACTAGATATTACTAGCCACTCACCTGGGGGGGTTGTGTAGCACACAACCAGCATCAAGACATGAAAGATGGCTGCTGCAAGGTCCACACCTCAAACGATCGACGTGGTTCACAAATATAGGGATGGACAGTGTTCACGGACCTGCGCTGCGCTATTCAGACCATTAAGGATCAGCCATCACCAAAGCTTTTATTTCCGACGCGTTTCGGAATAGTCCCAACTCCTTCCTCAGGGGACTGTTCCGAAACGCGTCGGTAATAAAGCTTTAGTGATGAACATTGGCTGATCCTTAATGGTCTGAATAGCGCAGCGCAGGCCCATCCCTACATTTGTGAACCAACTCTCCAGCGATGTCACCCTGAGTTGCCGTCGATGTTGCCGGAGACGTTTCTTCATGTGACGGTACTGTTAAAATCGGGCCACCATCTAGTAGGTAATAAATCCTCTTTCCCTCATGTCGGCTTTACATCAGTGCCATCTCTACAATGTTCTGTCATTTTATTACGATGTTAAAAGTTTTAAAATTGCAGCAGAAGTTTTTCTTTTCTTTTTTTTTTTTAAGGAAATTTATAAAATACATTTTTTAGGGACCTCGTCAGGGTTGAGGGGACATTTGGGGACCATTACATGTGATAACCCCCAAACGTGAGACCATAATACAGACAGCGCCCCCCATCTTATACACAACTGCTGACAGGGGGTTTATTAACCCTTCAGCTGCTTGTCAGGAATTAATGCAAAGTGACATAACAGGAATAAATAATGGTATTATTACCACCTACATGTTGGTAACTTCTAAACAGGTCACTATAGCCGGCAGACTCTACGGATGTCAGCTGCCATGGCAATTCACAAATATCAGGACAAAACACTTATGATCTGAGGGTGCAAATAGGGAAACAGAAGGGCCCCACACTCTGCTAACCATCTAGATGCCACACTCACTATTTAATAAAGCATCTAAGGGGTTAAACGGCCATGGATGGATGAATGGATGGAAAGGAGTGATCGTTGATATCTATCTATCTAGAATCTAGATAGATGAATGGATGGTTGATATCTGTGTATCTGTCTAGCTATATATTCCATCTATGGATAGATAAATGGATGGAAAGGATGGATCAAAATGATGAATGGAAAGAATGGATGTATAAATAGGATAGATGGATGTAAATGATGAATGGTTCATATCTATCTATATATCTGTGTATCTGTCTATTGTATCTATGTGTGAATCTGGATGGATGGAGAGGATAGATGGATGAAAAGAATGGATAGATGGTTATCATCTATCTGTGTATATGTCTATCTATGTATGAATCTGGATGGATGGATGGATGGATGGATGGAAAGTATGGATGGATGAAAAGGGTAGATGGATGGATGGATAAAAAGGATGGATGGATATCTGGATGGATGGAACAAAGGGATGGATGGAAATGATAGATGGATGGAAAGTAAGGATGGGTTTATGGAAGGATGGAAAATACAGATGCATGGATGGTAAGGATAGATGGATGGTTGATAGATATCAATCTATCTGTGTATCTGTCTATCTACTTTATTTATGCATGCATCTTAATGGATGGATAGGAAGGATAGATAGATGGAAAGGATAGATGGATGGATGGAAAGGATTGATGGTTGGTATCTATCTGTCTATATAATAATGAAAAAATTGGGCAGCACTACTGAAACACCTAGAAGGTGCAAACCTGTAAGGGCAATGTCCAAACCCACCAGCACTATCAAAAGCAAAAAACAAGGCAGAACTCCAAAATAGATGAAAAAATGTGGATATTTAATGATCTATAGCGACGTTTCGGTAGATTGCTCTACTTTCCTCAAGCCTTGGGGAAGGTAGAGCAATCTACCGAAATGTCGCTATGGATCATTAAATATCCACATTTTTCATCTATTTTTGGAGTGCTGCCTTGTTTTTTGCTTTTGATATGTCTCTATATATCTATCTGTGCTTCTGTCTGTCTATCTATGTATCTGGATGGATGGAAAGGATGAATGAAGAGAAAGGATGGAAAGTATTAATGAATTGAAAGGATGAATGGCATGGATTGATGGATGGATAGATGGTTAATATCTATCTGTGTATGTATTCTATGTATGTATGTATCTGTATGGATGGAAAGGATGGATGAATGGATTTATGGATGGATGGATTTATGAATGGATAGAAAGGATAGATGGATAGATGGAAAGGATAGATGGATAAATAGAAAAGGATGAATGCAGAGAAAGGATGGATGATTAATATCTATCTGTGTATATTTCTATCTATTGTATCTATGTATCTGGATAGTTGGAAAGGATTGATGTATGGAAGGATGTACGATGTAGGATGTATGGAAAGGATAGATGTATGGAACGGTTGGAAGGATGGACAGGATGGGTGGATGGAAAGAATGAATGGATAGAAAGGATGATATCTACATTATCTATTTGCGTATCTATCTATTCTATCAATGTATGAATTTAGATAGATGGATTGAAAGGATGGATGTATGGTTGATATCTATCTGTGTATCTGTCAATTCTGTCTATGTATAAATGTTGGTGATATGTATAGATCTGGATAGATGGAAAGGATGGAAAGTATTGACGGATGGATGGAAAGGATAGATGTATAATATCTATATGTGTATCTGTCTATCTACTATTTTTTTTTTATTGGGGTGAGATTTTAGGATTTTTTTTTAATGCCTCCCGGCTAACTCCCTACACCTCTCCAGTCTATCCTCAACTCCGCTGCCCGACTCATCTATATGTCCTCCCGCTACTCCCCTGCCTCCCCCCTCTACCAACACCCTTCACTGGCTCCCCGTCTCCAAGAGATTCCAATTCAAAACACTAACCATGGCGTACAAAGCCATACACAACCTGGCCCCACCATACATCTCCGACCTGGTCTCCCGATACCTACCCTCACGCAACCTCCGCTCCTCACAAGAACTCCTCCTCTGCTCCCCCTCATCATCTCTTCGCACAACCGAGTCCAGGACTTCTCCCGGGCATCTGCCTTACTCTGGAACTCCCTACCCGAACACGTCAGACACTCTCCTACCCTGAGTAGCTTCAAGTGTCACCTGAAGACTCACTTGTTCCGTCAAGCCTACAACCTGCCATGAGACCCAGGCGACCGCCCCATACCTGACATTCCCCCATCCTACTGTATCCTAACCCACCCCTCATAGACTGTGAGGCCTCGTGGACAGGGTCCCTGCCCCTCCTGTACCTGTACGTCCTGATCGCCTAGATTTAGTGTTCTTGTCTCCCTCATCCTCATGTAAAGCGCCATGGAACCTAATGGCGCTATATAAATAAATAATAATAATAATAAATAAAAATTAAAAAAATAATAACTTGCTTCCAACCCAACTAAAAATAGTAGTATGTACCATATCAATACTAAAACAAAGAGAGAAGGGAGCGCACATAGGGTCTTATCTAGGATAATAATTCAGTGCCCCCCGATTAGTGTGACTCACCTTTTTGGGTTGTGTGAGTCACAACAACCTGCAAGGGGCTTGTTATGTCCTGTCCTGCTGTGAAACGCGTTGACTCAATAAACGGACATCAGACATACCCTTCCTGCTTTGTGGTCTGCACAGAATCTAAATCTGGGCTTTTTTTCTACACAAACGGATACCATATAAATACAACATTTCCAAACAAAACAATCTTTAAATGATGGAAAAATAAAAATGTTGGGGCATCTGAAATGTGAAGGAAATCACTTTGCCGTAATACAGTCACTCACTGGACCCTGCTCCAGCGATGGCTGCTTATATCACTAGGTGGCGCCATACTGACTCTGAGGCCAGCACTGGTGATATACAGTGTTGGCCAAAAGTATGACAATGATTGCAATCACAAATTCTTTGGTATTATTATCTTCATTTAATTTGTCTTCATTTAAAAAACACAAAAAGAATTGTCGTAAAGCCAAATTGGATCTAATTCCACACCAAACATAAAAAAGGGGGTGGACAAAAGTATTGACACTGGTAGAAAAATCATGTGATGCTTCTCTAATTTGTGTAATTAACAGCACCTGTAACTTACCTGTGGCACCTAACAGGTGTTGGCAATAACAAATCACACTTGAAAAGAGATTTCAACGCAAGATTGTCCATGGGGATGAGCTGACACATAAACAATTAACTCAGTGAGGTAACATGTAATAGTGCACGTCTATGAAATACTGTATTGAACCGGAAGAATCTTCCCCATAACTGGGGTGCCAAACTTACCTGAGAAAGCTAAAAGTTTTGAAGAATGTTCTTGTCAGTGAGACAAAGAAAGCTTTGGCAATGCATAACATAGAGTTTACAGGAGAAAAAAAGAGGCATTAAAAGAAAAGAACACGGTCCCTACAGTCAAACATGGGGAGGTTCCCTGATGTTTTGGGGTTGCTTTGTGCCTCTGGCACTGGACTGCTTGACTGTGTGCATGGCATTATGAAGTCTGAAGACTACCAACAAATTTTGCAGCATAATGTAGGGCCCAGTGTGAGAAAGCTGGGTCTCCCTCAGAGGTCATGGGTCTTCCAGCAGGACAATGACCCAGAAACACACTTCAAAAAGCACTAATGGTTTGAGAGAAAGCACTGGAGACTTCTAAGGTGGCAGCAATGAGTCCAGACCTGAATCCCATAGAACACCTGTGGAGAGATCTAAAAATGCAGTTTGGAGAAGGCACCCTTCAAATATCAGGAACCTGGAGCAGTTTGCCAAAGAAGAATGGTCTAAAATTCCAGCAGAGCATTGTAAGAAGCTCATTGATGGTTACCAGAAGCGGTTGATTGCAGTTATTTTGGCTAAAGGTTGTGCAACCAAGTATTAGGCTGAGGGTGCCAATACTTTTGTCTGGCCCATTTTTGGAGTTTTGTGTGAAATGATCAATGTTTTGCTTTTTGCTTCATTCTCTTTTGTGTTTTTTCATTGAAGACAAATTAAATGAAGATAATAATACCAAAGAATTTGTGATTGCAATCATTTTCAGGAAGAAACTGAGTATTATCTGACAGAATTGCAGGGGTGTCAATACTTTTGGCCACAACTGTAGGAAGCGGAGATGTCGCCATCTATTGGTGGCTCAAGTGCTGTATGAGTTTATAGTAACAGCATCCAACATTCTACGAGAGTTTCCTTTTTGTCTAAGATAAATTTTTTTTATACCGTGTTAGCCAGTAGATAGAAAAATATTTGAGAGTCCTCAGTGGTTGATACCTTTTAATGGTGGAGTAGAAGGTAAGTAAAGGAAGCTCTCAGGACACTATGGCTCCTTCGTCAGGCTGATAATGAAACAAATTCTGAAGACACATTCATATAAGCAGGAGGGGAGAGGAGCTGGGGAGGTAAAATCAAATTTTAGAGATAAGAGGAACAGATTGTATTATTGTTCTATTATTGGTGGAGGGTGGGAGCCTGAACATTCCTTAGTGAGTGTAGAAAGCTATAAATCCATGCGAGAGAGTTCACTTAGGAAGTGTCAAAAGTTCATTAACCTCTAACTGGGGTCTGTTCGAAGATGTGATATCCCCAAATGCCCTTTCAATTTATATAAAAACGCATATCTTGAGATCAATGAACTTTTGACTCTTCTAATGTGAACTCTCTCGCTTCGATTTATTGCCCTCTACAACTGAGGAATCTTCAGGTCTCCACAGGCCACTAATCATAGAACAATAATACAATCTGTTCCTCTTCTCTTAGAATTTTAACTTTATTTTCCCAGCTCCTTTCCCCCTCCCTAGTCTGACTCTGCTTTACGTCACCTGTCGTATTTACTACATCATCTAACACTGCTCATATATATATAGTATACAGTTAGGGCCAGAAATATTTGGACAGTGACACAAGTTTTGTATTTTAGCTGTTTACAAAAACATGTTCAGAAATACAATTATATATATAATATGGGCTGAAAGTGCACACTCCCAGCTGCAATATGAGAGTTTCCACATCCAAATCGGAGAAAGGTTCAGGAATCATAGCTCTGTAATGCATAGACTCCTCTTTTTCAAGGGACCAAAAGTAATTGGACAATGGACTCTAAGGGCTGCAATGAACTCTTAAGGTGTCTCCCTCGTTAACCTGTAATCAATGAAGTAGTTAAAAGGTCAGGGGTGGATTCCAGGTGTGTGGTGTGTGGAAGCTGTTGCTGTGACCAGACAACATGCGGTCAAAGGAACTCTCAATTGAGGTGAAGCAGAACATCCTGAGGCTGAAAAAAAAGAAAAAATCCATCATAGAGATAGCAGACATGCTTGGAGTAGCAAAATCTACAGTTGGGTACATTCTGAGAAAAAAGGAATTGACTGGTGAGCTTGGGAACTCTAAAAGGCCTGGGCGTCCATGGATGACAACAGTGGTGGATGATCGCCGCATACTTTATTTGGTGAAGAAGAACCCGTTCACAACATCAACTGAAGTCCAGAACACTCTCAGTGAAGTAGGTGTATCTGTCTCTAAGTCAACAGTAAAGAGAAGACTCCATGACAGTAAATACAAAGGGTTCACATCTAGATGCAAACCATTCATCAATTCCAAAAATAGACAGGCCAGAGTTAAATTTGCTGAAAAACACCTCAAGAAGCCAGCTCAGTTCTGGAAAAGTATTCTATGGACAGATGAGACAAAGATCAACCTGTACCAGAATGATGGGAAGAAAAAAGTTTGGAGAAAAAAGGGAACGTTACATGATCCAAGGCACACCACATCCTCTGTAAAACATGGTGGAGGCAACGTGATGGCATGGGCATGCATGGCTTTCAATGGCACTGGGTCACTTGTGTTTATTGATGACATAACAGCAGACAAGAGTAGCCGGATGAATTCTGAAGTGTACCGGGATATACTTTCAGCCCAGATTCAGCCAAATGCTGCAAAGTTGATTGGACGGCGCTTCATAGTACAGATGGACAATGACCCCAAGCATACAGCCAAAGCTACCCAGGAGTTCATGAGTGCAAAAAAGTGGAACATTCTGCAATGGCCAAGTCAATCACCAGATCTTAACCCAATTGAGCATGCATTTCACTTGCTCAAATCCAGACTTAAGACGGAAAGACCCACAAACAAGCAAGACCTGAAGGCTGCGGCTGTAAAGGCCTGGCAAAGCATTAAAAAGGAGGAAACCCAGCGTTTGGTGATGTCCATGGGTTCCAGACTTAAGGCAGTGATTGCCTCCAAAGGATTCGCAACAAAATATTGAAAATAAAAATATTTTGTTTGGGTTATGTTTATTTGTCCAATTACTTTTGACCTCCTAAAATGTGGGGTGTTTGTAAAGAAATGTGTACAATTACTACATTTTCTATCAGATATTTTTGTTCAACCCTTCAAATTAAACGTTACAATCTGCACTTGAATTCTGTTGTAGAGGTTTCACTTCAAATCCAATGTGGTGGCATGCAGAGCCCAATTCGCGAAAATTGTGTCACTGTCCAAATATTTCTGGCCCTAACTGTATATGTATATGCAAAGAAAGCCATGCACCACACAACCGTCCATGGTGATATATTGCAATTGTCGAGTCCCAGGCTTTGGGGTACTCGGGTATCAGGCTTCAGGGGTAGCGTCTGCTGTGTCACGGTGAGTTGTGACCGCGCCTAATCCCGTGTCCTGGGTGACAGTTCAAAAAAGGGAATTATTTACAGGGGAATTCTATATACACAATTCATGTGACGCCACCTGTAGTTTCTGGTGATGGGTCACCAGCGCCGCCACAGTCCACTTGAGGTAGCTGGAAATGCGGTTAGGATGACTAAGCCCCCTACAGGTAGGGCTATTCCTCCGGGGCAGCGTTCCTGCAAAGGGAACAGATTGATGCAGAAGAACACAGGCAGAAGCAAAGTCACTTTCTCCCGGGTACTTTACTGTTAACTCGTAGCAGCAACAGTTACGTTCACAGTTCAGCACTTTAGATGTTACAAGGACAGGTAGCTTAACGGGTGGCTGCAAGTGGATCCCAGGTGGTATGATGTAACCCTTGGTGTACCTTCGTTAACTAACCAGTGTCCGTTCTTCCCCGTTTTGGATCGATCTATACCCAGTAGCTCCGTATAGGTAGTAACGGGAGTCCCCTCCCTCGTTGGTGAGGAAGCAGGCAGACCTCTCCGATGGCAGGGTGCTGCGGCTGATGAACAAGCCATAGCAGCCGGTTGCCGACTGCAAAGCTGGACTTTGGCCGGATCCCAGGGCCCGGCGTTCCCCTGGTGGACTGGAGTATCCCCTGGAGTATGGGCGCTCCACTCTGAGGATCTCCCTTTCTTTCTAGGGCCCGGACTCCCCCTTTCAGGACCTCCTCAAGGTCCCTTCTTCTTTCCTCCAGTTTGGCTTGAAACCAACCCGGTGTGACCTTCCGCCTCATTTCACTTAACTACTCTTCCTAGAACCTTTCCTCTTCCTCCATCTCCTCCTGGTCCCTCAGCCGAAAGACCAAAAAACAAAGACCTCCTTGTTCCCCCTTGAGGTGATTATATCCCCTCCCGGGTAACCTCCCACCCTAAACTAATGTGGGAGTGCTGGGAATGTGTCCCGCCCACCATCCTAGGGTCCACCTGCAGCTGGAGCATTTACACCTCTTTTACGGGTGTAATACCACTCTGTGACGCCTGCATATGCGGGGCGCCACACAATCACCTGATATCTCCCTGGGGCAGCCGGTTTAACCGTGGTGCATCTCAAAAAAGCAGCAAGTCAATGTATATTGAATAAAAAAGAATTTCAGGACCCGTGGAAGTACAAGTTTGTACGAAACGGCAAGCCGTAGTCTGGCTCCCGCACCCCCTCCTTTGCACCGATGTAACCCTGTTCTGAATAAATACAGCAAGCACTGAAAACTGGTGAGTGCAGTTTATTTTTTATTCAGTATATATGTATGTGTCTTCAGAATCTGTGTCATTATCAGCCTAACGAAGGGGCCATAGTGTCCCGAAAGCTTGCTATGTTCACCATCTTTTCAGTTAGCCATTAAACGGTATCAACCACTGAGAACTCTCAGATTCCAATATTTTTTAATCCATTTGAGACATTCAATCCTGTTTTGAATGTGTCAAAGGTTGTTATCAATTTGTATTCCCAAATTCTTCTCTCTTTACGAGGTTTGAAGTTACTTTTTAAAAATGAGCAGACTCATGTCTGGTACCCTGTGGTCAGAGCTGCAAAAAATGCTTTGCTACATGTAGATCCATACACTCTTCTTTTATTGGCGATGAGAATTTACTCTTGTTCTGAATTTTTGCCCGGTCTCCCCTATGTACATGCCAGCTGTTGGACATTTGACACATATGATTAAATACACCACATTGCTTGTGATGCAGCTGAAGTTACCTGGGATCTTGTAGTCCTGATCTGTCCCAGGAATCCTTATCTTGTCATTTGTCATTATAGATCGAGGTTTTGCACCTGTCCTGGTTGCAGGGAAAGGTTCCTGTTGTTGCTGGAGAGGACAGGGCGCTTCTCACAATGATGTTTTTTAGATTCGGAGGTTGTCTAAAACACAAAAGTGGGGGATCCGGAAATATTGATTTTAGTCCGGCATCTTTTTGTAGGAGTGGTTGCAGTTTCTGTGCGGCTCCTCTTAGCACCTTCAGATTTGGATTGTAGGTGACTACGAGAGGAACTCTGTTGTTTTCTTCTTTAGTTTTATAATGTAGGAGATGATTTCTTGATTTTCTGGTGGCTCTTGTAATCTGGTTCTCGATTGTTCTTGGATGGTAGCCCTGGTTCAATAAGATTTTTCTGAGGTCCTCAAGGTGATTGTCTATCTATAGGGTTGGAACATATCCGGTTGTATCTGATGGCCTGGCTGTACACAATAGAGTTTTTTATGTATTTTGGATGAAAACTGTCCCATTGAAGATATGTTGGACGGTCAATTGGTTTCCGGTACAAGGATGTCTCTATTTCATTGTTCTGTAGCTTAATGATGGTGTCCAGAAAGCTGATTTCAGTGCAGGAGTAGTTGAGTGTTAAGTTGTTGGTGGGATGAAACTGATTAAAGTGTTCATGGAACGTTTTCAGCTGTTGTTCAGACTCTGTCCAGATGATTAAAATATCATCGATATAACGGTAGTAGGCCAGAGACCTGATAGGACAAGAGTGTAATGAGGTGAACAATTCAGACTGCCGCATTGAAATGGACATGGAATTGGACTTTGTACAGTCCACTAATGCCCCCTGGTGGACAAGTGCGGAAACAATCACAGAGGGTGGAAATCCCGCACCATCTCTTTTGTTTACCCAGGAAGAGAAAGGGCGGGAGAGGATTACAGACCCAGAGCTCAGCCAGGACAGACCTGTGTGTGGTTTCTCCCGACATAGGGCTCTTTTGCAGCCGGATTCTTGGGAAGAAATACCCCGTGAGGATCGCTGTTGCAACCCCCGGTCTGCAGGACCTTGTCTTACCGAGGGTCCAACTCAAATTCAGGACATTGCCTCCGGAATTCAGGACATTGCCACCGGATTACATGTGCAGGGGCTGTGACTGACATAAGGGAGCCATCTGTGCTACTGTGATCTCCCTTCTGCTGACAGAGAGAGAGACTAACAAAAATCTCTTACCTGCGGAAGAAGACCAAAGAAGAGGACTGAGGAGTTTCCCCCTTCAGCGCTGCACCGGGACCCGTCATCGTGAGATCCCAGGCCTGCCACGTGGAAGCGACATCTTCTTCTGTGATAGACTGGTACGTGATTTGAGGGAAAGTTAGGGAAAGATATCTCCATTTTTTTTTTTTCTTTGTCTTCTTCTTGCTGCGCACCCGGATAAAGTGAAGATCCAGGGACTCCACCATATACATGTGTACAGCTAGGTCAGTTGACTGTGTTATAGATATGTTTTACAGTAAAGAGATGTTACTACCGGTTAAATCTGAGTATGGAGATTCTGTTGAAGCCAGACATACACACACACCCGCGGCCTTACCACCGGTCGCTACAAGAGGATAAAAAGTCACGTTCAAGCTTGGCCATAAAAGGATTTGCATATTGTGGTGCCATTTTGCTTCCTATTGCTGTGCCAGTCTCCTGTAAATATATGTTGTCGTCAAATGTAAAGTAGTAGTGCGTGAGGATGAATTTTGTAAGCTTCACTAGAGAATCAGCATCAATCCCTGTGTTTTCCAGGAAGGTTTTGCAGGCATTTAATCCATCCTCATGAGGGATGTTGCTGTACAGAGATTCCATATCTATAGTGGCGAGGATGGTTCTTTCAGGTAGATGAACCTATTGCTGACAGTATCGCCACACAATAAAAGAAAGGCGTATAGATCTACCTGTAGCAAAGAATTTTTGCAGCTCTGACCACAGGGTACCAGACAGGAGTCTGCTCATTTTGAAAAATGTAACTTCAAATCTCAGAAAGAGAGAAGAATTTGGGAATATAAATTGATAACGATCTTTGACACATTCAAAACAGGATTGAATGTCTCACATGGATTCATGCGTTTTTATAATGATTGAAAAAACATTTGGGGATATCACATCTTTGAACAGACCCAAGTTAGAGGACAATGAACTTTTCACATTTCTTACGTGAAATGTCTCACATGGATTTACAGCTTTCTACAGTAACTGAGGAATTTCAGATCTCCACCGTCCACTAATCATAGAACAATAATACAACCTGTTCCTCTTATCTTGGAATTTTGATTTGACCTCCCCAGCTCCTCTCCCCCTCCCAAGACTGACTCTGCTCCTTTCTCTCTGTAACTTTTACATTATTACTTTCACAGCTTTAAAATCCAGGCAAATATCTGAAGAATATCTATGCTAAAGCCATAATGGAGAAAGGAGAAAGCGATGTGCGGGGTGGAGAGCGATGGAAAGAGGACGATCCTACAGGTAATCGCCCCGGTGAGGAGTCACTAAATAGACAAAGAAGAGTCACATTCTCTTCACCAGACAATTCTGGGCTTGAAGTTTTATGTCATGTGTTTTCTCAGTTTTGTGACTGTAGATTCCCCCATTGAGTTAAATACAGATTATGGCTGACAATGTGAGAGTGCTATAAGTACTAACACTGACTATGCATCAATAACATGGATCCAAGAATAGACTGAGTTGATAGATCATCAAGAAACATAACAAACCTTAAAAGGTATCTTGTTTACTGTTTTTTATCATATCCTTCATGGCTCTGGCTTCATGATATACTAGTGCATCTCAATGAAATAGAATATCATCAAAAATCAATATTATATTGCCATGTTTCAGGGCGTTTTTGGGAGCTCTGAAACACGTCGACTAATAAATCAATAGTATTTTCACCCTTTGATGTCTCTTGGAATACGGCAGCGCAGTTTTTAACCCTTCATCCTCCTTAGTTTAATTTGTTGAAATAATGACCTTTGGGTTTTCATGGGCTGTAAGCCATAATCATCCACATTTACAGAAATAAACACTTGAAACAGATCCCTCTGTGTGTAATGACCCTATATACCATATATACTCGTGTATAAGCCGACCCGTGTATAAGCCGACCCCCCTACTTTTGCCCCCAAAACCTGGGAAAACCTATTGACTCGTGTATAAGCCGAGGGTGGACCCCAGCACAGGTATACAGCCCCCAGCAGTGTGGTATACAGCAGCCTCCCCAGTGGTATATACAGGCCCCAGCAGTGTTACAGCAGCAGCCCCAGTGGTATATACAGCAGCAGCCCCAGTGGTAGTATACAGCAGCAGCCCCTGTGGTAGTATACAACAGCAGCCCCAGAGGTATATACAGCAGCAGCCCCAGAGGTATATACAGCAGCAGCCCCAGTGGTAGTATACAGCAGCAGCCCCAGTGGTAGTATACAGCAGCAGCCCCAGAGGTATATACAGCAGCAGCCCCAGAGGTAGTATACAGCAGCAGCCCCAGAGGTATACAGGCCGCCCGACCGCCACCCCCATCAGTATCCAGGCGCCCCCCCCCCCCCATCAGTATCCAGGGCCCCCCCTTGCTGCCGCAAACCTGTAAAGTAAGATCATTATACTTATCCCTGTGGCTGCCGCCGCTGCTCTGCACTGCGCTCCTCCGGGTCTTCATGCCTCTTCCGGCTTCCTCCTCTGGCGCACAGACAATGATGTCATTGCCTGCGCCCACCGGAGGAGGAAGCCGGATGAAGCCGGAGGAGCGCGATGGCAGCGGCGGGGAAGGCCACAGGGATAAGTATAATGATCTTACTTTACAGGTTTGCGGCAGCAAGGGGGAGCCCTTGATACTGATGGGGGGGGGGGGGGCGCCTGTATACTGATGGGGGTGGCGGGCGGCCTGTGTACTTGCCGTATGACTCGCGTATAAGCCGAGGGGGGGACTTTTCAGCCCAATTTTTGGGCTGAAAAACTCTGCTTTTTATGCGAGTATATACGGTAATATATGCATTTCACTTTTTCACAATTTGCATTGAATGAATGAAATGAATAAACTAACTTTTGATGATAGTCTAATGCATTGAGATGCACTAGTATATAAATGTATATAAATATATATATATATATATATATATATATAATATATATATAGCACATACCTTCTTCTCAGCACATGACTTGGGGTTGCGCCTGCAAGGGTTAATCTATCTCCTCTCGCTCAATCCAGCACTTGACCTCTGTCCCATGCTGGAAGGGAGCATAAATCACACCCTGACTCAGACCATGCACCCCGCTTCACACACGCTGCCACCACCCACCGGATTTGTGGCCGATGAGCTCCCCTAAACTAAGACTATCTGACAATCAACAGAATCACACCCTTTCTAAGGTTATGGGTTCTTTAGAGTATACAAGGTTCAGACTTATTAAAGTTTTAAGCTTTAATATAAAAGGTACAGTGCTTACATAAAACATAGATATAAAAATAGAAATAAAAAGTGACATACACATATGCAAACAGTATGAAATAAAACGGAGAAAACTTACAGAAACCTAAGCTTGGCCTTCTGTGCCCGATGGGGAGAGCTGTAATATGGAATGATGATCACAGCAGTGTTAAGCTGCCCATCCCTGAGACACAGGACCTTGGCTGGAAGAGTCCAGTTATAGACTCAGACTGGGGTCAGATTTCTAGACCAGCCTTTCATGTTAATATTCTAATTCTGTGTCTACGATTGGACTCTCACTAATTTAGCCTTGCATATATTATTTTTCAAATGTCTTTGTCTTAGTCTAATCCCTTTTCCATGGTAAATATCAACTGCTATACTAAATCCCATTTAGTGGAGTCTTTGATCCCCTTCTATTTCTAGGTACAGGTGTGAAATCTTTCACTGTGTGGTTTTACAGCTGCAATTCTCCGAGGTATGGATTCATACAAGGTGATATCATTGGCCCAACGGATCTCCACGAAATAGCACCCCAGATCATCACAGACCCTCCGCCATGTTTTACGGTTGGGAGAAGGCAGTCTGGACGGAACGCTTCTTTTGGCTGTCTCCAAACGTACAGTCGGCCGGAGGTCGGAAAATGGGGTAAACGATGATTGGTCTGAGAATATCACATGTTTCCACTGCTCGAGGGACCAATTCTGGAGGTTTCTACACCACTCTAAATGCTTGGAAACATTTGTCATTGAGAGCAGCCATTTTCTAATTGCAGCTCTTCCGTGGAATCCAGATTTGTGAAGCTCCCGATGAACAGTTTTTGTGGACACTGGGTTCTGTAGGTGTCATTGAGCTCAGCAGTGATTTTCGGAGCCGTGGTCTTGCGATCCTCTCTCACAATTCGCTTTAGAGTCTGACGGTCTCTCAGTCAACTTCGATTTCGGCCGGACCTGTGCTTTGCTGCGGACATTTTTCCTTCTCTTTCAAACACAGTCATTACTTTGGAGACAGAACCTCTTGACACGCCAAGCATTCGGGCACTTTCTGTTACACTAGCGCCTGCCATACGAGCACCAACAATTTGGCCTTTTTGAAAATCCGAAAGGTCTGTCATTGTATCAGGTTCTCATCAATGTTCTTACAATTCAGCAAAACAAACAGGTAATTTACATACACATATCACTTATAACACAAATAATCAACTACAAAACATTAACATGTTTATTAACACATGTTAACATATGTTTGTTAACACGTTTATAACATGTTCGAAGATTATGATGCCAAAACGTTAGGTGTTTCCATTATTTTGTCCAACCCCTGTGTGTATATATATATATATATATATATATATGTATATATAATATAGTGTATGTATATACATATATATAATATATATGCAGCGTCCACCAGGGCCATGGGGTACTTGAGCTGGGCCAGTCGGTTCTTTGGGAAGTCAAGGTGGCTGTGACCCACGCTCGAGGCCCTGGGCATGCAGTTAAGAGGGGAATTATTTACAAGAGAATAGTTTGTGACGCCCATGTGGTATTCGGCCAGGGGGTGGACGACGCTGCACTTCAGACCGCTGCGGAAGATGGTAGGGCAGCCTGGATGGTGTCGCTCCCCACAGGTGGAGTGGGGCCCCAGGGCAGGGGGTGAAGAATAGTCTATAGTGGTGGTGCTAATGGGAAGGGCCGCTGAGCAGGAAAGAAGTAGGCAGACACAGTTCTTGCATCTTCTGTTACCTTTACTTGATGATCAGTCAAGTTCACCCAGCCAAATGCTGTAGTTCTCCAAAGCGCAGCCAGGTCAGTTCCCAGGTAATTGAGGCACTCTGCCAAGACACCGTTCTTTGCCTTTATTAGTTGCTCTTTTCCTGTGCTGGCTACTCGCCCTCCTCCCCAGCACCTTCATTGACAGGGTCCCAGGCTGATGGCTGCGGGCCTTGTTGGGCGACGGCTTCAACATGTCCCCTGACCCCAGTACTCGCCACCATCCTGGCGATTATCCATGGTTGGTGGCTGACTCCTTCCTCTCCTCCAACTAAGGCCCTTTCTCCTCCTACTAAGCTCCTTTTTCTAACCTCCCTGCTAACCCCTCCTCCTGACCACAGGATGGGGCCCTCCTTTCATTAGGGTCTTCCCGAATGCCCTGGCCCTGATTTGGTATGGTGTTGTGTGCATTTTTGCGTCTTGGGTTTATGACCGCCTTCTCACCTGGGAATTGTAACACCACACCTGTGGGGTAGGTGTAGCACCACTGTGGCGAACAGTCCACAGGGGCGCCACATATCCCGTTCATATCATGTTCACTATATAATAAAAATGACGTGATGGTGTGATGCCTCAGGTCAATACAAGTTCGTAGATACCAAACATGTATAATTTTACTGTTAACTAAGTGGTGAAAACAATTCATACATTTTTAAAGAAAAAGAATTTAACTTTTGCATCATTTTCTGTGACCTGCAGTGTTCTGCCCATTCATGAGCAGCTAAGAAAGTATTTGTAGAGTTATACTAGAGTTATACACGTTACGACCTATAGAGATTATGTATAGCATCATAGGGACCCTAGTTACCCGCTGTGTACCTTGGATACCAGCCGGTGAGCGGAGAAGGCTGGTAGCTAAGGTATACATCGGGTATCTAGGCAGCGCGCGCTGCCTAGTTACCTGCAGTTTACCATGGATACCAGCCTGCAGACATCGCGGAAACGATATTTAAATCATTTCCACGATGTCGCTGGTAAAATGAACGCTGGCGAGTCTGCCTGTGTCTCACCAGCGATCAGCCGTCAATGTCGCCAGCGGTCAGATCGCTGACGACATTGACATGTGTGACCCTGGCTTAAGTCTTTGGTGACCTTCACTGCATTTTCGTGCTGTCTGGATATTCTTTCTTCTACTTCTTTTATGCTCCAGGTGGACCCCTGGAAAAATGACATGCGCCTCTCTGGGTATGTTTACCCAAAACAGCATTTGAAAAGGTGCTGGAATCATCAGTTTTTTTTCGAATATGCATCTGGAAAACCCATCTTTTCAAGAAATCTTACAGGCTACAATGACCCCGCTGCTGCCTCGCCACCACCGGAGCTGTCGCCTCGCCACCACCGGAGCTGTCGCCTCACTGCCACCAGAGCTGTCACCTCGCCAATACCGGCGCTGTCGCCTCGCCACTACCGGCGCTGTCACCTCATCACCATCGGAGCTGTCACCTCAACACCAGCGGAGTTGCAACTTCATCAGCATCTGAGCTACCACCTCACCACCACCGGAGTTGGTACCTCACCACCACCGGAGCTGTCATCTCACCTCCACCGAAGCTGTCACCTCACCACTACCAGAGTTGCAACCTCACCAGCATCTGGAGCTACCACCTCACCACTACTGGCTGCTGTCACCTCACTACTATCGGCGCTGTCAGCTCACCACCAGTGGAGCTGTCACCTCACCACCACCGGAGCTGTCACCTCACCACTACCAGAGCTGTCACCTCACCACCACTGGAGCTGTCACCTCACCACTACCGGAGCTGTCACCTCACCACCAAAGGAGCTGTCACCTCACCACCTCTGGAGCTGTCACCTCATCACCACCGGAGCTGTCACCTCATCACCACCGGAGCTGTCGCCTCACCACTACAGGAGCTGTCACTTCACCACCTCTGGAGCTGTCACCTCATCACCACCGGAGCTGTCACCTCACCACCACTGGAGCTGTCACCTCACCACCACCGAAGCTGTCACCTCACCACCACCGGAGCTGTCACCTCACCACCACCACCGGAGCTGTCACCTCACCACCACAGGAGCCGTCATCTCACCACCACGAAGCTGTCACCTCACCACCACCAAAGCTGTCACCTCACCACCACCGGAGCTGTCACTACCACCACGACTTCACCCACACCACCGGAGCTGTCACCTCACCACCACGGACTCCACACAGAGCTGTCACCTCATCACCAACTGTCACTCACACCAGCTGATATTGTCACCTCACCATCATCAAAGCTTTTTTTGTTTTTACAACGATCCGATAGTTTTTTGTAACTACATTAATCTATAAGAAACTATACAAGTTTGGTATCGCTGTAACCATAGTGACCTGAAAAAAACACCCTTCCCTTCCCCCCAAAAATTCTTGGATTTTTTCATGTTTTTCAATACATTTTATATGGTAAAATTAATGAATGATATTTGACACTGCAAAAAATAAAACCTTGTACGGCTGTGGACGGAAGGAATAGAAAAGCTCTGGTTCTCAAGGAACCAAAAAGCTGCCGGGGTTGCTATTGGTAACGGCACAAGTTATTGGGTTTTCGCCCCACGGTCGGGATTATTTTATTTCCAGCTTTGTTTTGACAACTTTTCTGTGTTTTTGTGTAACATTATGAGGTAAATGAGGTGTGTGGAGGCTCATAAAGGGGTCACAGGATGAGCACCCCCCGACTCCTCAGCCTGCCCGGACACAACCGGACTACCGTCACTGCGCTGCTGTGTTTTGCTATCTAATGTGACGTAACATCCTCTCCACCAATCACAGCGCATCCGGAAACAGAAGCAGCCAATAGCAGAGCTCGCAGCTGTGAACGCTCCCACCCACGTGTCCTGCTCCAGGGAGAGAGGGAGGGAAAGCTGCAGAGCAATGGCTGCGCTGTGTCACTATCTCCAATGTGTGTGACCGGGGCCGCCCTCCTACGTGTCATTATACTCGGTACCAGGGGCGGCAAGGTAAGCGGCGGCCATCCGGGGCACGGCCTCTATCAGGGGTCCTGCCGTACAGAGGGGTCATTGTAAAGACATCACAGTGGGCGGGGCTACCGAGGATGAGCCCCTATGTGTCACGTAGTGTACAGCTCCCCCAGTGGACACTGGGTGTAACTACACATAACGTATGGGGGTTATACTCTTGTGCTGTGTGGTGGAGAGCAGACCCTCTGTACACAGTATATAGAGGAATGGCCATATACCACAGAAGCCTATGTGGGCTCCTCTATGCAATGTAATGTAGTTATCAATATATAGTGACCCTCAAAAAGGTGCTCCCACCATTGCCTTACATTGGACTCATGTCAGTCCATTGGAACTCTTTATCTTCCTTTTACTTAGAGGTAACACCTTATTTTATTATTTTCTCTCCATTGAATTGAGCTTGTTTTTTTTATTAATTTTAAGATTTTTTTTCTCCATTTCAGCTTGTTTTATTTTTTGATTTTTTTTTTCTATTTTTTTTTATTTTCCTCATTGACTTGAGCTTGTTTGGATGATGATGATGATATTATTTAAAAAACTATAAAAAAAAGCTTTTTTAATTTTTTTTTCTCCATTTTAGCTTGTTTATTATTATATTATTAATTATTATTTTATTTTTTATTTTTTTTTCATTGAATTGAGCTTGTTTTTATATTTTTATTTTATCATTAATAATAATAAACAAAATAATAATATACAAAACAAGCTTTTTTATCTCCATTCAAGATTTTTGTTTGTGTTATTATTATTTTTGTTAGAAAAAATATTTTTTATTTTTTCTTCATTGAATTGAGCTTGTTTTGTATATGATTATTATTATTTAAAAAATAACTATAAAAAACAAGCTTTTATTTTTTTTTCTCCATTTGAGCTTGATTATTATTATTATTATTATGATAAACAAAATAATAATATACAAAACAAGCTTTTTTTTATCTCTATTCAAGCTTGTTTTTTTTCTGTTTATTATAAAAAGATTTTTTTTTTCTTCATTGAATTGAGCTTGTTTTATTATTATTATTATTATTATTATTATTATTATTATATGATATAGTAAACAAACTTTTAATTTTTTTCTCTGAGTTTGTTTTTTGTTTATTTTTGAATTTTTTCTTCATTGACTTGAGCTTGTTTTTTATATGATGATTATTATTACTATTTAAAAAATAACTATATTTCAAAACGTTTTTATTGAAATTTTATGAACAAGGGGGTTAAAAAATAACAATAAAAACAAGCTTTTTAAAAAAAATTTTCTCCATTTGAGCTTGTTTATTTTTTATTATTATTTTCTTCATTAAATTGAGCTTATTTTTTATATTTTTAATTTATTATTAATAATAATCAAAATAATATACAAAACATACTTTTTTATCTTATTCAAGCTTTTTTTTGTGTTATTATTATTATTATTATTACTATATAAAAAAATATTTTTATTTTTTTCTTCATTGAATTGAGCTTGTTTTTTTATATAATAATAATAATAATTAATAATAATGTTATAATCAAACTATTTTGATCCCATTTGAGCTTGTTTTTTTTTATATTTTTTTTATATTATTTTTCTTTATTGAATTGAGCTTATTTTTTATACTTATTATTATTATTATTATTATTATTGTTAAATATTGTTTAATAAAAATAATTATAATAATATAAAAAACAAGTTCAATTCAATGAAGAAAAATTAATATAAAAAAGTAATAATAATAGTAATAAAAACAAACCAAGCTCGAATGGAGAAAAAAATAATGAACAAAGAAAAATTAATAAGAAAATAAAAAAAACAATAAAATAGAAAACCATGCTTGATTCAATGGAGAAAAAATAATAAGACAAAGTAACATTTTTTCTCCATTGAATCGAGCTTGGTTTTTTAAAACTATTTTTAGAATTTTGTTACTATTAGTTTATTTTATTTATTTTTTTCTCCATTGATTTGAGCTTGTTTTTTATTAGCATTACTTTCTTTTTATTATTTTTTCTCCATTGAATTATTATTTTTTTATTTAGCTTTCATTTTTTTTCTTATTTAATTTCTTTTTTTCATTTGCAGTATGAGCTGTAGACTTTATCTCTACCATTTTGTTGGGTTCCAAAACGACTTTCTGATTTTTTTTTTTTATTAGTATTGGGGAGGCGTAGTGAATGGAAGAGAGTGATGCAGCCATTTCTATAATTTTTTTTATTATACTAATTTATTATAACACTTTAGTAGTTTGGACAGTGACATATGTGGTGGGACCAAATATTTACATTTTTTATTTTTTAGACTATTTTTCTAAGTTATGGGAGAAGGGATGGCGTAATAGGCTCTTTCATTTATACATATACAAATATATATAATAAATACAATATTGCAGCATATGGTGCAGGTTCAGATCTCTTTGGAGGACCAAGAAAAAGTGGTAGCTAAATGATAATTTTTTTTTAAAAGTATTTATATAAATAAATACAAATTACACCATTTTAAAAAATGGGGCTTGCTGCAGACGCTGCCGGTATGCGCCAAATGTGGCAGATGCGTTTTTTTTTACCATAGCTGCCGCATTTTTTAAAAAACCCAGATGTGAAAAGGCCCTAAATAAGGTAAACATAAAATTAGCTTTATTCAAAAATGTATTAAAAGTTACATTTCAAATAGCAAAAGACAAGGGGACATGGGCCCAATTAATGTTAATAGCAAAACAGAAGAAGCAAGGGCGAAACACGCGTCGGAGTGAGGGTCTGGACGCCAGCAGACACTTCCTACATCTAACTTACTACTTTAGGTAAAATTTGTGGCTGCTGTGTAGTTTTTGCATTGTACTTTTCTTTGACATGCACCTTTACTAATATCTCTGTTACTTACTCTATTTTTTTGGACTAAAAGACGCACAATAAATTTAGAGAAGGAAAATAGGCAAACAATAATTTTTAATGTTAAAATGGGGATGCGCCTTGTCTTATAATCCAAGTGTAGTTTACTGGGGAAGGGCGCAGCGGCGCTAGAGTGGGGTCACATGAGGCAGGGTCGTTTCGTTACTGCAGGAAGTAGGCGGTGGCACCAGTGGAGCGATGCTGCATGTCCATGGCTTGGAAGAGGAAGTATCACGGTGGCACAATGTGGGTACCATTGATTTTCCGGCAATAGACTTGAGAAAAATGGCTGCAGTGGTGGCGCATGCACAGATTAAGACCTCGAAGAGCTGAGATCTCAATCTGCGCATGCGCCGCTTCCTATTAGTTAGATTTGAGAAAAATGGCTGCAGAGGCAGCAAATGTGCAGATTCAGACCTCAGAGAGCTAAGATTTCAATCTGCACATGTGCTGCCTTTGCAGCCATTTTTCTCACAGATTGAGATCTCAGCTCTCCGAGGTCTTGATCTGTGCATGTGACACCTCTGCAGCCAGTTTTCTGAAGTCCATCAAGGCGACCACCCAGGAGATCAATAGCACCTGCCTCGCGCCACTACGGTATCACTTCCTCCCAGCCTGCATCATCGCTGCACTCGTACCGCCGCCAACTTCCTGCTGCAGCGACTCTCCCTCTATTGACCCCGCTCCTCTGTTGCCGTACTTCTGCTAAGCTACATCCAGAATATAAGACATCTCCATCATCTTCACCAGGGCTGTGGAGTCGGGGTCTGTGTCCATTTTGGTGGAGTCTGATTCAGAAAAACTGAGAAGTCAGAGTTTGAGTGGGAGGTTTGGCTTACCGTCTACACACAATGGCTGTGGTGTCTGCTTCTGTGTCCATTTTGGTGGAGTCAGAGGTTTTGCTTACTGTCTCCAGAGCCCTGATTTCCACCCCCAATTATTTGGGAAAAAAGTGTGCCTTATATTCCAAAAAATACGGCAATAAGTTTTATATACGGTACCCAAGTAGCTTTCCTATGCACCAGCACCTTATCTGTTAACCTACCTGACTGGTTCCCTTTAAATGACCATATTTTATGGAGTAGTAATTGTCTTTTTACAATCTTAGGTAAATTCTTTACAGCACTTGCACCCTTTAGTTGTAATTACTGTGGTATATAATTTAGTGTACTGTTTTTTGGTATTAATATTAACTGGGTCCATATCACCTTGTCTTTTGCTATTTTAAATGTAACATTTTTAATGAATTTTTGAATAAAGCTAAATTTATACTCGATGAGATTTTCAAAAAAATAATGATTCTGTACAGCAGATTCTCCTCTTATAATAAAAATATAACCTTTATTTAGGACCTAGAAAAAACAGCATAATAAAAATTAAAAAATCATAAGTCTTACGCATATCTTATTGATAGTAAATAACAATATAAATTGTACCTTCTTACATATACGGTATACACATAATGGTATGTAACACCCCCTACTGCTGCCGGGCACTGCTATCATTTCTGAATGTCCATCCATATCGGGAGAGCTGATATTTTTTTTGTAATATTGCAGCAAATAGCAAATTTACCGATGTCCTATGAGGTCCAGACAAACATAGGAGGCATTGGGCCTCCAGCAGGTCCCTAGCTGCCAAGACGGAGCCCACAATCATGTTGCAAGGGTCGCAGGGTGTGGGAAGGGACGCCCTCCTATATTTCCAGCCTCTTAAATGCCACTGTCGGGGTTAACCGCATCATCTAAGGGGTTAAAGGGGTATTCCCATCTCCAAGATCATATCCCAATATATAGTCGGTGTTATAATAATAATAATAATAATAATAATAGCAAATCCCTCCAATTAGAAATGTAGTATAGTTCTCCTGATATAGCCATGTCTCATATATCATGTGCAGGCCTTTGCCGCTTAGGTATCCATGGTTAAGACCAACTCATATAGTGAAAGCTAGTTAGTTAGCTAGTTGATCGTGGTTGTGACCATGGATACCTAAGCTGCAAAGGCCTGCACATGAGCTATGAGACAGCTAATCAGGAGAACTATACTCCATTTCTTATTGGAGGGATTTGCTAATAATATTATTATTATTATTATTATTATTACACCTACTGCATACTTGGATAGGATCTTGGAGATGGGAATAACTAACTGCCACTTGAGAGAGGTCCCATCAATTCAGTTATACGTGGGTGCCAGCTGTATAACACAGCTGGCACCCGAGTTGTATTGGGCGGGATCAGTTCTTAAACCGCTCGGTGGCATCACATGGCGGTTATCTTACCCTTTACATTCATACGATGGGCCCGTACTTTAAATCAGGGAATGTAAAATCAGACAACGAGGCAAAAGTTTCAACGTGTCAACCGGACCGTCACACCAGTCTCTGGCGCTGAAAGTCGATTTTTGCTCACTTTTGCTACCTAACCCCTGAATAAATGGGTTTTTCAAAATGGGAAAAAACTGAAAAGCTGAAAAACTAAAAAAAAAAAAAAAAACATGACTTTTCGAGTCTCAGAGGTTGGACCCCCACTGATCGGCAAGTGATCACCCTGATTCCAGTGATGTATCACTTATTGTGCTGCCTTCTGTTTTATCTGCTGCAGATCTAGCACTTTTCTAATTGCTGTGCTTTGTATAACCCCGTCCACACCACTGTGCATAGGCTGAAAGCTGCTAATCAGTTGCGGGGTTATAATGAGCTCCTGAATATAGAATTACATGGCAGCAGGTTTACTAGTCCTCTAGTGATAATATCTTGCTGAGAAAACAGGGATCCTATGAAAATTACAGCAGGCAGCCTCAGTAAGTGACACATCGCTGGAATTAGGGTCTGTGTCTATATTATACCTGATGAAAATAAAAAGTGGAGCAGCTACCCTTAGCAACCAATCGTATTACAGCTTTCATTTATTAAAGACCCTTTTGAAAATGAGAAAAGCATTCTGATTGGTTGCTCCAGATTTGCTTTATACCATTTTCCCTTCTTTCTATTTTTCTGTCTGTTTTTTTTCTTCCTATAATTGTCCCTGTCTGGATGATGTGATGTGTGAGCGGTAATGTGAGTGCTGCTCCTGACACATGGCCGTTATGTAAGAGGAACCGTTCTGCTGCTTATGGGGAATTCGGCTCCTGGGGGATTCTCATGTGACCAATGTGTCCTCAGCCTTTCTCGGGTTATGATATGTCAATACCGTTATCAAAGGCTGGTTTCACACTACGAATTTTTCAATTCCAATGCTGTCCGATAAAAATCGGACAGCATCGGACCGATTTTGGCCCCCATGCAGCCCTATGGGCATCGGACCGAATCCGATGCTGTCCGATTTTTTTTATCGGTGCAAAAATCGGAGCATGCTCCGATTTTTGCACCGAAAATAAAATCGGACAAAATCGGATTGGACCAAATCGGATGTCATTTAGTGCACATCCGATTCGGTCCAATGTTTTTAACATGGGGTCCTATGGAGCAGGGTCCGAGGAGACATCTGATGTGTCCTCGGACCCGATTTTACTGTACTGAGCATGCTCAGTACATTAAAACTACTTCTACTGGTTAAACAGGGGTTAAAAAAAACAACAACAATGTATGCTCACCTGTCCTTGAGGCCCCCGCCGTCTCCCGCACGGTCCCGCAGGCTCCCATGTTAAAAAAAAAACAAAACACATGCGTTTTTGAAAAAGCACCAAAAAACGCTGCTTGCAATATTTTTTGGTGCTGAGACAAAATAGCATCCCAAAAACGCATGGTACATTCAGACGTGTTTTTGCTACTGGGGCATGCGTTTTTTGCATGGGGTCCTATGGATGCGTTTTTGCATGCGTTTTCACAAACAGCAAGTCTCAAAAACGCATGTAAAATCTGCAAGTGTGACCCTAGCCTTAGAATAGCTGTAGCCAGTAACCTGAGTGATACATCGTTGGCTTCAGGATCTGTTTGCCTACATCATGCTGCTTTCAGATGCATTGTTGGATTCAGGATTAACATGTTAGGCTATGGGTTGAACTAGATCAGGGGTCTCAAACTCGCGGCCCGAGGGCCGCATGCGGCCCCCGGGGCTTCACTATGCGGCCCGCGGCACCTTGGGCAACTTAATGATGCATTGCCCCAGTGCAGGGGGTCGCTGCAGTCCCCACTGTGTGATGACGTCTGTCTGCAGCACTAACAAGCTCTGCCACTCAGCAAGATCAATGCAAGCTGCCAGCCAATGAGAGGCCCGCAGCTGACGGCAGAATATGACGTCACATGAGGGCCTCTGGCTGGTAGATTGCATTGATCTTGATGAGCAACAGAGCTTGTCTGAGTGGCGGCTGGAGGAAGTCTTAGCACAGCGGAGGCCGGAAGTCAGTACAGTGGGGACCGCGGCGGCCCCCCGCACTGGAACGATGCATCATTAAAGTGAGAAAAGTGTGAGTGTGTGTGAGAAGGTGTGTGTGTGAGGGTGAGTGTGTGAGTGAGGATGTGTGTATAAGAAAGTGTGTGCCAGTTTCAGTGTGAGTGTGTATGAGGGTGTGTTTGAGAGTGAGTGTGTGTGTGTGTATGTGTGATAGAGTGTGTATTCGAGTGTGTAAGAAGGTAAAACAGGATGGGGGGGCATCACTTTAAAAGTAGATTAGGATGGGGGACATCACTATAAAAGGGGATCAGGATGGGGGACACCACTATAAAAGTGGATCAGGATGGGGGACACCACTATAAAAGTAGATCAGGATGGGGGACATCACTATAAAAGGGGATCGGGATGGGACATCATCACTAAAGGGGATCAAGATGGGGGACATCACTACTAAAGGGGAATGGGAAGGGGGACATCACTAGAAAAGGAGATCAGGAAGGGGGTCATCACTAGAAAAGGGGATCAGAATGGGGGACATCACTACAAAAGGGGACCATGATCGATGGGGATCATCACTAGAAAAAGGGATCACGATGGGGGACATCAGTAGAAAAGGACATTACTACAAGAAAGGGATCAGGACTTGTACTTTACTACATTGAGTAAGAAATTCTGGTATTACTAAAAATATCACTTAGTCCTACAAGAGATGCGGCCCCCGATATAAATGTTTTTCTATGTGTGGCCCACCAACCCAGCTGAGTTTGAGACCCCTGAACTAGATGGACTTAAAGTCTTCCTTCAACCCTTAAAACTATGTAAACTATGTAAAAGGATCTATTTGCAACTTTTTAAAATGTCGCATTTGGTAAGTCATCTGGGAACATCTGGAAACCCAAAACAACAACAACAACAACAAAAAAGGCACAAAAAAGAATAACACAGGAATGAAAAACACCAAAAAACTGGAAAAAGAAAAGGCGGAAATACAATAATGAATCACAATAGTACCGTAAATGACTTTCCCTTTACTTGAGAGACGGAAGATATGTTCCATAGGGCATGAAAAATAAGCGGAAGGGAAAAAGAGCAGAAGCCACAGATGGTTGTTTTTTTTTTTATTCCAGAGCATTTTATGGAACAACCAACTTCAATACAAATTACTTTTTTTTTTAATCACTTTCTGCTTTCATTATATCTTATTCAAGTCCTAGAATACATTGCTGCTGGTGCATTCCTATTTCTGCTTCGATCTGTGCTGTCACTTTGCTTTATGTGTCTTGCAGCGATCTTGAGTTACCGTCCGTATCTTGTTCACATCTATAACCACACGTCATGCCTGCAGAGTTCATTTTTCTGGCTCAGATTACGGTGCAGCGCCAGGTGTATAGATGACGCCTTAGGCTGCTTTCACACTGCGTTTTTGTTCAATCCGACTTGGCCCCCATGTTATGCTATGGGCACGGATTGGATCGAATTTGGCCTTATTGCCATCCGATTCAGTCCGATTTTTTTGCTGTGCCCAAAATCGCAGACTGCTGCGATTTTGGGCACAGCGGATCAAATAGGACTAAATTGGATCCGACCTGATCCGTGCCAAATAACATGGGGCCTATGGAGTGCGGGCCCGAGGAAACAGCTGATCGTTCCTCGGACCTGATTTTAGTGTACTGAGCATGCTCCGTACACAAAAGCTGCTGTGTGCCATCTAATTTCCCTTCCCCCCGGCGATCCCACGGTGAATATAGACTTAGTGTAAAATAAAAAATGCAATGAAAGATGATATGTACACCAAACTGGTACCAGTAAAATCTACAGCTTGTCCTTGAAAAAGAAAAAAAACAAGTCCCAGAAAAATAAAAAAATTATGAGATGTAGAATATGGCGACTCAAAGATGTGTGTTTTTGTAAGTAAATAAAAAAATACCGTAGTATCATTGTAATCGTGGTGACCCAGAGAGTCATGTAGTAACGTTATGCCATTAGTATGTAGTGTCATGTCATTAGTAAGTAGTATGACATGTCATGTCATTAGTCAAACTCCATCAATAAAGAAAAAAGGCACTCGCCTATTTTGTTCAAATAGTCTCCTTTATTCCAGTGCCGTGTTACAGGTAGCAGGGAGGGGGGTGGAAGACAGCGCTGCCTGTCTGGCACTTCGACTGGTCCTATTTTCTTCATTGATGGACATTGATTTGATGGTGACTATCTAAAGTGAGCACACCCAAGTGCACTCGCATATAGCGCGGCATGTGTACAAAGGAAGAGGGTTCCAAGGTCTATGGTGGTGCCCGGTTTGATTTCTTAACCAGAGACATGTAATTAGTCATGTCATTAGTAATGGACAATGAACACAGTAAAACAACTTCCCCCCCCCAAAATAAATACTTTTCTTTTTTACCATTTTACTACACTGTGATTTAATTTTTTCCTATTTGTTTAGTACATTGAATAGAACAGTTATTGGTGTCATTCCAAACTAGAACTCATCCTGCAAAATAAAATAAAAGCCCTTATGTGGTGGTTATATTCCCCCCCCCCCCCCTTCCTTAAAAAAAAAAACCTCTTGGAATAAGGGAAGGAAGATTAAAAATGAAAACGGTCTGCGGTTGGAAGGGGCTAAAGGGAACCCATCATGTTCTTTTTTGTTGTTAAACCGCCCACAATGTTATTTAGATCATTCACTGTGTATCACTAACCTGGTTTTAAAAAAAAATCCATGTATTTATTATACAAGAGTACTTTAGATGCTTAGATGTTTGTATTAGGTACCTGCACAATCAGTCATCGGGGTGGATATTGCAGCTGGAATCAGTCACATCAATCCACATTCAGTCATGTAGTTTTTTAAATGTAGTCACACACCCCTGCATTGTAATCTATTAACATCACTGAAGGTCCTGCAAAAATTAATTAATGCTGTAGAAGGACTTGTAGTGATGTCACGGCTATGTGACCATAATTGGTGAAGCTAAGCAGACCTGAAGTGAAGGAGATGTAGGATTAGCTCCACCCATTATGGTCACATGGTCGTGACATCACTACAGGTCCTTCTGCAGCATTAGTGAATTTCTGCAGGACCTTCAGTGATGTTAATATATTACAATGCAGGGGGTGTGACTACGTTTTATTGACTGAATGTGGATTGATGTGACTGATTCCAGCAGAAGTATCCACCCCGATGACTGGTATGTGAAGGTATCTAATGTAGATATCTAAGCATTTAACATGCTTTTTTATGATAAATATATGGATTTTTTTAGTGATGCACAGTGCATGATCTAAATAAAATCGGGGCGGTTTAAGAACAAATAACTATAACATGACGGGTTCCCTTTAAAATAATATCCTGTAAAGAAAATCCAATATCTAGTAACTTATTGTTTTTATACAGTTACATATGCAGATTGAGGATGACTGATCTCGATGTCTTTCAGACTTCTCACCTATTCATTTATTTAACTTTTTGTTTTTGGCCAGGAGAATGCCGAGTACCATAGTGTGGGCATCTGATATTTGGGGCAAGGTATACACGCTCTCCACAGATGGGCAACAATGGGAGCAATGTAAAGACGGACAGTTGGAGTTCAAGCGGATTTCTGCCGTTCAGGCCTGCTGCTGGGGGGTGGCCTGTAACCACCAGATATACGTCTACGTACACGCCAGCGACTTACCAATCCGATACCAAGAAGAGACGTATGAGAATCAGGGGTACGAAGCTCTATCACTGTGCACTACAAGTCCCAGCTAGTGATTGCTGCTTGCTGGAATACCTTGCAATTGATTACATGTCTCCCACCGACCATAAGCAATACACCTTTGCCTTATATGATCTGAATTACCCCTATTAATTCCTCTTTGTTTTGCCTATGTCTACAGCGCTGGAATCCAGTGGATGGATTCTGTGAGCGGCTTCTGCCCAGTGACCGCTGGCAGTGGAGCGATGTCACTGGATTGAAACATCAACCTCTAGACAGTTTTGATCTACCCTCATCGCACTGGGAGTGGGAGTCTGATTGGTACGTGGATGAGAATATAGGAGGAGAACCCACAGAGAAAGGGGTAAGTGACCAATGCAAAAACTGCAAATGGCACTAAAAGTTTACATCTTATACGGAATAAACAAAATACAATGCCGGTCTCTCTGGGAAGTGGTACAGCTATTTATTGCTCCTTGTAATTTCTGCAGCTGTGTAGAATATTGACTGTCATATAGGCTCTTCTACTTCAATAAGAACCGCCTGTATGGTCGGCTAGTCTACAGAAAACCACCTGTAAGGTCGGCTAGTCTCTAGAGAACCTCATGTAAAGACTGCCAGTTTCTAGAAAATGTCCTGTAAGGTCGGCTAGTCTACAGAGAACCTCCTGTAAGGACTGCCAGTCTCTAAGAATGTCCTGTAAGGTTGGCTAGTCTCTAGAGAACATCCTGGAAAGACTGCCAGTTACTAGAGAATGTCCTTTATGGTCGGCTAGTCTACAGAAAACCACCTGTAAGGTCGGCTAGTCTCTAGAGAACCTCATGTAAAGACTGCCAGTCTCTAGAAAATGTCCTGTAAGGTCGGCTAGTCTCTAAAGAACCTCCTGTACAGACTGCCAGCCTCTAGAGAATGTCAAGTGAGGTTGACTAATCTACAGAGAACCTCCAGTAAGGACTGCTGGTCTCAAGAGGACTACAGAGAGCCTCCTGTAAGATTGGCTAGTTTGTAGAGAACCTACTGTAAGGTTGGCTAGTCCATAGAGAATTTACTGTAAGGTCAGCTAGTATGTAGAGAACCTTCTGAAAGGACTGCTAGTCTCTAGAGAATGTCCTGTAAGGTCACCTAGTCTACAGAGAACCTCCAGTAAAGACTGCTAGTCTCTAGAGGACCTCCTATAAGGTCTGCTAGTTTGTAGAGAACCTCCTGTAAAGACTTCCAGTCTATAGAGAACTTGCTGTAAGATCAGCTAGTCTTAATTAATCTTTAAAAGTCTTCTTGCATGCTTCTTATCCACACAGCACAGCAGTAGCACTTAAGCTATCAAGCCATATATAACATATCGCACAGCATTGGATATGGGAACTTCTACTTGCCAAATGAAAATTTGTTGACAGGGTCAATTTATTTAATTAGAAAAAGGTAATCATCTTTCAGACTTTATGGGCTCAATGGTTCGATAAATCGGGGCTTACCCCTTTCCATCTGTTTCGAGGTCGTGTACTGTTTTATGAACACCCCTTTTTAAGAAAAAGCATTTCTGTCTCTGACCCAATGAAGTGATGTGAACACAACATGACAGACGTCATCTTCCGTGCCCTTATATGAGGAGTTATAGTAATGTCTATAAGAGTGTTTTCTCAGAAGTGGTGAAACCTGAAGGGATGAGCTGAGCTGTATGGGTTGATTTGTTCAATTGTTTTCTTATTCTATTAAAATTCAATAAAAATATTTAAATTAAAAAAACGTTTTCTTCTAATGTGTATGTTGTTAGAGGAACACACAGAAATTCCTATATCTATACCATCGTGCATCCTTGTAAAGATTTGATACATTTCATAGTATGGCTGATTTTCTTACCATTTCATCTCAATCCATCATACCTTTCTTCATGTACTCGTAAACAGGGATGGACCTACGCTATTGACTTCCCTGCAACTTACACAAAGGATAAGAAGTGGAATTCTTGTGTGCGACGCCGGAGATAGATCCGATACAGACAGTACAAGACTAGGGACAGCTGGGCAAAGGTACATATTCTTCTGCCTGTAGAGTATAAAATGTGAGGTTCGACTTAAAGGAAGCTTAGTCTTTGGTATATCATAAGTAAATGATCTAATTTTAAGGATGAAATAATGAGATTAGCATAGGGTACAGAAGTTGGCCAGAGCGGTGGGCGAGCCTCCACTGGCTGAGACTCTCCACTTTTCTTGACGCAGCATGTTGCCACAATATGGCCATTTGGATGTGTCATTAATAACTAATAAATAAGTAGAAAGAAAAGGTTTTAACATGTATATATCTGTTATTATGTGTTGTGTTCAGACGTGCTAATGATTAAGGGGACGTGTTCCCCGAAACGCGTCTAGTGTCTCCCCCTCAATGGGGTCGTCCTTTGTGTACCTTTAATTTCTGAATAAAGTAAAATCCGCATCGTTGGCGCTGGACTCTACTTATTTACTACACGAATGGACGAGCTACCATTACCAGCAGCCTGGGAGCCCAGTGAGTATTAGGTGGTTGAGCGATTCCTCCTCTCCCCATTCCGGAACTATCACATTAATAACTAATACGAGATGGAAGAAAAGGGTAAACCTGTGCTACCCGATAGAGGTGAGAACAGGATTCCTTCAGTGTAATTTATTATTCCAATGCATTTCAGTTTCTTTTTATCAACAACTAATAATTAGTGATGAGCAAAAAGATTTGAGCTAACCTCGACTGGCATCCACATCAAATTCATGACAGCCGGACCAGTGCAGGTTCTGCTTCTGCACCGGCCATGTTCTGCCCGCCATCCTTGGTGTCATGACGGTCCTGGACCTGGGAAGCAGCAGAGTCGCCCAGGATAGCTGGTGAGAAGTGAACACTGGTCTTGCTATCAAGGATAACCACTGGACTCCAATATTTTAGCTCTTTTCTGCTAATAATGAAATGTAGTTTTCCGCCCAATTGCTGTGTTGACATCATGAATTGCATATGTTAAAAATTCGAAATTTTCATTTCCTGGAGTCCCTAAGCAGCACAGTATGGGCTTAACCCATACTGTGCTGCCTACGGACGACCAGGAAACCTAAAAATTTACTTACCCAAAATTTTCATTTCCTGGAGTCTGTAGGCAGCACAGTATGGGTTATTCCCATACTGTGCTGCCTACAGACGATCGGGAAACATCATTTTCCTCACTTATAATAGTATGGGGATCATTCTCTGACAGTATGCATGAAGGGAGTGTCTTATTTTTTTCCCATATTTAGATCTCCTCCCACATTGACAAAGATCAGTTACCAGATCCTTTCAATGACATATCAGTTGGCGGATGGGAAATCACAGATGAACCGGTGGGGCGGCTTTCTATTTGGACCGTCTCCTTGCAGGGGAAGGTATGAGCATGATTTCCACATCTATTCTTCTTGATAAATAATAAGTTTAGAAGATTAAAGCTAAACTCTGCTGTTTCCTCTTTCCACATTTTTTTTCTTTCGCATGCACCAGAATTAATTTTTTGTCTACGTCCCAACCTTCCCCAAGAGCGTAATACTTTTGTGCCAATTTTATGCTTATGTATCACATCTCTAGAAAGGTTTCCATGAGATCACAAAATTTCAGCCACCAAAAGTAGATAAAAAAATGTAAATATATTTATTCAAAAATAATTTTTCATATATAGTAATAAGGGAAAATTTAAGAGGCGTATAGTTAAAGAAAACTAACAGAACCCATAAGAAAGAACTAGATCGAAATATGAGAATGATAAAACGTAATTTTAATAATTAATAGTTAAAAAATAGATCAAGATTAAATAACAACAATGAGGTCACATGTAGGAAGATGCACAAAACCAGCGGGGAAAAGACAATAATAAGCCCAAAGTGGTCAGGTCACAGAATAACGAAATATAATGAGATCAATGCATAGTCATATATAGTCCAAGATCTAAATAAATGACCTGGAATGTTGCCAGGTCCCGACTCCTGACGCACGTTTCGGCTCAGATTCCTTGGCCAGAGACCTGGTTTTGTGAAGTTCTTCCTAGTGACCTCAGTGTCATTTACCCTTGATCTATTGTTTAACTATCAATTAATAAAATTATGTTTTGTTAAGGCCGGGTTACACGCAGCGACATTGCTACCGATGTCGCTGCAACGTCACAGGTTTTGCGATAGTGACGTTGCTGCGTGTGACATGCTGTAGCAACCAGTGATGAGCTCGTTGATCGCTGCGGAATGGCCAGGACCATTTTTCGGTCGCTGGTCTCCGCTGGCACACATGCATTGGCATGTGTGACAGGGGCAACGACCAGCGACACCCAGTGTGCACCCAAGACCATGACTGATCCCAGTGACCGTCTGATGTCCACGCATCGCTGGGTGATCGCTGGTGAAAGCTGCCTGTCTGGCATCTCACCAGCGATCACATAGCGATGTTCCAGCGATCCTGATCGTTGGTCGGGTCGCTGGAACATCGCTACGTGTAACCCGGCCTTTATTCTCATATTTTGCCTTTGATTCTTATAGGTTATGTTTCTTTCACTTCTGCAGTTTATCTGCATTTTGTGCTAATTGCAGTGTTTTATTTTGCTATAAAACATCTCTTTGTATTGTTACCAGTTAATATAGGGACTGTACAGGCGCAACTTCCACTGTTTGATCAAGGTGCGGCCACAGTGCGGATAAAATCCGTGCCAAGAAGATTAGAAGTCCTCTATGTGTGAACCTGACTTCATGGGATTGTCCTTTATTATTTTTTGTTATGGCGGACACCACATAAACATTGTATTTACAACCCCTTTAATAACCTTCATGGAAAGCTGCATTGATAAAGCAACCAGTGGTCCGTACCCTTTATTTTTAGGATTAGCGGAGGTCCACATACTGTATCTATGTATCGTCACTCTCTGTAGTGACAGACCCCTATGGCATCTTAACACTTGACTCATGACTCCTGTCAAACCTTGTAGACTTTATCATCACTTTTTAGGAAACTACTTAGTTTTGGCTCCAACTACAGATTCCCGGTTCAAAGCAGAGAAATAACGGGTTGTGCCTTGACACCTTTTGTACTCTTGGCATTGAAATGTCCATTATTACCCATTTTCCCACAGGTTTGGTACAGAGAGGACGTCTGCCATGACAATCCCGAAGGATCATCTTGGTCAGAAATAGAAACACCAAGTGAGGTCATCCAGATTAGCTGCGGACCTGATGACCTCCTATGGGCTGCTCTATGGGAAGGACAGGCCATTGTAAGGAAAGGTATCGGCAGGAATAACCCTAAAGGTAAATCTCCCCACGTCATATGCTCTTTTCTCAAACCCTTCATTGTACAGTAGCTGATATAAAACACGGCAGACAAGTGTATTTTTTTTTATTAAACTCTCTTTTCAGATACTCACTTTGGATTTCACCGCTTCAGTGTATAGGGGTAAAATCCGCTTAAAATCTGCCTGTAACGGATTTTGCTGCACAATCACAAAGCGTTGATTATATATGTCTGGACTCAGTTTTACAGATTAAAAATGATTGATCACTGGGGTCCTCAGTAATCCAGACAACGAGGGTCTGAATAGAATGGGGTTGAAGCACTCTACCTCCCCTCCACCCATAGTTTATAGGGCTGCTGGAAATAGCCGAGCGCTGTACTTGGCTTTCCTCAGCAGTTCCATGGAGAATGAATGGAGCTGAGTTGCTTGTAATCAGCTCTATTGAACCAGGGATCCAGAATGCTCTGTTGTAAGCAGTGCTGGGGGATCCCAGCAGTCAAATTTCCAGTGATCAGCAAGTATTTTTGGAAAAACCTTTTTAAGGGGTCATCCACCACTTTTCTATTGATGACATATCTGTCACGCTTGGGTGTGGGATCGCCCAGAGTGCACCAGGGAAGATGTAATGGAAAGCCCTAACAGAGAGAAGGGTCACCACGTCACTCATTTCTGGGTGATCCCCTAATGTCTATAGACGGGTCCTACCCTATGCACGATCACGTTTTTAGTCCCTGTCTGACCCTGAATTTGCCCTTTTTCGTGAGCAGGCCAGCAAGACACTAGTTTTACAACTAATATAAAGACAACACTCGACTCTTCCCACCATATTCCCCCTGCAGTCACTGTTGAACATCTGATCTCCGGGGGCTATTGAAGCTGAACCTGGTGATCGTAGTTTACTGTACTGTGGACCCTGTTGATTGGCCCTACGGTGCATACTTGTCAGTCACTTCCGTCATGTTTCTAACTGTCTTTATCCTTGTTTTGCCGCCGTCTGTATTTCTACTGTTCATTGGTTTGCACAAAGCAAAAATCCTTCACGTAACACTGAAAACCTATCAGTAACCCTTCAGCGTTCGTCTGACTCATCTTTGCTTGCAGGAACTGTGGAAACCCTTTGTATTGTTTACCCGGAGCTGACATGTGATTTTTGAAAGTCTGCGTTCTGATGTATGATGTCTTTCTGATGTCAGGCACCTCCTGGGAGACGGTGGAAGCCCCCACCCCCGAAGACGGGATCATGCATGTGTCAGTCGGTGTTCACGTGGTTTGGGCAGTGACTAAAGAACGCAAAGTAAGTCATGGATCAGTGGGAATGGATGTCTCCTCAGCTCTGCTTGCATTGATTGTTTACTAAAGGATAAGGCTGTGTGCACATTTTGCATTTTTATTGTGTATTTGAGTGCAGATTTGTCACAAAAACTGAAGGGAATCCTGATGCCCCTTGCCCATGATGGCATATGTGTAAAAATGTCAGCCAATGAGCATGGTATATTAGCCAGCGAGCAATGTCAATGTGCCCATGTGTGTACATTTTAGCGCAGGGTACCTAAAGGGAGCTGGACGCGCCGCAAGTTCCGTTCCTAATGGCAGATTTGATAGCCTTCTACATTGCCTAATGATAAAGAAACGTGTAAGGAAACGATAAGCACGCTCAACTTCCTTCCGACGGCAGGGTAAAAAGTACTTTTGGATTTCAGTTGCTCGACACGGCCACATGTTTTTGACAGCCTTTTTCACTCTTTGCATAGGTGGACCTGAAATCCAACAGCGCTATTTAGCTCTGCTATCTAAAAGGAGCTGAGCGCGCGTATCTTTTTCTTGCACAGACAGCATACCCTGTTTCCCCGAAAATAAGTCACCCCCGAATATAAGTCAGGGCAGGGCTGGCGCAGAATTTTCCAATATAAGTCATACCCCGAATATAAGATAGGGTGACTTATTTGCGGGGAATATAAGACCAGGTGCCGCCAAAGTGCCATTTTTGCCCATTGCATGTTTTACATGTGTCCCCGCTGGCCCTGCTGTCCTCCGTGGGCTCCCCTCTGCCCTCAGGTGCAGCCGCAGGTCCGCTGTCCCCCGTGGGCTCCCCTCTGCCCTCAGGTGCCGCAGGTAACCCCGAGGGCATAGGGTTAATCTTGTGCGCCTGTCGCCCCGGCCTGACGTCACCGCTGCCGGCAGGAGCTTCTGATTGGCCAGCGGCTCCCCAGCATCTCGAGCGCTGATTGGCTCAGCGGCTCGAGTGCTGATTGGCCAGAAGCTCCTGCATGAAGAAGCATCTGGACAACACCCTGCACCGCGGAGGAATCCATAGCCCGAGGCCGCCATTACCCTAAAAAGTAAGGATGTTTCCTTGCCGACTTGCCCATTAAAACCGCAATTCTGCCGCACAGCCGACTTACGGCACACTTGCGGCAGGTCCCCATACAATGTACGGTGCTGTATGGGACACTTGCGGCAAGGTGCGGTTACCGCACCTTTGCCGCACCTTGCCGCAAGTGGTGCCATACTGTTCAGCTTGTTAATAAATGTTAATTGTATGATTAAAAAAAAAAATTGTCTTTTTTTTTTTTTTTTTTAAATATAAGTCATACCCCGAATATAAGACAGTGTGGGACTTTTGGGGGTAAAATTAATATAAGACACTGTCTTATATTCGGGGAAACACGGTAGAAAGCTGTCAAACCTCACTGTAAGGAATGAAACGTGCGGCCAAGGCCAGTACCTGAAATCCGACTGTATTTATGACTGTGGGCATGGTCACTAGCTGATAGTGACAATGTGATGTGCCAGCAGAGAAGGGGTTAACAGAGATCGTGACTGAGCTGTGTGGAGCCAGATGACAGAAGAGAGACACTTGTAAAGAGGAGTTTACATCCTCACATTGCTTAGCTCTGTGCTGTAATCTGTTACATTGTTTCCTCACCAGCTGCAGTCAGCAATGTAGGCTCCGCCACTTTACCTTATATGTATGCATGCCCCAGATTCACTGAAGACGGATCTCACTGATAAACATGTGTCTGCTTCTCACACAGTGTAGTGGGGACACCTTGTGGAAGGTTTATGAATGGTAACCAAACAGAATTTTCTAATGAAGTATATTTGAAAGTTTATTAAAATCACTTGCTCTACATTATTATTAAATTAATGTTGCATGGATGTGTGCGTGCATGGATGTGTTCGTGAATGGATGGATGTGTGCATGGATGGATGCTTGGATGGATGCGTGCGTGCATGGATGTATGCGTGCATGGATGTGTGCGTGCATGGATGGATGCGTGCGTGGATGTGTGGATGCGTGCATGGATGGATGTGTGCATGGATAGAAGTGTGTGCATGTGTGGATGGGTGCATGCGTGGATGATGAGTCCATGGGTGGATGGATGGATAGGTGCAACAAGGGATCAAGTGTCCTCTTGTTGTAGTCTCAGAGATCATAGTCATGGTGCACTGTATGACAGATCATTGCCATACAGTCTACCATAACTCTGACCCCAGAGACTGTAGGAAGAGGACACTTGATCCACCAGGGCAACTGGAAGAGCCTGGGTACAGCGCCAGAAAATGGGCTTCAATGAATGCGCCATTTTCTGGGGCGGCTGCAGGCTGCAATTCGCAGCATGGGGGGCCCAGAACACTTGGGCCTCTCCATGCTGAGGATTCCAGCCCCCAGCTGCCTAGTTGTACCTGGCTGGGCCAAAAATATAGCGGAGCCCCACATTTTTTTTTCTAGAATTAGTTCTAGAAATAAAAAAAAAATGGGCTTTGCTGTATTTTTGGTTGCCAGCCAGGTACAACGAGGTAGCTGGGGGTTGGTTGCAGTGCATAGCTGCCAAGTTGTACCTGGCTGGACCAAAAATTTGGTGGAGCCCCATGTCATTTTTTTTTTTTTTCTTCTAAAATCAGTTCTAGAAATATATTTAAAAAAAAAAAAGGGCTTCGCTGTATTTTTGGGAAATAAACGCGAAAATTATTGACCTGAATTTACCACTAACATGAAGCCCAATATGTCACGAAAAAACAATCTCAGAATCGCTAGGATCCGTTGGAGCGTTCCAGAGTTATTACCTCATAAAGGGACACTGGTCAGAATTGACAAAAATGCCAAGGTCTTTAGGGTCAAAATAGGCTGGGTCATGAAGGGGTTAAATAAACGCCTATGAAATTTTTCATAATGTCTGCAGCCTTCTCTGTATAACTGTGACCTGAATCCTGTGTAATAGTTTGCTGCTTTTTCTTACGTTTATCCAGGTCTGGTTCAGAAGAGGAATAAACTCGCACAACCCCTGTGGCACCAGCTGGATTGAGATGGTGGGAGAGCTGGCAATGTTGAGCGTCGGACTCAATGATCAGGTAATGGACAGACCCGACGTGTAGTCAGGAATGGAATGTTAGTGATCCTGTGGTGGAAGAAGTGGAGGCCGCAGATCCTAGAGGACCTTGATTTTAATACACAGACAATATAGGGGAAGCACAAATTGGGAGTCAGCTGCTCCCATTTGGGTCAGGTATGGCGTATCGAGGACTCCACACCGTGACGCCCACATGTCCATATTCCACAAATCTACCAAGTTGGACAACCCCTTTGGCTATTTCGATTAATGATTCTCTCTGAAATGTTTCTGGCAGTGCAGAGCATTTCAGGAAATTTGGTGCATGAAGTGATTCTATATGATGGAGTATGCATGTCCTATCTCATTCAGGTCTGGGGCGTCGGCTTTGAAGACAGGGCAGTATATTTTCGGCAAGGTGTCACCCCAAGTGAGCTCAGTGGAAAGATGTGGAAAGCCATTTTGGTTCCCAGGGAAAGCGACCGGTCAAATTCTGGAAGTGTCTCCAGTATCAACAGGTAATGACGATTGACCCGTTATTGAGACGTTTTCCGGCTCCTTTGATTTGTTTATGGGAATTTTGTTTGTGCTTTTTTTTTTTTTTTTGCACAAGGGAGGATAAAGCAGCTAGAATGGAGCATGCAGAGGATAATTGAATTACATGCAGCGTGCATGCAGGGGATAATTGAATTACATGCAGCGTGCATGCAGGGGATAATTGAATTACATGCAGCGTGCATGCAGGGGATAACAGTGGTACACGCAGGCGATAACAGTATGACAAACAGTGTACATACAGAGGATACTGCTATTACATGCAGAGCAGATGCAGAGGATAATGGTATTATATGCATTGTTCATGCAGGGAATAACTGTAGTACAGGCAGAGGATAACGGCATTAGGGTGGGTTCACATAGCATTTTTGCTGTCCGCTGCAATGGAAGCGTTAATAGTTTCTGTTGTCACGGAAAGCAAAAGTGACATTTTGAGTCATTGTATAGTGCATGATAGTTCAAAAACATGTGCGCTACCTGAGATAGTTAGAAGAAAAGGATAGGTAAAAAGATAGATGATAGGATAGAAAAAGATAGGAATATAGAGGCTAGAAAATCATCACCAGTGTCCCTGCTGTGTCTCCCCGCTCTTCCTGCTGCTCCCAGGCAGGTGGGGGAATATTCACGAGCTTAATGAGCGACACTGGAAGCAGCAGAGAGAGCAGGGACACTGGCAGTGCTTTTCTACCATCTATATTCCTATCTTTCCTATCTCTTTCTATCCTATACATTTATTGCAAACGCAGCATAACGCAATGCTGCAGATGTGCACAAATCTGTACCATTGCGTTATATTGCATTTGTGTTGTACCAGACTGAAAAACGCTGCTGTCAGCTTTTGCCAGTGTGGTTCAGCAAACGCAGCATACTTGTATACAGGCCTATTTTGGCATGCGTTAGTATGCGTTTGTTGAATGCAAGTCTCTGGATGCGTTAATGCATCCATTACATTGCATTTGTGCTGTTGTCAAACAGATGCGTTAGACGCACAGCACAAAGGTAATGTGGACCCACCCTTACTTGCAGAGTGCATGCAGGGAATACCGGTATTACATGCAGAGCACATACAGGGGCATATCGGTATTACATGCAGAGGAGAACTGTGTTACATGCAGGGATAATGGTATTACATGCAGAGCGCATGCAGAAGATAACGGGGTTACATGCATTGTTCATGCAGGGGTTAATGGTATTACATGCATGGTTCATGCAGGGATAACTGTACTATATGCAGAGTATAACAATATTACATACAGAGCACAAGCAAAGGGTAACGGTATTACATGCAGGGGATAATGGTATTATATGCAGAGTACATGCAGGCATAACAGTATTTCATGCAGAGTGCATGCAGGGCATAACAGTATTACATGCAGAGTACATGCAGGGGATAACGGGATTACATGTAGGGGAGGGCAGAGATGGAAATGTGTGTGGTGCAGCTGTAGCCAAATGGTGAAGAGCAAAAAGTGATGGTGTAAAAGAAAGCATCTTGAAGCAGGAGTTTAGCATTTTTCCGTCTAGTATTTTTGCGGAAACTCAGCAGAGTATTACAGTATAACAAAGTGGACCCCTTTTACTGTATTGCAGAAGTGCTATGAACTGGGCGCAGTTATTCACCTTTGGTAATGTCTGCGAGGCTGGTGGGAGCAGGCGAGCGCTGTACTGTGCGGTCTCCATCAGTCATGTACACTTTACATGGTGCCGCACCACACAGGGTCAGAGCAGAGGGGCTCGTTTCTGGCTTCCAATGATCAATGGGGACCCCAGCGACCTAACATTTATGGTGATAATTGTGGAATTACTGGGATGTCAGATATAAGTCCTGGAGTCCTCCTTTACCATGGGTATCACATTTAATTAGTACCCACCAAAGTGTAGTGTTCTTTTTTTTTCCCTTTTAGTGCTGGCTGCTTTTTTGGAGATGAAGTGAAGTGTCAAACGGATTCAGTTGTCCAGTCAGATGTAGATTCAGAAGCCGAACAAGCGCAGATACCAGAGAGAGTTTCCAATACATTGGATGGAAAAGACATTGGCACTCCAAGTGCAGATGTTCCCCTGGACTCCCCGGAAGATGCTGGTCCCAGTTGCGAAGAAGCGCCGGCACAATCCAAGATGACCCGAGCCCCCCAGTGGAGCAGCATCGACCTGGTTGAGGCTCGTATCAGTTCACTCCAAGCTGCAGACGACGCTGCCAACCTGTCAGTGTTTGAGACCTTTCCTGAAGGAACCGAAGACTCTTTTGGAAGAGATGTGTTTCCGCTGTGGACATGGGTCTCTGGAGGGAGCTGTCTCGTAGACTCTCAAAACTCTCTTAAATGGTTCACTCGACAAGCAGGTATCAGCATTGTATCGTCCTGTTTTATCTCAAGATTATATCATCTGGTTATTAGACTACAACATAGACACACGGGGTCATCTGAGTGTTGTAGTAAATCGACCCTATACACATTTAATAGCTATTGGCCAACACTTGACAGTTATCTCTACTGACACCCCCATACATAGGATCGCTAGAGTCAACCAGCAATCCTGTGTTTTCTACGAGAGAGCTACTGCCAGACCTCTTTCATCTCAGAAGTATAGACCTGTCCATATGAAATCCAACAAGCCGGACCCTTCTCTCCTCTGACATGATCTGTTGGGAAACCTCCATGCATACCCCCGGATATCCCCAAAGTAATATGTCCAACTGTAGTCTAGTAGCCTGGGTTAGCCTCCACTGAAGCGGGTAAAAGATTCCTCACTGCTGGCAGACAGACAGATCTCCATAAGGAGAGTAGCTATTCCCCCAGACCTAGAGCAGTTATTCAATATACAGAGTCACAGCCTCTGATGGTGTGATGAACTCAACTGTTTCTGGCAATGTCTGACAGCTCTCCTCACTCCCGCTGGTTCTGGCACTTTACTACACCCTTAAACTTCTCCTCTAAGCCTGGACTTTGTCATCCATGGTACCTCAGGCTTACAGGAAAGTACTTCAGCTTTATTCCCATGGCTGACAACTCAGGATCCCATCAAGGCAGCTCTTCACACACACCCCCACTGATCCCTAACTGACGTCATCTGGCAGCTGAGCGCTACAGGGACCACACAGGACACTAAGACCCATGCAGCTGCACAGAATTTGCTGTGTCCCATCGACCACAGCAAAGGCTCTGGCTAGCCTCCATTCTCTCCAGCATCACTGAATCCATGAAGAGTATCATTTCTCCTCCCAGACTCAGTAATTCTCCCATAGGGGCTGTTAAGCATCTGACTTTACAATCGCCCTTGCACTAATCACAAAGGTGTGTATAAAAATGGCTAAAGAGCTGATTTCACACACCACCAGAGTTTACAGGTATTTGTGATGCCTAATTCGGCAGGGCGCCACATAATGTGTATGGGGCCTTACCTTACCAACAAACCTCGAAGGGTTATGGCGGTGCTCTTTACCACCACATTGGGAGGTGATATAAGGGTTTTTCCCCATGAGGAATCAGTGATGTCGCAATTTTTCCAAGACTTGTGGACCTAGCCTACTTGTGCAATTAACACGTTTTGCAAATCCTCCAGGTTTGACAGCCAGTATGCAGTCTATGTCATTGTCCATCACCCCGGCTAATACAGCAGTGTGGAGAAAACAGATATTCGACCAGCTCAGCGAGCGCACAAAGAGGGAACTAGACAGTTTCAGACACTATGAACCCGCTATAGATCAGGTACTCAAATGAATACCATCTACTATATAGAAGCCCTATCCAGTTTTGTCTTTTGTCTGTAAGTTTGTCCCCAAAACAGCGCTACTTATAGGACATCATGTAAATTACAGTTAAGATGAAATGCGAAGAAGTCCATAAGTTGGGTTGAGCAGTCAAAGACAACAGTGCCACCTATAGGACATCTTCGACGGGGGGGGGGGGCACAAGCCATCCGGGACATTGGCCACAATGCAGGCATTCATAATCTTCTGGGTCCAGGCCATCATACCCTTGGGGCGGACCCATCCTGCTGCTGCACCTCCTCCCATTTGTGTTCCTCTCTGGAACACAGGCTGGTGCTGCAGCTCCTCAGCATATATGGGGAAAGAGACATCGCACAGGGGTGAGTGACACATCACACAATGGGGGGACAGAGAGCACACAGGGGGGAGAGACAGCACTAGGGGGGATAGAGAGTGCACAGGGGAGAGAGAGTGTATAGGGGGGAGAGAGCGCGCACAGGAGGGAATGCACAGGGGAAGAAGTGAGCACACACTGGGGTGAGAGACAGCACAAGGGGAGAGAGAACACCTAAGGGGATGAGAGCGCACAGAGGGGAGAGACTGCACTAGGGGAGAGAGAGCGCATAGGGGGAAGAGATGGCACAATTGGAAGAGAGCACACCAGGGGGAGAGAGAGCACACTGGGAGAAGAGACAGCACAAGGGGAAAGAGAGCACACAGGGGTGAGAGACAACACAAGGGAAGAGAGAGCGCACACGTGGATAGCAAGCAGCAGCAGCACCTGCCAAGCCACGGCCACCCTATACAGCATTGGCTCCCCCCGCCCTCCACTACAGGGGAAATGTAGTATTACATGCCGCTGTCCAGATACTTTGAGGCAACTCCACTTTTCCACTCATGGTATCCACATCCAGTAACAGATCTTATAGAAATGGTTGTCACCCTCTTTAGCCAGCTTTGTGTATTCTGACCCAATTCTCTTCCTTTTCACTGTTCTGAATCTTACTGATGCTTTCTTACCTTTTCTCAGTCCGTATGGGTGAAAACAGGCGCTTTACAGTGGTGGAGAGACTGTAAACCTCACAAATGGATTGATGTCCGGGTGGCTCTTGAGCAGGTGACGGCAAATGATGGATCCATAGACAGCATCCTCTTTATTTACTACATGCACTATGAGGAGAAAAAGGTAAATGCAGTATTGCCTGCTGTAACCTATATCTTTATAGGGATATATCAGGCCATGTCCTTTCCAATTTATTTAAAGTCATCAATTGAAAATATAAAATTGTGGCTTCCTGCAGCCACCACAAGGTGGGGCTAAATGTATACTGTTTTATTATTGTATTTAAAGTGAACCTGTCACTATTTCTTTTTTGCATATAAGCTGTGGCCACCCCCGGTAAGGCTCTATATAGAGCATTTTAGAATAATGTATAGAAATACCTAGTCCGATCTGTATAATGTAAAAAATACTCATGGTCCGGTCCGAGGGGTCTCGGTCTCGCGCCTCTTCTTGCAATCACATCCTCCTTTTCTGTTTCATGTGGGTGACGCATCCTACGTCCCACACAGTCTCCTCCATTGCACTCCTGCGCACGCACACTTTTCAAGATACTGTAATGCGCAGGCATGGGAAAGTTCAAAGAGTGCGTGTGTAGTGCGCATGCGTGGGCGCCTTCTAGCTTTCCACAAGCCTGCGCATTACAGTACTTTACTCTGCCCTCAGCAAGGCAGAGAGAAGTGCACAGGCACTGGAGGAGATTGGTGGGACGTTGGATGTGTCATCCACCTGAAGTAGAGAAGGAAGACGGCATTCACAGGAAGAAACAGGCATCAGACATAGACCTATAACGTCCAGTGGACTGGACTGCTGTCAGGTGAGTATAATATAAGCAGTTCTTTACATTATACAGATCAGCCTGGGGAGTTAGATACAGTATTCCAGAATCTTGTAACAAAAGGAACACCATAGCAATTTATCACACTTAACAAGAACACAAACATCTTTATAGCTTGTTTCACAACGGCTTATGCTAGATTGGAGCTTTATTCTCTGCTAGACAGGCTTCAGGAAAGGTGTTTATATCACGATACCGATTCTGTAATTTTTGTGCATAGAGAAGGTTAGTGGAGTCCTCCTTTAGGTGATTACCTGGGGGAATTGACCAGTGAGATACCTGATGACACTTACATCACTGAATTTGTATCTGCCGGTCCAAAAACCTACGGATACAAGCTCAACACGGGAAAAACGGTCTTGAAGGTGAAAGGGATAACATTAAATGTTGGTAACGCTCAATCTATTAATTTCAACAGCCTAAAAGATCTTGTTCTGGACTACCCGCGTAATTCCAATTCTGAAACACAGAAACGTATTGTCGTTGAGCAGCCCGGCATTGTGAAAAATAAAACGTTTTGGTGCATTGAAACAAGGCCATTGCGCAAAACCCAAAAGTGTGTTTATACAAAGCGACGACTATTAGATGATTTTACCACCGTACCATTTGGGTATTAATTGTATTGTGATAGACCCGCGTCTGCAGCACCCTTTCTCCTGCATTCTAGCAGGACCATCTAATTCTAGAAAAAGCTACTTTGTAAAAAAGAGAATTTTGTTTACGTACCGTAAATTCTTTTTTCTTTAATCATCAATGGGAGACCCAGACAATGGGGTTTAGGGCACTGCCCTCCGGAGGTCACACTAGGTACTACAAGTTTGTAGACACCGCCCCCTCCGCTTATAAACCCCTACCGCAGGGAACATCCTCAGTTTGGTCTACAAGCTGCGAGGAGGAAAATAAACCACACCCGAAACATCGGGAAGAACACCGTGCACAAACGGTTCAACAACCCGGCAACACTGTCTCAACAGAGAACAGAGCCAATGCAAAACAAGCAAAGGAACAACTGGGTGGGTACTGGGTCTCCCATTGATGATTAAAGAAAAAAGAATTTACGGTACGTAAACAAAATTCTCTTTTTTCTGGTCATCATAATGGGAGACCCAGACAATGGGGATGTCCTAAAGCAATACCCCAGGGCGGGAAGAGTTCCTCAACAAGACGGATAACATGGTTCCCCTTTAAAGGTGGGCAACCGCCGCCTGTAGAACCCGCCTGCCCAAATTTGCATCCGCAGAGGCATGGGCATGCACCATATAGTGCTTAGAGAAAGTGTGTAAGCTGGACCAAGTGGCCGCCTGACACACCTGTAGAGCAGATGCTCTATGTCGCAAGGCCCATGAGGCACCTACGGCTCTGGTAGAGTGAGCCTTCAATCCCACCGGGAGAGGCAAACCAGAAGACCGGTAAGCCTCTTGAATGGAAGCCTTAATCCACCTGGCTAAGGTTGACTTTGAAGCCGCGGACCCCTTACAGCGACCTGTCGTAAGAACAAACAAAGAATCCGAACTCCTAAAGGAGGCGGTTCTGGACACATAAATGCGTATAGCTCTCACGAGATCCAGAGTATGGAGGTCGCGCTCAACCTGATGAACGGGAGCGGGGCAAAATGATGGGAGAACAATCTCCTGGTTCAGGTGAAACGTTGAAACCACCTTTGGCAAGAATTCCGGCCGTGGACGCAACACCACCTTGTCTTGGTGAACCACCAGAAAGGGAGACTTGCACGATAGTGCAGCCAATTCTGAGACCCTCCTCAGAGATGTAATCGCCACCAGAAAAGCCACCTTCTGGGACAGACGAGAAAGGGAAACCTCCCTCAGAGGCTCAAATGGCGGTTTTTGCAATGCCGCCAGGACCATGTTAAGGTCCCACGGATCCAGAGGTCTTTTGTAGGGTGGAACCATCCGCGACACCCCCTGCAGAAATTGACGGACCTTCGGGAGAAGCGCCAATCGTCTGTCAAACAGCACAGAAAGTGCTGAGACCTGACCCTTTAAGGAGCCAAGGGATAATCCCAACTCCAAACCCGACTGTAGGAATGCCAACAATGTCGGGATGGACAAGGGCCACGGGGACCGGCCCCCAGAGGCACACCAGGTAAAAAAGATTTTCCACGTCCTGTGGTACATTTTCCTGGAAACTGGCTTTCTAGCCCGATTCATAGTGGCAACCACTGTAGGGGAGAACCCCCTGGATGTCAGCAGCCAGGCCTCAAGAGCCATGCAGTCAATCTGAGGGCCTTGGAATTGAGGTGGAAGAATGGGCCTTGCGCGAGAAGATCTGCGCGTTCTGGAAGAGCCCACCTGTGTCCGCCTGACAGTTGCCACAGGTCCGGATACCAGGACCTCCTGGGCCAGTCTGGAGCCACTAGAATGGCTACCCTGCATTCCGACCTGATTTTCCACAGCACCCTGGGAATCAGAGCCATAGGAGGGAACACATATGGTAGATTGAATCTGGACCAAGTCAAGATCAGGGCGTCCGCTCCCAACGACTGGGGGTCCCATGACCTCGCCATGTATTGCGGAACCTGATGATTCAGCCGTGAGGCCATCAGATCCACGTCCGGAGTGCCCCATCTGCTGCAGATGTCCCGAAAGACGTCTGGATGAAGGGCCCACTCTCCGGCGTCCATCCCCTGCCTGCTCAGATAGTCGGCCTCCCAGTTTTCGACCCCTGGGATGTGAACTGCGGAGATCAGGCAGTTGTTGTCCTCCGCCCAGGATAGGATGCGGTGGACTGCGGCCAGAGCCTCTGCACTCCTGGTTCCTCCTTGATGATTTATATAAGCGACGGCCGTCGCGTTGTCGGACTGAACCCGGATGGGATGTCCTGAGAGGAATCTCTGAAAGGCCAGGAGTGCTAGATAGATCGCCTTGATCTCCAGCACGTTGATCTGTAATGCCGACTCCGACAGAGTCCAGAGGCCTTGGGCCCTGTGGTGTAAGAACACCGCACCCCAGCCCTTCAGACTGGCGTCGGTGGTCACCACTAACCATGACGGTTTGATGAAGGACCGGCCCCGCGACAAGTGATGTGGTTGAAGCCACCACTGCAGGGAATCTCGGGTCGGTTGTGACAGTGTCACCAGCCGATTCAGTGAGATCGTCCTCTTGTCCCACCTGCGTAGTATCTCCAGCTGGAGAGGACGGAGGCGAAATTGTGCAAACGGCACCGCCTCTATCGCCGCCACCATGCGACCCACCAGCTTCATCAACCCACGAAGGGAGGATTGTGGTGACAGGAGCACTGCTTGTACTCCCGATCGGATCGCCACCTGTTTGGATTGTGGCAGAGACACCAGGGCTGAGGACGTGTTGAAGTCCATGCCCAAATAAGTCAAGGACTGGGTCGGAACCAAGGTTGACTTCTGAACATTGAGGAGCCAACCGAATTGTTCCAGAGACCGCATGGTCACATCTAGGCTCGCTTGACAGAGGTGTTCCGATGGCGCCCTGACCAGCAGGTCGTCTAAATAGGGAATGACGGCATGGCCCTGCACGTGCAGGAGAGCCATCATAGAGGCCATCACTTTTGTGAACACCCGTGGTGCCGAGGCCAAGCCGAACGGCAGCGCCACAAATTGGAAGTGTTCCTCCCCCACTGCAAATCTCAACCATCGCTGGTGAGCCGGTGCAATGGGCACGTGAAGGTAAGCGTCTCTGATATCTATGGACGCCAAGAAGTCCCCCTGTGACACAGCCGCGATCACTGAGCGCAGTGATTCCATACGGAACTTCCGAACCAGCACGTGGCGGTTGAACAACTTCAGGTCCAGAACCGGGCGGAAGGATCCGTCCTCTTTCGGGACGATAAAGAGGTTGGAGTAAAAACCCCTGAACCTCTCCCCGGAAGGCACCGGGACCACCACTCCGTCTCTGCGGAGTCCCTCCAACACCAAAGAAAAGGCCTGAGCTTTTTCTGGGGAGGGGACCGACCGATGGAATCGGGATATCGGTTTTGACGTCAGCTCTATCCTGTAACCTCGCGAGACCACGTCTCGAACCCACTGATCTGGAACGCGAAGGAGCCACTCGTCCTGAAAGCGAGACAAGCGGCCCCCCACCTGTGGGGAGGCAGGAAGAGAGAGCGAGTCATGTAGAGGCGGGTTTGGGGGTGGCAGCTGCTGCCCCCGCCGGCTTCTTTGGACGACTCTTAGAGCGCCACTGAGAAGCGGGCTTGCCCCCTCGGTCCGTGCGAGCGGACGGTGCTGATGACTGTGAGCTGGACCGAAAGGACCACTGTTTAGGGTTCCTCTTAACGTATACCGTGGCTTAGGTTTATTCTGCGGTATTTTAGACTCAGCAGAATCCTTAATTAGCTTGTCCAGCTCTGTGCCAAAAAGCCTGTCACCAGAGAACGGAAGATTCTGCAGAATCTTCTTAGATGTGGCATCTGAGTCCCAAAGACGTAGCCACAACAACCTGCGGATCGCTATAGCATTGGCCGAAGCCACAGCTGAGCGAGTGGCAGTTTCCAGAGTCGCCGTTCTGGCGTAGTCCGCATAGGCCCTCGCCCTCTCGGTAAGTGCCAGGACCTCTGGACTGGACCTTGCCAGGTCAGTGATACCATCCAAGCAGGTAGTAATCGCTTGTAAGGTCCAGACCGTGGCAAAGTTAGGGGCAAATGACGACCCCACCGCCTCATAGGAAGACTTGGCGAGTTGCTCGACCTGTCTATCAGTAGCATCCTTCAGTGAGGAGCTATCAGAGGCCGAGAAAAGGGAGCGTGCAGCAATCCTGGTCATGGAAGCATCCACCTTCGGGGACTGCGACCACTCCTGAAGCACCTCCTGGGGAAAGGGGAAGCGATTGTCCTTGGGTTTGCGGACATAACGCCGCCCAGGATGTAACCTGGGGGCTCTAATCACCCTTCCAAAATTAGTATGGTCCATAAAGGAGCCACTTGGTCTAGCCTCCGGCCGCAGCCATTGATAGACCTCCTTCGGGTGCACCGTCACCTCCTCAGGGGGTGTCACGAGACGTAAGGTCTCGTTGATAGAGGACACCAGATCCTCCACCCCATCTGGTGGTTCAGACACAGATACAGACCCGAAAGTCGAACCCCCATCATCTTCCTCACCATCAGAGGAACGCTCCTCCTCAGAGAGAGTCTGGAGCTCGGGTGAAGCCTCACGACGAGCCCGCTTAAGGGGTCTCACAGCAGAAGAGGGAGACATCCGGGGGTAACTGGAAGGAGTAGCTGGGCTATCCAGTCTCCTATTAAGTGCCTCCAGGGATTGCGACATGGAGGACAGCTGAGACAACAGAGATTCATTGATCCTGTTCTGAGTCTCCCAAGGCCCTGAGATCACCTGAACCTCGGGGTATAGCACCGGGGCTGCTGACCCAGTAGTTGCAGCCCGGGCCTCTGGGCGTCCACAGTTATTGCAGGACCCCTCCACCAGTGTTCCATTGCACGTAGCACATGTAACGGTGGCCTCGGCCGCCTTAGCAGCAAGCTTCCTAACTGAGGACATGGCCACAGTAGGGGTAGATAAGCCGAATTGCAGACAATAAAACCGGAGATCCCGGTGGCTTACCGACCGCTGTAAAGCGGTATGAGGGAGCGGTGTGTGTGTGTGACCTCCGCGCCGTCTTCCGGTCTCCCCTCTTGGAGTGCAGACGCACGCTGCATACAGTTCCCAGCCGGGAAGTGAGGGTAAAGATGGCCGCCGACAGAGAAACTGTGGGCGGCGCCGAAGACACGCGGGAAACACACGCACACGCCCCGCGGTGACGTCACCGCACGGGCTGCATCCCATCCTCCAAGCATCCTTCTCATGAGGGAGCTGGAGCCCGCAGGGCGGGAAACAGTGTAAAAAACATTGTACACAGACTGCAAATACATATCACACATCCGCAGCCTACGGCCTCAGCCCCTGTGACACACAGGGCGGTCAGCCAGGGTGACCCCAGCACAGGGTACACCCGCAGAACCGCGGGCCCGAGGGCAACGCGCGGTCTGAGTGTCATGAAACACATAAAGTGCCAGACACTACCCCCAGGCACACAGGAGACACAGAGTGCCTCAGTGCCGGTCCGGTCTGTAAGCACCATTCAGGGAGGCCTCGGACGGGGGTGCAGCACCAGTCTGGAGTGTAAGCACCATTTAGGGAGGCCTCAGACTGGGCCGCTCAGCCCAGTCCGGAGTGTAAGCACCATTTAGGGAGGCCTCGGACTGGGCTGGCTCCAGTCCGGTCTGTAAGCACCATTTAGGGAGGCCTCGGACGGAGCGGAGCTGTGCAAGGCTCCCATCTCCCACTCACCAGAGCCCCCCAGAGAGGGATGGAGAGGAGTGTAACAGCGTACCGGGAGAACACCAGGTGTCCAGGCCCTAGGCCCTCCGGTACCTCCACCAGCGTGTGCCACTAAGGGTGAGCGGGGAGGCTGTCACCGGTCCCGACTGGGACCTTATTACCTTGTCTTCAGACGCCATCACGAAAGTAGTGAGAATGCAGTGAAGTGCAAGCAAAGCGTGATCCTCCGAGCACACTAAGTTTAAAACTGAGGATGTTCCCTGCGGTAGGGGTTTATAAGCGGAGGGGGCGGTGTCTACAAACTTGTAGTACCTAGTGTGACCTCCGGAGGGCAGTGCCCTAAACCCCATTGTCTGGGTCTCCCATTATGATGACCAGAAAAGACCATTACTATAATGTCAATGTCGTCGTCGTCGTCGTGAAAATACACAGTCCTGTACCATGTCCAAAGCCAGTTTTTATCCATCCTGTACTATATACATTATATTTGGGTGCATAAATAAGTAATCATAGACTATCACCTTATCAGCAGCGGTCCACTTGTCTAAGACGTCACTTGCAAAGTTGAAGTATTCTGGTGGATCCAGTTTGTAAATTGACCTCATTTCCTCATAGTCAAGGAAATTCTGAGGGTCCGAAAACGTTTGTCGCTTGATTAATCTGGAGCAGACCCTTGGGTTAAGAAGAGAGGCAAAGCTTCTTAGTTTAATTAGAATTTTCATGACGGACACGGATCTGGTCCCTGTAGGAGGAGGTCCACGAAGAAATAAAAATGCATTAAAAAGGTGTGCACTGGAAACAATGAATCTGTTCTCCTTCCTTTACACATTATGTTTCTTGCATGCATTTGATATCTTATCATCCTTTATATCTGTGGAGAAGGTTGTAGAAGGAAAAAGGCGAAAAGGAAGGCCAGCAACCTGATGGCTTGATATTATCAAGCCAGTGGTGGAGAAAACCCTGCTAGATCTATCTAGGCTGGAGAAGATCGATCTTCTTACAGAGTGTTCATCCATCAAGTCACCGTGGCTTGAGATCCAGCTGAAGGCCGGTACAAAAAATTAAGGGTCGTGTTTAATCCAATGACTCTTATGGTGGGTTTACACGCCGCGATATCGGCGTCCAACTCCGACCCAACTCCGACAAAAAGTCACGTGGGTCGCGAGTTGGACCCAATATCGTTAGCGCGTTGTACGGTTTGAGCGTACAACGCGATGCTGGAACGATGCCAAAACGATATCGGAGTTGAATAGCCGAGCTATTCAACCGCCCGATATCGCAAGGCCGTTGTAGCAGCATCGTAGCGTGTGACAGCACAACTACGATGTGTACTCGCACCTCACCCATTAACTCCCATGTTAAATGGTCGTTGCTGGGTTGGTGGGCGTACACATCGTAGGGACGTTGTTTCCCGATATCGCAGCGTGTAAACCGCCGATGCGATATCGGGAAAAGTGCTCCCAAATGCGTGCTGCCGCGCCGTTGTATAGCGATATCGGGACGATATCGCTACGTGTAACCCCACCATGACTCCCTAGAACAACACCTAGAACAACATAAAAAAGGTTCCTTGCCCATGGCACAGAGTCTTCACATTGTCATAGCGCGGTAGAAGATTCAACTGCTGTCAAATTTATGGAGTTACTCTCCTGTAGATGTGTCTCATATAAAAATCGGACAACCCATATACATCTAAAGGTGTCTTATTATTAGTATTATAACCCTCATACATAAACATTTCCCCATACATTCCCCCATACATTGTACTCACAACCTCTCTGGTGAAAGCCTCAGGTCATACAATGATCTCACTGCTCTATTCTGGCTGTAAGTAAATATTTCTGGAATTTCACAGAGGAGTCCTGGGGGGAGGGACTGCAGTTGTCTCACACAGGATATAGGCTAATAGGGTTCGTAATTACAGTTGTGGCCAAAAGTATTGACACCCCTGCAATTCTGTCAGATAATACTCAGTTTCTTCCTGAAAATGATTGAAATCACAAATTCTTTGGTATTATTATCTTCATTTAATTTGTCTTCAATGAGAAAACACAAAAAAAGAGAATTTTGTTTACTTACCGTAAATTCTTTTTCTTATAGCTCCTATTGGGAGACCCAGACATTGGGTGTATAGCTTCCAACCTCCGGAGGACACACAAGGCATTACACCTAAAAGTGTAACTCCTCCCCTACTGCCTATACACCCCCTCCCGGGAGAATCCCATCAGTTCGGTGCACAAGCAGGAAGGAGGAAAGACCACCCGCACCCAGACCAACAGGACTGAGAATAACAAACGGCCAACAGGGCCAACACGCGAGGTGAAACGACACCAGGCACTAACAGAGAACAAAGCCCCAATAAAAGGCACAGGGTGGGAGCTGGGTCTCCCAATAGGAGCTATAAGAAAAAGAATTTACGGTAAGTAAACAAAATTCTCTTTTTCTTTTGCGCTCCATTGGGAGACCCAGACATTGGGATGTACAAGAGCTATCCCAGGGCGGGAAAAAACCCAAAAGCAGGCCCATCATAAATGAGCAACCGCTGCCTGAAGGATCCGCCTGCCCACATTGGCATCAGCCGATGCCAAAGCATGGACTTGATAATGCTTAGTAAAGGTGTGAAGACTAGACCATGTGGCCGCCTGACACACCTGAAGAGCTGAGGTTTGATGACGCAAGGCCCACGATGCCCCCACAGCCCTTGTGGAATGAGCCTTAATACCAGTAGGTACAGGCAAACCTGAGGATACATAAGCCTCCCGAATAGGAGTCTTGATCCACCTAGCCAAGGAAGACTTGGAGGCTGGCTCACCCTTCTTCTGACCCACAGTCAGAACGAACAGTGCATCCGAATGACGAAATGACGCCGTTCGAGAGACGTAAATCCTGAGAGCCCTGACCAGATCCAAAGTATGGAGCGCCTTCTCATACTGGTGAACCGGAATCGGGCAAAAGGATGGCAGAACAATGTCCTGATTCAGATGGAAAGGAGATAGCACCTTAGGCAAGAACTCCGCCACAGGCCGAAGCATCACCTTATCCTGGTGAAACACCAGAAAAGGAGACTGACATGACAAAGCGGCCAACTCCGAAACTCTCCGCAGAGAAGTGATGACAACTAAAAAGGCAACCTTTTGTGAAAGCCTGGAAAGCGAAACCTCCCTCAGAGGTTCAAAAGGCGGCTTCTGCAATGCCGCAAGGACCAGATTAAGATCCCATGGGTTCAAAGGCCGTCTGTAGGGGGGAATGATGTGACTCGCCCCCTGAACGAACCTCTTCACCTGAGGAAGCGTAGCAAAACGCTTATCAAAGAGAACCGACAACGCCGAGATCTGTCCCTTGATGGAACTGAGCGCCAAACCCTTATCCAACCCCGACTGGAGGAAGGCCAGAAGGGTCGACAGAGAGAAGGGCCAGGGAGAGCTGCCGTGGAGACGGCACCAGGAGAAGAAAATCTTCCATACTCTGCGGTAGATCCCTGCAGAAACCGGTTTCCTGGCCTGTCTCATGGTATCAACGACCTTAGTGGAAAAACCGCGGGACGTCAACAACCAGACTTCAAGCGCCACAAAGTCAGGCTCAGGGCCGAGGAATTGTGGCGGAAGAAAGGACCTTGAGACAATAGATCCGGCCGATCCGGGAGTCTCCATGGATCCCCCACCGAGGGCCGTAACAGGTCCGGGTACCAGGCCCTCCTGGGCCAGTCCGGAGCGATGAGAAGAGCTAGTCTGCATTCCGCCCCGAGCTTCCGCAGAACCCTGGGTAGCAAGGCCAATAGGGGAAAGACATAGGGAAGACGAAAGCGGGACCAATCCTGGACCAGCGCATCCGTCCCTACCGCCAGACTGTCTCGGGCGCGAGACATGAAGGCTGGAACTTGACGATTCAGCCTGGACGCCATCAGGTCCACGTCCGGAGTTCCCCAAGTGCTGCAGATGTGCCGAAACACCTCTGGGTGAAGAGCCCATTCTCCCTCGTCCATTCCTTGCCGGCTTAAGTAGTCGGCCTCCCAATTGTCCACCCCGGGAATGTGAACAGCCGAGATTGACGCGTCGTTGTCTTCTACCCACCGAAGGATGGGTTGGACCTCCGCAAAAGCCTGACTGCTGCGAGTGCCTCGCTGACGGTTTATGTAGGCAATGGCAGTCGCGTTGTCTGACTGGATCCGAATCGGACTCCCCGACAGAAACCTCTGGAAAGCCAGAAGTGCCAGGTAGACTGCTCGAATCTCCAGGACATTGATCTGTAAGGATGATTCCTGCGCCGTCCAGGTGCCCTGAGCCCTGTGATGCAGGAACACCGCACCCCAACCAAGAGGGGGGAAGGAACGACCTGCCTCGGGACATCGACCTGGGCAACAGCCACCATTGGAGAGAATCCTTCGTCGCGGGAGAAAGGGCAATGCACCGATCTAGAGAGGACGGATTCTTGTCCCATCCGCGCAGGATCTGCAGCTGAAGCGGATGCAGATGAAACTGCGCAAAAGGAACCGTCTCTCGATGGTCGCCACCAACTTCCCTAGAACGTGCATGAGATGTCTGACGGGAACCAAGTCCGCCTGCAAAAGGAGTCGGACCTCCTCCACAATCGAAGACTGCTTGTCGAGGGGAAGGATCACCAGAGCCGGGACAGTGAGGAACTCCATACCCAGATACAGGAACGTCTGAGTAGGAATGAGGACCAACTTCGGGGAGTTGACTATCCACCCGAAGGTCCGAAGAGTATCCAAAGTGGCAGAAAGACTCATCTGACACTGTTCTGCAGACAAGGCCCTTTACGGCAGGTCGTCCAGATACGGAGTGACCGCATGTCCCTGCAAATGCAGCACCGCCACCATTGCATCACCTTGGTGAAGATCCTCGGGGCCGAGGAGAGTCCGAAGGGCAACGCCACAAACTGGAAATGTTCCTCTCCCACCGCGAACCTCAGCCATCGCTGATGAGCCGGAGCAATAGGGATGTGGAGATAAGCATGCTTCACGTCCACCGACGCCAGGAAGTCCCCCTGAGACAGGGACGCTATCACCGAGCGTAAGGACTCCATCCTGAAGGGTCTGACTCTCACGTGGCGGTTGAGGAGCTTCAGGTCCAACAACGGTCGCAACAAACCGTCTTTTTTCGGAACAGTGAAGAGGTTCGAATAAAACCCCCGAAACCGTTCCTCCAACGGAACCGGAACCACAACTCCGCTCTGAAGCAGAGCGTCCAGCGCTTGCTGTAAAGCCGCAGCCCTCGCCGGAGGGGGCGAAGAGATGCAGAACCGAGTCGGAGGTCGCGACTCCAGTTCTATCCTGTAGCCGTGAGAGACCACGTCCACCACCCACCGGTCCTGGATGTGACTTTGCCAGATGCTTCCAAAGCGGGAGAGCCTGCCACCGACCCTGGCCGCTACCGAGGGCGGTGAAGAGTCAGGAGGAGGCAGGTTTGGCGGCTGAGGCACCGGCGGGTTTCTTCTGCTGGGCCTTAGACTTCCAGGACCTATGAGACCTCTGGTCCTTGTCCGGACGGGAAGAGGAGGATGAGGAAGAGGCTGCCTTGGAAGAGGGACGAAAGGAGCGAAACCTAGCATGCAACTGACGCTGACCGGTCTTCTGCACCTTAGATTGCGGCAAGGAGGTGGATTTCCCCCCTGTAGACTCCTTGATGAGATCGTCAAGACGCTCCCCAAATAGCCTATCTCCCGAAAACGGGAGGCCCTGGAGGAACTTTTTGGACGTAGCGTCCGCCTTCCAGTCACGCAGCCACAACATCCGACGTGCTGCCAGCGAGTTAGCTGAAGCAACCGCAGATCGACTAGCAGATTCCATGATTGCGGATCTAGCATAGTCTGTAAACGCCTCGGCCTGAGACGTCAGGACCGCCACCTCAGGAATACCCGAAGCCACCCTAGGGATCGCCGAAAGATAAGCCGAAACCGTTTGAATGGCCCACACAGCCGCGAAGGCTGGAGCAAGAGAGGCACCTGTGGCCTCAAAGATGGACTTCTGCAGAAGCTCGATCTGCCGGTCCGTGGGGTCCTTGAGAGAGGACCCGTCCGCCACCGACATAACGGTATTGGCCGACAATCGAGAAACCGGAGGGTCCACTCTC